>JARHVA010000543.1:2225000-2740000 GCA_037957365.1 Torreya grandis
TGGGTGGAAGGGTGATGAGGATGAAAGATGATGAAAACACATGAATGGAAAACACAATGGAAAGACAGTGCCATGATAGTGATATGGGATTGAGTGAGATGGTGGTGGGAAAGGCATTGTGAGCATGAAAATACCAAGATGAGAGTCATATGTAAAAATAGACACATGATCCCCTAACCATATTAATTTGGATGTCTTTGGATAAGCACAATAGGATAAAAATGAAACATAGGTTTTTTCAAAAACCTTGAAATATGCAAATTTACCTTAAAGTATACTAAACTAGCCTTTTGAGATACTTTAATATCACAATGATGGGATAAGATATGAATATTTGGAGAAATACTTGAATAAAATTGTTTGAAAACATAATAACATTAAGTAAAATCATGTCATGGATCAAAACAATAAATCATGAAAACCCACTCTCTTTCCAAGACCATACAATTCCTCTTTGAAAACATGCCCAATTATAAATTGCATTGCTTGTTTTTATGATATTTGTTTGAGATTTAAATGTTTGAATAAGGATGTAAGGATTCCATGTAATGGTGGATTATTTTCCCAAGAATCTCTAAAAACTTTAATTTTATTGAAATGTTTCCGTAGTGAGGAGAACTTGAAGAAAAGTGGTTGCCTTCATAGATGCGACACTATAGAAATTATCTTGACTTCAAATGAATGATTCATAAGGTAGTAGAGACAAATTATATAAAAAATTACTCCATTAGGAAGCACTCTGATTCTACTTTCTTTTCCCAAAATGTCATACTTGTACCTTCACTCTCCAATCTGTACCAACAACAAACCTGAAGGTAGGTATCTAAGTGCAAACTTGCCAATTGTTTGGAGATGACTAGTTTTGAGCCTATATGACCCCTAATTTCCATAAAATTATTATGGAAGATTTTTAATTTCCTATTACTCATATTTTATGATTCATATATACATAATTCTATATGAATCCATACTTCTCTTTGTAAAATAGATGAAAATAGACCTTTCTTGCCTTTTAAAGATAACTCAATCTTTCCACCTCCACAATTAGAATAATATAGAATATCCATGATTATTTTTAATGTATTAAGACCAAAATTAACCTTTTACATGCTTTATTTAGCCAAAATTGGCATGTAGGAGTCAAATTGGACCCATTTTAGGCTTAAAAACACATTAATGAACTTTTTAGCTTATGAAACTTTGGACTAAGGTAAATTTCACATGAATGACTGTGTTTAAAGGTAATTTGAATGTTTTAATGACTTTTTAAACACAGTTTTAAGACCAAAAAACTTCCTTTTTAAGCCAAAATACTCAATTTAAGACCAATTTGAATAGGCTCAACAATACTAGGAAAAGTTTTAGATTGTAGGGGTTGATATTTGACCTTAACAGATAAAATACCAACATTTATGGTAATTCACATGGGTTGACAAGCCTACTGGTTGAAATAACTCACTATATTTGAAGTTATAATGATAATCTGAAGCATAACAACTTGAATAGATGACTCTCTGGACATCAGATAGACTCTTTTGGGCTTTGTAACACATCTTTTGACTATGAAAACAACAAGAGTGAAGGGAAATAAAAACTAAAATAGAAATAAATGATAACTAACCTAAGTAAATAGGAAAAAAAATAAACACAATAGAAGGGAAGTAGACTACTGCTTGTGTTATTCACTTATTAGAATAAAATAAACCTAGAGCAATTAACCTGATATCAAAACTTTCCTCGGGGATCAAATGGAAAGATGTATTTTCCACCATGGAACCTTGAAACATATTTTCCATCTCTTGATAACTATCTTATTTATCTAAGGGCACTTGAATAGTTATAATCTACTGGGGAAGAAATTGGTTCTTTTACTACCAATTTCATGTGCATGAATTCTAGACATGAGTCTAAGACCCAGTCATACTCCTCCCAGATCCATGTACTTTGATATAACATATTCAATTCTTATTCATTAATTAACTTCTATAATTATCATGTGTAATTGTTGGGTGTGTCTCCTTTTTTCTATCTACAAGGCTAGCCTCTAAGAGAGATGGATATTACTTTATGACTTCTTAAGGCCATTTGAGTTCATACTTAGCTTCCAAAAGTAGACAAACATTTGAAGATGAAGGGATAATTTTATAACCATGCCTTAGATGCTCAAACATGTCATCTCCTAAGAATATTCATTCTTTCTTGATGAAATCACTTCTCTCAACCTACAATGAACCATATTCAAGTAAAGAATAACTGGAATAAAAAATGTCAAACAAGTCTAATGATTTGTCCTCATGAATCTAAAGTACAATTGGAGTTTCTTAAATGTGATAAAAAGGATGAAAATCATCTTTTGTTATCTCAGATTGATCAATCAAAATTAATTCATATTTAACATAAAGCTAATGACTTGGCATGCTCTTAAAATCAGCTTGTTCTTCATCTTCTTTTACTGATTGGTACTTTTATTATATCACTTCTACAAGATTTTTTTCTTCATGATGAATTTTAGATATTGTGTGATCAATGATCTCATGGAAAACATCTTTAAATTATACAATTGGAGTGTATTCCTCTTGAATATCATCATCAACTTTTAGCTGATCTTCTATCTCAATAACAACTTCTTTGACTTCATATTTTTGTACATCTTGTGAGATTAGATCATGCTCTTTTTTGAAAAAGAGTGTACCAATATTGATTTTCTCCTCATGTTTATGCAATATTATTTTATATTCATATACCTCAACTTTAAATTATTTGATTTATTTAGAGAGGGGGAGTTCCTTTTTAACAAAAGTCATAGTAAACACCTAGAAATACTCCAGAAAATGAAAAAGGTCTAAATATGTTACCATAGATGACTGATTTTGCTCATGGAGATGCTCTTCTTATATCACCTTCACCTCTTATCTCTCTATTGAACTATTTCTTGAATATATTTCTATGAAGAAAAGGGTTTAGGATTTTGAGGAGAAAGGAGTGGAGGTTGAATGATCTTTTGCTTGCTCTTAACTTCAGTATTTAGAATTATGATTGAATGTTCTTCTTTCTCACTAGACTATTGTATTTGCTTCCAAGTCATGAACTTGGGTTTAGGAGATTCTAATTCCATACTTTCTACAGCCATGGGTGTGAAAGAATGAACTTGTTGTTGTGTTGTCTTTGTAATTGCCATTGAATATTAAATATTTTGATTTACAAGCTCACCTTGCTTTGCTAAATTCACCTCAAAATCATGGACCAACTGATTAGAGATATCTCCCTATAAAACTAAAGATGAAGGATCTTGTATGATCTATTGTGAAATATGAAAATTAGATTATTCAAAACACTTGTATTCAACCTTGTGAGGTCTCTTGGATTGATTTTTAGTAGGAAATCTAGGAAAGGATTGGATTAAATCTTGTGGGATATGATATACATTAGTTTGTTAATCATGAAGGGAAAAAGGTAGCTCTATGGGAACATACTTCTAATTATGATGACCCTTGTGTTTCTCAAAAACCACTAACCTCTCTTCAATTATTATAATTAGACCACATAGGTCTAGAATATTAGCACTAATCTTTGAGTGACCTTGCCTTATGAAATATGCACATACCTCTTTATCTTACTAAAAATTAGCTCTCATGTTTTAAATTACATGTTTGGAAATCTCTTATCCATAGCTATTCTTAGTGTCTATACTTACCATTTATTTCTCATAGCCAAAAAGGGTTTGTTTGAAGCTTGAGATGGATTATTTCGAGACTTGATTAGGTTGATCAAGAAAATAACAAGATTCATGAGAGTTATTATAGGACCGATATGAGCTTTTATACTACTAATAAGGCTCTAAATATGGTTAGTGAGGCTCATCATAAAGCTAATATGAATCATGGTAGGTATGATATAGGTCATGAGGATCATATTAGAAGTGCTAATAAGGAGAAGAATGATACATTTTTTCTTTATAGGTTGTCACAACCTATAAAATCAAGATAACTAAAATTATGAAAAAAATATGCCTTTTACCTCTAAGATAAGGACCATAAGAGTACTTGAAATTACTTCTAAATATGAATATGTTGTAAATATATACTCTAATGGCTAAATTTGTGTCCCATCAAGTGTACCAAAACTATTACAAACCTAGATAACACCCTGCTTTAAGGCTGATAGATTTCTCTAAAACTCTTTCACACCTCTCTGATGTATCACTTTGCTCACTACTACTAAAACCTATTATACTTTTTGGGATGAAAAGGGTTAGAAGGAAACTGAAAGGTAAATCCTATCCTACTATTGGTGATACACCTATATTGTTGGGTCATCCACTCTATTTGATCTCTTAAAATACTAATAAGACAAGCAAATAACTAAATCTAAAACTCTAAATGACTATTATATATCAGTATTTCATGTAGAGGTTTCAATTAGGTGATTAAAGAAATATGGAAATGATTGAATAGATCTGATTCAAGGCACTAACTAGTTAGTTTATATCCACTACTAGTTTAGTCAAATATCATCAAACACTGAACATGACTTGCATAAGTTAACATACTAGTAGCTAGGTGAGATTAGGACCTGACACGGGAGAAAATATAATCACATGTTTAAATCAACTAACATAAACACACTATACCAAATTATGTAAATCTAAAAATATTCATTTCATTTATCTCAAAAGTTTACAAAGCTCAATCTTGTTAGAGTTAGATCATGCCCAAGAGAGGGATTCAGAGATTGGCTTAAAAGCCTATATATATATATATATATATATATATATATATATATATATATATATATATATATATATATATATATAAGTGGGATAGAGAAAACCAAGAGATTTGTTTGCAATATGGAATATAAGGTCAAATTAACTTCATTTCAAGTCAAACTTGAATTACAAATTCATAGTAAAATATTTAACAAATCTCTTTTTTTTTAAAATCTTGCATGATCTTCCTTTTGTTATTAGAAAAAGAGGTAGGACCATCTTGATTTATTCAAACTTATTAAATCATGAAATCTATAATAATAATTGGTTTTTAACACCACTTTAAGTTGTTTTAAGTTGATTTAAATTCCTCTTTTTCATGAAACCCATGAAATATGCATGAATCTAGTCAACAGTAAACTGAAGTGATTTGGTCCTCAAGACAAGTTAACTATACTTGAACTCCATCTTGCATGAAATGGCACTTGAAGATTGAGTTGAGCATGGAATAAAAGAATATAAGTGTCATGTAAAATCCTTTTTTAACTCTTTGATATCCATGCAATTCCAAATTACCTTTTGATTGTTTGATGAAGAAACTCTTGCCAATTAGTCACCATGGTTGACTAGGTCAATTATGCCTAATTTTCCTACAAACTAGCTATTTTGAAGGAGCTGGTAGGGGAACTTCCAAGAATATTTTTTACCAAATAATGATTTTAGGATGAATAAAAAGTATCAAGATTCAACATCCATGGATTTTATTTAAATTAAAATATCTTGTACCTCATTTTCATTCTTTTTTCTCTAAAAAAACCTAATTTTATCATTGATCCATATAGTTTCATACAAAAAATTAGAATTTACGGGATAATATCTGATTTTATTTCATGTTTTAATATAATTTATGTTTATCCATGAGGTTTTTATGGAAATAAAATCAACTTTTCTCAAAATTGGTCACTATGAGAGTTTGGGAGGGTTTTAGAGATGAATCTTCTTAATGATGATTCATAATGAATTTTCATCCAAATCCAAACTTATTAGCATTAATTTATATTATATATACCCCATAAATACCCTTGAAAATATTGGGTTCCCATACAAAAGGTATGAGAAGATATCCATGTGAAGAAATTTGCTTATAGGGTTTTACTTCCATTTTGGACTGCTTACACTCTTAGTGATTATTCATAAATCACATTCCCTCAAACAACCTCAATTTTTAATTAATTATAATTTAATATGGGTCCTAAAATTATTATATTATTTTTTTTCCAAATTCTTCACGTGGTCAAAGATACGAGCATTTGATCAAGTGGCTTGATAAGGTGTCTACAACTATCAAATTCAAATTTCTCCTCATGGATGAATGAAACCTCCATTACTTCTCCCTGATTTAAATAATCATCATGGGAATTTTACAATTTCATCAAATCATTCCAAAAGTTTCATCTTTCTTGATAGGTCAAAATATGCCTTTTGGCGTATAGGCCTACTTGTTTGATTTAGTCATCAATGGCATGGTTTGCATATGAATTAGAGTTTTAAAACTCTTTAAAGGTATAATTAAGATTTATTAACATCCTTAGATTCTTTTTAAACATTCAAATGAGCTTATAATCCTCTACTTCACCTTGAAACTCACTAAAACCTTTGTTTGTTCCAAAGGTGACTATTTTTAGATAAGTAGGGGACTGTGTCAAAATAATGGGAACTTACACTAGTTAAATTGTCTTGATAATTATATATAATATTCCCCAAGTAATTATTACCATTTTTACCAAATTTAAAGTCTTAATTCCACATGTAAATGCCAAAAAAGCTCAAAAATGTCTCTTATGCATTGTCTAAGTATGCACTTGATTGTGTTTCTCTTATTTTCACCTTAGCTTGAGCATAAACATGATGACTATGTTTTTAAAAGTTCATTAAATTCCTATTATAGTTATTTCATACCTTTGACCATCTTATTCAACCTTCATGTCACCTAAACCAAGATTTTAGGCCTCTACATAGTCAACCTTTTATACATAGACCTGTAGGGTTTGACTGTGTTGACATCTTCAAAAGTTTATCATAATGTCTATGGATTGTAAATTCATAATTTAATACCTCAATATTCCATTCATGATCAAGAGGCTTATATGTATCATTGTGTTTCTCACTTTTCCATACTTAGAACATGATGGTAGTATTTATGGTTATAGGTGCAAGTTTTTTGAGTTGTATGACTGTATTTTGCTTTTAAAATCCTCACTTGACCCTTTGATGAATTAATATTTATTTAAAACTATACATTTACCTTAGTTTAACCTTCAAACATACTTGGATTACAAGACCCCATCATGGACTATTAGGCTTAAACCCTCCTTCTATGTGACTGTAGTGTAAATTTGAGATGGAAACACTATAGTTTACCTTTGAGAGTCCCTAATATCATTATTTGACTTAATATAAGGATCAATCTCACCTTAGATACCCTAAAATATCATGAAACTTATCAAGATGACCATTGTCTCTTCTTTATATCATAGACTTCACTTAATTTACTTAACTATGTTTATACCTATAGGTCCTTGTATGAACAAGGAAAAATACTTGAGGGTGTTTGAAACCTAAAAGGGTGAAACTATGATTAGAGTCTCTCACTTGAAAAAATATCTCTAAATATTACAACAAATTCTCTCGAATAAGATTAGAAACCTAGAAAACCTCCACTAGCATTCTTACTTGACTGTAGGTTGCCTTTAGGACTAGCTGTAGCTTGCATTATTCTTCCTAAACCCTTGAAAACCTTGATATTATGTTGAATTTTAACTCTATAATACATCATGATCACTTTATAAAATCCTTTATGAACTTGCATTGCTCATAAAACTGTTAGTATGCCATTGTGCTTCAAAACTCCTCATTATTTTAGAAAAAGACATTTATAAAAGGTTGTAGGTCTACATTGTTGACCTTGACTATGTTTTTTTAGTACTTGGGATCTCCATCATGATTTATAAACCTCTATATCATCTATCATATCTTTATTTTTCTCTTTTTACCTTAAAGCTAGGAAACTTTTTTGATAGACCCCTTGTTACCAATTCTTCTTGCCAAGAAGTTGACTATGAATCCTCATGGTTGTAGGGTTCTTTAAGACTAATTTTAGTTCTCAATTTGAAGATATATGACTATAACATCTTAAAAAGATACAATTATCAATATCTTTGATTATTAATGTTAATTCCAATCATCATTTCTTCTTTGAAAAACTTATCTCAATGTGTCATTATCACTTGAGGACAAACTACTAATCCCTTTGCTTGACTCTATGCCTGCACAATTTTGTACGGATCATGATTTAGGGTCTAAGATGTTTGGATAGACTTGACCATATACAAGGAGTTTAATATCATTTTATTATGGTGTGATCTCTTTATTTACTTCAAAAAGCTCTTGAAAAAGGTCTTAAACCTTGAAGATTTTTCCATAGTCTTTGTTTAGCTTGCTGACTTAGTTGGATGTAGGTGTCTTTTAGGGATGAATTTAGCTAGGTCACTATGTTCGTATCATCTTATTTATCATCTATCTGAGCTTATATCTTATCCTTTATTATCCTTGGTCCAAGTAGTCTCCATGATCGTAAAAGAGTCTTTAAAACTTGTCAAGTCAAAACATGCTAGGTAGTGGTTTGAGAGTAGGCCTATAGGTATCCTTTTAGGCACTGTAGGTGGTTGAATAGACTTCTCTTCTAACTAAGAACTATATTTTAACTAGAATCTTCACTTATTCTTTATCCTTATTTAATCATCATGATTTATGATTATTTCACACAATTAGGCTTCACATAGTCATAATTTGTTCATCTTCTTATCAAATTTTAGAAATAGGTCTGTGAGCCCAAAAGAGGGTTATAGGTGTCCATGAGCTTATACACCATTACACCCTTGAGGTGATTGAGACTTTGATCTTTTGTTGGTTTTTTTCTACTTTACTAAGGTTAACCATCCTTATAGTACCTATGAATTTGGTAGTGTTTTAGGTTTTTAACACCTTAATAGGCCTTTGGATGGGTTCAAAACCTTTCTGTTGGCTATAGCTTGTCTTTAGACTTGTTGTGGGTTACCATTCTCCTCATCATCCCTTCTTTGGTGTTTTTCATATCTATATTTTGGCTCTCTCATGATATTATTCATATACATTCTAAATCATACATAATCTTATCAATGCCTTAAGACCTCTTTCATAATAATATGTCTTTGATGAAGATTGGACCATACCTATTGCAGGCCACTTGTGCACAGGCTTACATGTGGAGCTTAATTGATAGTTGAATGCCTGAGGATGGTTTATGATCATTATTGAAACCATATAGAGTTAAATAATCCCTCATTTAATTTTCATATTAATTCATATACTTCCATTATGGTGTTAATCTTTAAAAATAAATTGTGTCTTTCCTTGACTATACTATCATTCTTGTCCCACTATACAGATTGAGCTGAAACTAGACCTTGAAAAGGTCTCAAAACCTTGCTAGTAAACATATCTTTCATTGACTACAACTTAGAAATATGATTTTAATCATCAATTCTTCCTTTAGTGTTCTTAACACAACCTTATCTTGAAACATAGCTTGATTATAGGTGTATTGGTTGTGCATTACCTCATTAGGACTATAGGCAGGGTCTCTTCACCTTGGATATTCTCCTTATTAAAACTTAAGATGGATTTTATTCCCTAATATCTTATGAAAATATAGGTATAGACCTTAAATAATGTCTATTTTACCCTTTTATTTATTTTACCTTCATGACCATACTTGATTGTTCATGAACTTGTTATAGATGTTATCTTCTAATTGTATTATGATGTTCCAAGGTCTACATACCTTCTTTTCATGTTTGTGATGGTTTTTGATCAACCCTTATCTCTCTCATGATATTAAAATATGGAATTGATATGGGTTTAAGGTTGATGAGGATGAAATATGATGAAAACACATGAATGGAGGGTGAAAAAGCACCAAACATAGTGGAAAGATAGTGCCATGATAGTGATATGGGGTTGACTGAGATGGAAGTGGTAAAGGAATTATGAGCATGAAAAGACCAATATGAGGATTTATATTCAAACATAGACACATCATCCTCTCACTATTTCATTTAGATGCCTTTAGACAAGGACAATAGTCTAAAAATTAAACATAGGTTTCTACAAAAAAACTTAAAATATGCAAATTTTCTTAAGTATGATAAATTGGCCTTTTGAGATACTTTAAGAGAACAATGATGGGATAATACATGAATATTTGGATAAATTCTTAAGGAAACTTATGTATAAAAATGATAACATAAAGGAAATTCATGCCACGGATCAAAATAATAAATCTTGAAAACCCACTCTCTCTCCAAGACCATACAATTCCTCTTTGAAAGTATGCCCAACTATAGATTACACTGCTTGTTTTTGTGAGATTTGTTTGACCTTGACATGTGTGAATAATGACTAAAGGAGGCCATGGAAGGGTAGATTAGGTTCTTATTGTCACTAAATATTTCACCCTAGAGGATGGTGTTCAAGCCTCCTCTAGATTTGGGCAACATGGGAATACTTCTAGGTATGTGGGTTTACCCATAGGTAGAAGTATACCTCTAGGTTTAAGGGCTAGTTCCCTAAATATACCTTTAAATGATTATCTCCTAACTAACTATTTACTTATGGAAAAATGGATAGAATTTTACATGAAATGAAACTAATCTAATTGGGTGATATACCAAGATGATTTCCACATGACCATCATAGTTCTTTCACTAAGAAAAAGGGCATACAAACTAGCTTCTAAGTCTCAGAAGGTTTTAACATAAGTGCTTCAACATAGATATTATATACATGAGACAAAACAAGGTACATGAACTAGAAGGAAAATTGCAGAGTCTAACAATAATTATACACTTGAAATGATTTTAACACATTATCTACACTCCATATGACCTATTAGAATAGGAATTATTTCATAAACATGAGAGGACAAGGAGAAGAAAAGATAGAATATTATCTCTTTGCATCATCATACATCACTTTACACACTCAGAAAAATGTTCATAAACTCAAAACCAGATTTACATTATTGTTTAAAGTCAAAATATAATGTCATTATAGAAATTCTTCACCATACATGGTGTGGTATTAGTTTACAAGAGCCAAAATGGTTACTACTTATATAATTAGAGAGAGAGGAGAAGAGAATGAAGTCCAATAGTCAATAGGACATGTGTCATGTTTAAAAATGATTTACACATGTAGGAGAGAGGAAAATGGAATAGACCATGCAAGGCCTAAAATGAGTTACACATGTAGGAGAGAGGAAAATGAAATATACCATGCAAGTTTTATGTGTAAAAATGTCCCTCAAAACATGAAACTCCTAAAATGTGGCATAGGATTCCTCATTGCATGCTCAAAAAACTACCTTCATCATTTGGCATTCTTGGAACAACCATATCTAATTAGGGATAAATGTGATGATTGAACTGAGATGTAGGGGTTTTATATATGCTCTAACATACATTCATTTAATCCCTAATCATTAACATTATTTTGGAGATGAGTTATCACTACCTACAGTCAAAATAACTCCTCTTTCACTCACCCTCCACACTTAGCACTAAAATTGGTTTTAAATTTCCCAATATGATCTATATATAGGAGTATATGACACTTTTTATGACCACTCATGGCCTTAGATTCATTATGTAGAACTTAAAAGGCCTCACACTTAGAGTTTTCACCTTCTCACTTATTTTTTTCCTATGCCATCCTAGACTAGCTAAGATGAAGGCACTTGTGAGATATTCTACTAAAATAAATAGATATTACGGTTTATCTCAAATCGCAACCTATCTCCCATAGTGACTTTCATACTTTGACTCTCCATCAAATCTAAAAAACATAAAAAACTATCAAAGAAATCCATTTTCCTCCTTGTTCAAACAAGTAGGGTTCAACTCAAGTTGATGGGGAGGATCCCTAGAGAGTCCTCTATAACATCCAAACTTTTCCATAGTCACTCCATGCCATCTAGATGCTTCTCTTGCTTCATCTTCCCAATCAAGTATTTGACAAGGTTTTGAGAGGGTTTAGAGTCATTTTTCCCTCTAAGGATGTTTCATGCAATTTTGATGTCTAATTCTCCAACAAATTTCATAAAGTTCTTCTTTAAGACCTCTTTAAACATCCCACAACTCCTAGTAATCCCATGTAAAGCTTCCAAGTAGATGTGAGCATTTTAAATTAG
This sequence comes from Torreya grandis, assembly GCA_037957365.1. NCBI lineage: Eukaryota > Viridiplantae > Streptophyta > Pinopsida > Cupressales > Taxaceae > Torreya > Torreya grandis. The sequence goes on from JARHVA010000543.1 coordinate 2,236,997, forward strand.
CCTCTCGAGCTTTGTTCCTTATTCTACATAAGCTTGAGTTAGTTTGGATCCAAACATGGTTTCTCTATGACTTCACCTACACACCAAATGTTAAAACACAACTTATGCCTCCTTATAAACATGTTCCAATCAATTTTAATGTTCCTCTAATTCCAAAAGTGTTATCAGACCCCCAAATGGGTAATAGGCCTAGTTTAGACCATGTAGGTTTGTCTGCATCCTTCTAGGTTTAAAACACCCTGACATACTTCAAACACTTATGCATGGTTTAACCTATTGTTATATGTCTATTATATCCTATTACTTCTTAAAAAGTTGCAATAACCCTCACTCTACCTTATTCTCATTTCCATGACCAATCTATAAGATTGCACCATTGGGGAGTGCCCTTTATCTATGATAAAATAGAGGGTAACTCCTTTATTATCTCATCAAAAGTGAAGGTATGGTTAGTTTTTCCAAGTGATGGAGATGCTCTATGAAACATTTCATCTCTTTATCACATCACTATACCCTTATAACACCATTAAAACTAAGAGGTAGAATGTCAAATGACTAACTATGTGCAGGGTATCAAGTATGACTGTAGGTGCATTGTTGGAGTCACTTTTTGCTCTATTCTCTTATTTTGGGACTATCACATGATGGATCCTTCAATAAGCTCTAAAATATGCCAACACTTCTTTTTTCTTTGTCAACTCCTTTATTACAAACCTTGAATTTGACTTGACAGAGGTGTTGACTATGTTTTTATGTTTCTTGATTAGAAAATGACTCTTGTAAGTGCCCACTACATGATTGGACCTAGAGCACAATGCCTATAGACCTCATTAGAATATTTTGGGTCATTTGACAGTTTTTTATGCCTATCCACATCATTTTCATACTATGCTAACACCCATAACACTATATTCTTTCTCATTGTCAACTACAACTAATTGTAGTTGACCCTTTATGGAATAACAAGGGTTTTATAGGTGAGTACTAATCTTGAAATTAGTGCCACATCAGTTTTTAATCCTTCTATAAGTCTTGATATCAATTTCCAATTAACAAGGTTGTGTTTTTAGGTTGACATCTTCCAAGGATTGACTTTATGAACTTATGAATCACTTGTAGACAAGTTGTAGGTGGATATTTTGATGGCAAGGCACTTATAGGTGATGGTATAAACCCATAATTTACATCTCAACTCTTTCTTGATGACCCTTATGCTATTTCAACTCAACAAGACCACTTAATATAAATACATTCCTCCATATTTCAACTTTGGGTGTAGGGGTCACTTTGAAGCTCAAATACTATAGACATCACTGCCAAACTTCAATGAACAAATACCAATATTAGAGGCCTTCAAACACTACTCTCTTCTAGTCACACACCCTCTTTCTTTTGTATGGTTATACCTCTATGTGGAGGCTATAACATATTTACATATAGGCTCATCTAGACATCATGTTTTTACATCATATGGCATCAACAAAAGGGCCTAGGGCTCTGTTTTAGGACTTTTAGGGATTTTGTCCTTGAAACTCAAATTCTTTCCTCTTAAAGTGTATTATAACTTTTATTTCCAACTTAATGCCTCAAGCATGACTTTCATATATTTCCCATCATCCATAAACCTCAATAAGGTTCCAAATCATGTCAAGACTCCCATATAACCCCTTCATGCCTCTATGTAAGCCACCTATAGACTATCATTTGTAGGTTATAGGGTAGTGACTATGATATTATCAATGTGGTCATGGTATATGAACTTAAAACTAGTTCCACACTTTCACAAGGATTATACAATTGATCATATCTTCCTTGAAAAGGTTTAAACTAATCTCAACACCTCTAATTTCAATGGTTTTAGTCTCCTGTAGGTATTGATCTAGCTGTAGACAAGATACTGAATGAAGACATGAACTATATGCATAGTGAATGGGAATTAAACAAGATTTATACTCCCTCAACATTTCCAAATGGGATTCACAACATTTCAAGGCTTACGATAAGATCAATTATCCTTGCTCCAATGTGACATTCTTCTTTATGGCACCTGTAGATACTCATTTAATGGTGCAATACTGTATTAGAGAGAATTGACTATCACATATTTAGGTGCATGGAATTAAATAGGTTTATTCTAATGGATCATGCAAAAATAATGTGCCCCATGATTTAAAACTCATAAACACATCTTCATATCCATTCTCAAATCTCAAAACACCATGAAAATAAGTGGGAGTAAGCAAAGAGTTGGTTGTATGCAACATCCTTAATTGTGTGCTTGATCAACATTCATGATGCTAGTTTTAGAAATTAATCTTGGGAATAATTAATTTTTCATGACATTCAAAACATGAGTTACAACATATCATATCCATAGGCAACCATTGCAGAGAAATAAACCTTTTGCAATTAGTGAAACTTGACTAGCACCTCATTTGGTAACACCAACCTACAAACTGAACTATTTAGCTCATGAAATAACTTCAAATAATGAAAATAAACATGGGAAACATGATATTAGGTATTATACATCCTCTAAAATCAAAATCATTAATTGAATTGTATGGACTAACTCAAACAGGAACAAAACATGTAGGGTGTGGGAAACAACAAGCAGAAATAAATAATCAACTTGTTAAGGATGGTTCATAAATTATATGCCACCATTCCTCCAACTCAAAAAAATGACCAATTTTACTATTCACCATAAATATCTCTTGACCTGTAAGTCCTCCTATTGATTATACTATCCAAAGACCTATTAACTAGTTTTGCTTGCATAGTTGAGTGATGGAGATATATAACATTTTTAGCCCATTTTTGGAACTTAAAAAGAATTTAAATAATTTAAATGATTCCAAGGAAGTTTAAAATACATCCCAAAATATATTCACACTTGCCACTTTCCTCTTAGGTTGTACAACCTTTTTAAACTCCCTCTTTCTCACTTGTTTTCTTTATTTTCAATTAACACCTATAAGATTTTATTATTACTAGCTTTCCTAACAAGTAATATGATATGTAATATCATGAGGGATGTTGATAAGGAGTTATAAAACGTTTCCACTTAATAAAATTGTACCACTTTATTTAATGACCCATATATGGCCCTTAAGTGACTCAAAATGACATAAGGACTTAATTAGACCATAACCAAGTCTAAAAACATATTAAATGACATCAAATATACTATGACACACCCCATGACATTATATTATACCCCTATATCAATTTTTGGACTATAGGGTGTTGACCCATTTTGACTTGTGGTCAAAATGGTCAACATTCTTGGTGATTTCCCAAGGGTGGTATGCTTGCTATGCCAAGACTAGTTACCTAATCTTGTCCATTAGGCCTTGAAGTCACATATACACAAGTTTTAAAATTAAATTTACTTTGACACCACATAAAATACAAGGAAATACACATAAAAATAAACACACATGTGTTCAACTAGAACACTTATGGAATACAACACAACTAAAAGAAAACACACATACACACTTAATCTACTATTTTTAAAATGTCGCTTTTGAGGTGAAACATATGATCATACCTCAAATAGGGTGAAAATATATCCCCTTGCATCTATTTCACTTTATGAAGGCAATCTAACATGAGAAGCATGCCCATTATCAACATATTGCATTTGTGAATGTTCAAGAATACTACAACCTTTGGATATTCTTAGGCTTGCAAGGTGACTATTTTAAGCCTTCATAAATGATATTTTTTCTCTCTAATGGCATTTATTATATCTTAAATCCTCTTAATCACTCTCATATCCATTGGATGTTCTTCAAAATGTAGATTGGAAGATATGTCAACTGCCTCAACTTTGTGCTCTTATTGTGCATGATACCTTTTATGTTTGGGAGTATCAAGTTATTATTTATGATCTAACACCTATGAATGTTGTTCAACATCAGATGGACCTCTTGATTGTCCTTGAAACACATTTAAATTTTCTACTTTGACTTCACTAGGTCCTTCTAGGACTGTAGACTTTTAAACATCACATTGATGTCCATATTCCTTCATAACATGTCCCTTGATTTTATTATTGATAAAAACACTCAATATATTGATCATTATTCTTAAAAACAAACACATTAGATATACATTTCTTGGGAGGATAAGGAGTCTTACTCAACTGGTCAAATTCTTGACATGTGGCATTGAATTTTAGCAATACGTCATCTTCCTTTTCTTCATGAGTGTCACCATCAAGGACAACTTCATCAATAGTAGGAAAAAGTACATAATTATTCCCACTATGGTGATCAATAAATTTCTTGAATCCATCATCATCATATTTATGAATCAAGTAGTTACCTTCAATATCTTGTGAAGCATGCTCAACACTTACCTTATGTCATTTAAATGGCTCTTCATGCATGATATAAGTGTCAAGGTTAGTTTTCTCAAAGTATGCATAAGGATAATGTTTATAAGAATATACACCATATTAATCTAGGAAAAATTTAGAAATGCCATCAAGTTTAGAAGCACCATTATCCACATTAGACTCCTCCTTCTCATTGTTCACACAATTCAAGTCAGATCTTGTTTCTATGTAAGGTTCAGTGTGAAACATTATAAGAGGTTGAGTTATTATGGTCACCTTGGTTCCATATCTTATCCTAAATTACAAAAAGGACCAATAATTTAATATATATCCACCTATCTTGGCTGTAAATTATCTTGAAATGCATATCGCAAAGTGAGCAATAAGGTCTACCATAATAATGTCTTGGAGGATGGGATAACTAGGACAATCATGTAAGAAAACCTTCAAAAAATTTATCAATCCTATTGTTTTAGTAGGTGTAAGATCTAATTATATCACTAATTTGCTATAAGGCCCATAGTTTAGGCCCAACTTATCAACTACAACTTTGTGCATGACTAAAGTAGAGGCTCCACTATCAATTATGAAATTGTGTACCAATGTGTCACCCACTATGAGACTGAGCTAGAATTATGGAGGATTCTCAACTTTATTATATGGTTTAATAATGGTTTTAGGTGAATTTTTAAGATCAACATGACCATGACTTTGACTTGGAGGTGAAGGACTATTAGGAGTAGTGGACAACTACTTTTGTAAAAGTTATTTTTGGCCAAGCATACGAAGGATATTCCACAAGGAGATAGATGCTTTGGAATTATTCAATAAATCCACTATATTTAAAACATAATTAATCACCTTATATTAAGTATTTGGATGCAAATAATGTCATGAAACTTGAGGAATTGAGACACCTTGAGTAGACCTTACCACATTTTGACTTGAAGGAGGTGTAGGTGTGTTTGGAGCTGTTACGCCTATAGCCACATTTTTCTACCTTGGAGGAAGATTATATTAGATTGTAGGAATGTTTTTGTCACCTCCTAGATCCTTTCTCTTGGGACTTGTGTTTTCTATAATATAATTTCCTTAGTTGAGCACAAAATTATATTCCACCAAGAAATTAGTGAAACTTTCTCCATGAGGCTACCAATTCTCATTTGTTTACATCATGACCTCATCTTTAGTTGATAGGAGAGGAATGACTCCTCCTTGAGAAACTATAGCTTGATCTCCACCCTTATTTTCATCCATTAATTATACTTGATATCAATCTTATCCTTGCACCAAGTTACTATGCACTGGTACCATCTCTCTTCCATTGGTGGTGGAATTGGGATTATACACATTGGTAAGACTATTGAAGTTAGGCTACCCTTGACCTCTCCCTTTCCCATATTATTTACCATGTTTTTGTTTATAGGGGTGAATTTTTTGATATGGACCTTTTTGATTATTGGTTTTCTTAGTTTGATCCCCTAGGGATAGGAATCTTTCTCTCCAATCAACATCATCTTCTACCTTCTTAGGAGTAATCTTTAGCTTTGCATTAACACTAGTAATTTTGGAAATATTTGGAATAGCAGAAAGAATGTTAGGAAATAATGGAATAGAAACTTTAGGAGGTAGTTTTTTTTATCTTGAATAAGGTCATTCTCAGATCTTATGACAAGTTCATATGTAGTAAGAAGAATGAAACCACCCATGGATTGAAGCATGATAGCAATATCAGTATCGATGGATCTCAAGTAGGTAGGGAACACAAAGCTAGTAGGTGGTCTCATGGGAGGAGGAAATATATAACAAGTATTTTGAAACCTCTTATTGAATTCATGAATTTTTTCCTTGGGGCCTCTTTTGATCACATTGAACTAATGTATGAGAGAGGTATGGTCACTTTCATCTTCAAACCTTGAAGTCAATAACACTCCAAAGTCATCCCATGATATGATGCATATACTATGAAAAGTCATATACCAAACAAGTTATTTCTCTCTAAGGGAAATTGAAAGTAATCTAATGTAAATATTCTCTTTAGTAACATTGTGGAAACTATAAAATTTTGAGATACCCCTGATGTGTTCACTAGGTGTAACATGACTCTCACCATTAAATGTGGGCACACTTTTTGTGGCATTAGGAGGAATGTCATCATAGGCCTGAAGGTGAATTGGATTTTTAGTATTGAAGGTAGGAAAGGCATGTTACCTAACCATTATTTCTTCAAGATATTTAATTTCTTCAACCTCTTCATTTTCTTGGATAACAAAATATTTTTGCTCTTCAAAAGGCAGATTAGGATGAGGGTATTGAACTTCAAGATGAAGTTTAGACTCAATAGGTGGGTTGATAAGATTGATAAATCTACTATATGATGACCTATTAAGGACCATGAATCATGAATTCAAATTTATGACAAAATAATGGCCTTGAACCATATTTTACCTTGAATGGAGTTGCCAAATGTTGAGTAGCACATAAATTTGTAGTTGATGTTGTCAAGACCAACATTCACCTTAACAAATTGTATTGAATGCAATGGGTCCCATTAGGCATGATAAAACCATTGTCACCAAATATTTTACCCTATATGAGGGTGTTAAAGCCTCCTCCAGATCTGGGTAACATGGGAATACTTCTAGGTATTAGGTTTTACCTATAGGTATAAGTAAACCTCTAGGTTTAAGGGCTAGCTCCCTAAATAGACCTTTAAATGCTTATCACCTAACTAATTATTTGTTTATGTAAAAAGGGATATATTTTTTTATGAAATGAAACTAATCTAAGAGGGTGATACACCAGGATTATTTCCACATGACCATCATACTTATTTCACTAAGAAACAAAGCATACAAACTAGCTTCTAATTCCTAGAAGGTTCTAACATAACTACTTCAACATGGAGGTGATATACATGAGGTAACACAAGGTAAGTGAACTAAAGATAATATTTCACACTCTAATAAGAATTTTACACTTTAAATGATTAGCACATTATATACACTCTATATGACCTGTTAGAATAGGAACTTTTGCATTAACGTGAGAGGACAAGGAGAAGAAAGGATAGAAGATTATCTCTTTACATCACCATACATCACTTTGCACACTTAGACAAATGCTCATGAACTCAAAAATATATTTGCATTATTTTTCAAAGGAAAAATACAATGTCATTCTATTAGGGATTCACCATACATGGTGTGGCATTAGTTTACAAGATCCAAAATGGCTACTACTTATAGAATTAGAGAGAGGAGAAGAGAATGAAGTCCAAAAGTCACTAGGACATGTGTTATGCTGAGAAAAGGAGTTACACATGAAAGAAAGAGGAAAATTTAATATACCATGTAATATATATGTGGAAAAATGTCCCTTAAAACATGAAACTCCTAAAATGTGGCATAGGATTCCTCATTACTTGCTCAAAAAATTACCTTCATCATTTGGCTTTCTTGGAACGTCCACAAATGACTAGGGATATATGTGATGATTGAAATCAGAGGGAGGGTTTGTATACATGATTCAACATGCATTGGTTTTATCCCTAATCATTATTATTCTTTTGGAGATGAGTTATAACTACCTGTAATCCAAATAACTCCTCTTTCACTCACCTTCCACACTTGAAACCAAAGTTGGTCTTAAGTTTCTCAATATGATCTATAAAAAGGATTTTATGTCACTTTTTAGGATCCATAATGTCCTTATATTCCTCAAAAATACATTTAAAGGCCTCACACTTAGATTTTTCACCTTCTTACTTGCTTATTCATTATGCCATCCTAGACTAGTTAAGATGAAGGCACTTTTGAGATCTTATTTTGAAAAAAATGTATATGAGGGGTTAGATCAAGTCCAAAAATATCTCCCAAAGTGAATTAAATCTTTTTAATCTCCATAAAACCTATAAACCACCAAAAATTATCAAATAAATCCATTTTCCTCCTTATCCATACAAGTAGGGTTCAAATCAAGTTGATGGGGAGGATCCCTAGAGAGTCCTCTTAAACATTAAATCATTTCTCTAGTAATTACATTCCATATATATTCCTCTCTTTCTTCATCTTCTCAATTGGGTCTTTGGCAAGGGTTTGAGAGCGGTTAGAGACATTTTTCCCTCTAAGGATGTTTCATGCAAGTCTTACATCCAATTCTCTAAAAAAAATCACAAATTAATTTTTAAAAACCTCCTTTAACATCTAAAAACTCCTTAGACTCCCATGAAAAACTTATAAGTATATGTGATCATTTCAAATTTGCCTCTCAAGCTTTGTTCCTCATTCTGCACAAGCTTTAGTTAGTTTGGATCCAAACATGGTTTCTTTATGACTTCAACTACACACCAAAGGTTCAAACACACCTTATTACTCCTTAAAAACATTTTCAAATCAATATTAATGTCCTTTTAATGCCAAAAATTTTATCAGACCCCCAAATGGGCAATAGTCCTAGTCTAGATAATGTAGGTCTGTCTGTATCCTTGTAGGTTTAGAACACCTTGACATACTTCAAACACTTGTGCATGGTTTTTCCTATTTTTATATGTCTATCACAGCCCATGACATATTATTAAAAAAATTTAATAACCCTCACTCTACCTTATTCTCCTTTTCATGACCAATCTGTAGGATTTCACAATTAGAGAGTGCCCTCTATCTAAGACAAAATAGAGGGCACTTCCTCTATTGTCTCATCAAAATTTAAGGTATGGTCAGATTGTCCAAGTGATGGATATTCTATATGAAATTTTTTATCTCTTTATTACATCATTATACCCTTATAACACCACCAAACCCACAAGGCATACTATCAAATGATTGACTATGTGCAGGGTATCAAGTATGACTGTAAGTACATTATTGGAGTATCTCTTTTTGGTATTCTCTTATTTTAGGACTATCACATGATGGATAACACCTTTAATAATCTATGAAACATTCCAAAAATTCTTTTTTCTTTGTTAACTCCCTTATTGTATACCTTATATTTGACTTGACAAAGGTGCTAAATGTGTTTATGTGTTTCTTGCTTAGAAGATGACTCTCGTAGGTGCCCATTGCATGATTGGACCTAGAACACAATTCTTATATACCTACTTAGAATATTTAGGGTCATTTTATAGTTATTTGGACCTATCCACTTCATGTTCATATTATGCTAACACCCATAACACTATATTCTTGCTCACTATCAACTATAACTAACTATAGTTGACCCTTTATAGAATAACAAGGGTTTTATAGGTGAGTACCAATCTTGAAACTATAGCCACATCACTTTTAAATACTTATAGAAGTCTTGGTATCACATTCCCATTATCAAGGTTGTATTTACAGGTTGACATCTTCAAAGGATTAACTTTATGAACTTATGAGTCCCTTGTAGACAAGTTATAGGTGGATATTCTTATGGCAAGGCACTTATAGGTGATGGTGTAAATCTGTAATTTGCATCTCAATTCTTTCTTGATGAACCTTGTGATCTTTCAACTAAAAAATACCACTTAATATGAATACATTCCTTTATATTTCAACTTTGGGTGTAGGGGTCACTTTAAAGCTCAAATCCTATAGACATCACTACCAAACTTTAATGAATAAATACCAGTATTAGATGCCTTCAACACTACTCTCTTCTAGTCACACACCCTATTTATTTTATAGGGTTATACCTCTATGTGGAGGCTACAACATAGGTACATATAAACTCATCTATGCATCATGTTTTTCCATTATATGGCATCAACAAATGGGCCTAGGTTTCTACTTTGGGACTTTCAGGGATTTTGTCCTTGAAACTCAAATTTTCACCTCTTGAAGTGTCTTCTCACTTTACTTTCCATCTTAATTCCTAAAACATGACTATCATAGTTTTTCCAACATCCACAAACCTCAAGAATATTTCAAATAATGTCAATACTCCCATATAACTCCTTCATGCCTTTATGTAAGCCACCTATAGGCTATCATTTATAGGTTACAGGGTAGTGACTATGAGATGATCAATGTGGTCATGGTATATGAACTTATAACTAGTTCCACACTTTCAAAAGGGTCTTATAATTGATCATCTCTTCCTTTAAAAGTTTCAAACTAGTCTCAACACCTTTGATTTCAAAAAATTTAGTCTCTTGTAGCTATTGATGTAGATACAGACAAGATAGTGAATGAGACACGAACTATATACATTACTAAGAAGGAATCTATTAGGGATTCCCTCAACTTGTTTTCTTGATTTTTAGTTAACACCTGTAAGTTTCTATTGGCACTAACATTACTAAGAAGGAATCTAATAAGGTTTGACATGGGGGATATTGATAAGGAGTTAAAACACATGTATACTTAATAAAACCATACCACTTCATTTAATGACCCATATATGATCCCTAAGTGACTTAAAATGACACAAGGACTTAATTAAACCATGACCAAGGCTAAAAACATATGAAATGACATCAAATAGATTATGACACACCCCATGACATTATATTAGACCCTTATATAAAGTTTTGGACTATATAGGGTTGACCCATTTTAAATTATGGTCAAAATGGTTAACAATTCCCAATAATCTCTGAAAACTTGAATTTTCTTGAAATATTACCTTGGTGAGGAGAACCTGAAGAAAACCAATTGCCTTCATAGATGAAAAACAACAAAAATTATCCTAAATTAAAATGAATGATTAATGAGGGAGGAGAGACCAATTCTATAAAAACTTACTCCATCAAGAAGTCCTCTGAGTCTACTTTATTTTCCCAAAATTGCATACTTGTACCTTTACTCTCCAATCTGTACTGATAGTAAACCTAAAGGTAGGTCTTTATGTGCAAACTTTCCAATTATTTGGAGATGACCATTTTTGAGCCTATATGGCCTAAAATTTCCCTAAAATTCTTATGGATTATTTTTCATGTCCTCTTTATCATATTTTAGACTTCAACTATATGTAATTTTGTACATATCCATACTTCTCTTTACAAAATGGATGAAAATAGCCCTTCATTTGCTTTTAAAGATAAATCAAGCTTTCCACCACCAAAATTAAAAGAATGTAGAATATAAATGAGTATTTTACATGTTTTAAGACAAAAATTAAGCTTTTCTTTGCTTTATTTAGCCAAAATAGGCACATGATAGTCAAATTAGACCTTTTTAGGCTTAAAAACACATTGAATAAACTTTTTAGCTTATGAAATTTTGGACTAAGGTAAATGTCACATAAATTAATGTGTTTAAAGGTAATTTTAAATTATTAATGACTTTTTAAACACCATTTTAATCATTTTAAGACCAAAAATATTCCTTTGTATGCCAAAATATTCAGTTTCAAACCAGTTTGAATGGGTTCAACTATACCAAAAAAAATTAGATTGTAAGGGTTGGTAATTGGCCTTGACAAGAAAAATTACCAAAATTTATGGAAATTCATAGGGGTTGACCATCCTGCTTGTCAAAATAACTCACTAGATTTGAAATGACAATGATAATTTGAAGCATAACAACTTGACTTGATGACTCTCTGAATGCAAGACAGACTCTTTTGGGCTTTGTAACACCTCTTTTGACTGTGACAACAACAAGACTGAAGGGAAATAAAAAATAAACCATAAATAAATGAGAAATAACCTAAGTAACTAGGAAAAAAGTATAAACAAAATAGAATGGAAGTAGACTACTATTTGTACTATTCACTTATTGAAATAAAACAAACTTAGAGCAACTAACATGAAGTCAAAAGTTTCTTTCAAGATCAAATGAAAAGCTAAATTGTCCACCATAGAACCTTGAAACATATTTTCCATCTCTTTATATATCTCTTCTACAACTAAGATCACTTGCATCTTCATAATCACTTGGGGAAGCAACTGGGTCTTCTACTACCAATTTTAGGTGCATAAATTCTAGATGTGAGTCCAAGACCTAGTCATACTCCTGCCAAATCCATATAATTTAAAATAACATCTTCAATTTTTATTCATTCATGAACTATTTATCATGATCATTTAAAATAGCATGGTGTGTCTCCTTTTTCCTATTTATAAGGCTAGCCTCTAAGAGAGATGGATCTAATTTTGTGACTTCTTAAGGCCATTTGATTTCATAATTAGCTTTCAAAAGTATACAAACATTTGAATATGAATGGATAAGTTTATTACCATTCCTTATCTTCTCAAACATTTCATCTCCTAATAATATTGGTTTTTTTTTAATGAAATCACTTCTCTTAACCTATAATGAACCATATTCAAGTAAAGAATAACCTGAATGAAAGATGTCAAACAAGTCTAATGATTTTTACACTTGAAGCTAAATTAAAATTGGAGTTTCTTCACTATGATCATAAGTTTAAAAATCATCTTTTTGTATATTTGATTGATCAATCAAAATTACTTCATCTTTTGCTTCATCTTTAACATCAAGCTGATGACTTGGCATGCTCTCAAAATCAGCTTGTTTTTCATCTTCTGTTGTTGATTGGTACTTGTCTTCTGTCACTTACGTAAGTTATTGTTCTTCATGATGAATGTTATCTATTGTGTGATCAATGAGATCATGAAAAACATATTCAACTTATACAATTATAATTTCTTCCTCTTGAATATCATCATCAACTTTTAGCTGATCTTTTATCTCAGTGACTTCTTTGACTTCATCTTTTTGTACACATTTTGAGATTATATCATGCTCTTACTTGAAAAAGAGTGTACCAATAGTGATATTATATTCATGTTTATGCAATATTCTTTCATCTTCATATACCTCAGCTTTAACTTCTTTGATTGATTCAGAAAGGAGAGGTTCTTTTTTAAGAAAAGGCATAGTCACCCCTGAAAATACTTAAGAAGATGAGAAAGGTCCAAAGATGTTACCATGGATGCCTAATTTTATTCATGGAGTTTCTCTTAGATTACCTTCACCTCCTCTCTTTGCTACACTATTTCTTAAATAGCTTTCCATGAAGGAAAGGATGTAGGTTTTTGAGGAGAAAGGAGTGGACATTGAATGATCTCCTACTTGCTCTTAACTTTAGTATCTAGAATCATTCTTGAATGTTATTTTTTCTCCATAGACTATTGTATTTGATTCCAAGTAATGAAATTTGGTTTAGGATCTTCTAATTTTGTAATTTTTGTATCCATGGTTGTGAAAGAAGTAACTTGCTATTGTGTTGCATTTGTAGTTACCATTGAATACTAAAAATGTTGATTTGCAAGCTCAACTTACTTGGATAAATTAGCCTCAAAATCATGGACCAAATGATTAGAGATGTCTCCTTGAAAAACTGAAGATGAAGGCTCCTGTATGATATTTTTTGAAATATAAAAATTATATTTCTCAAAGCACTTGTCTTCAACCTTTTGAGGTCTCTCTTGGATGTATTTCCAAGTAGGAAAGCTAGGCAAGGCTTGGATTGAATCCTGTGGGATATGATATACATTAGTTTTCTAATCATAAAGGGAAAAGGGTAGCTCTATGGGAACATACTACTGATTGTTATGACCCTTGTGTTTCTCATAAACCAACAACCTCCCTTCAATGCCTACAATTAGACCACCTATGTCTAGAATATCAGCACTAAACTTTGAATGACCTTGCCTTATGAAAGATGCACATGCCTCTTTAGCCTACTATAAATTAGCTCTCATGTTCTAAATTTCATTCTTGGAAATATCCTATCCATAACTATTTTTAGTTTCTATGCTTACCATCTATTTCTCATAGCCAAACAGGGTTTGTTTGAAGCTTGAGATGGATTGTTTTGGGACTTGATTAGGCTGATCAAGAAAATAAGAAGATTCATGACAGTTGTTATAGGACTGGTATGAGCTTTCATACTATTGATAAGGCTATAAATATGGCTGGTGAGGCTCATCATAAGGTTGATATGAATTATGGTAGGGATGATATGGGTCATGAGGATCATATTAGAAATATTGATAAGGAGAAGAATGATAGATTTCTCTATAGGCTATCATAGCCTAGAAAATCATGAAGATAACTAAAATTATGAATAAAATATGCCTTTTACCTATGAGATAATGACCATAGGAGAATTGAAACTGCTTCTAAAGATGAATATGTTGTAAATCTATAATCCAATGGCTAAATTTATGTCCCATAAGGCATGCCAGAACTATTAGTAACCTAGATAGCACCCTATTTTAGGGATAATAGATTTATCTAAAACTCCTTCACACATGGACTAACATTGGAATGATTTGATGTGTGTGACACATGAAATCAGACTAGACCTCTAGTTTTGATGAGGTTAGCTCCTTTGATGTATCACTTTTCTCACTAATACTAAAACCAACTATAATTTTTGGGATGAAAAGGGTTAGAATTAAATTTAAATTTAAATATTATCTTACTATTGGTGATACACCTATATTGATGGTTTATCCACTCTATTTGAGCTCTTAAAATAATGATAAGACAAGAAAATAACTAAATCTATAACTCTAAATGACTCTATACATCAGTATTTCATGTAGAGGCTTTAATTAGGTATTAAAATAATGTGGGAAATGATGGATTAGGCATAATTCAATTCACTAACCAATCAATTATATCCACTATTAGCTCCATCAAATTATAACAAACACTGAACATGACTTGCATCAGTTATCATACTAGTAGCTAGGTGAGATCAGGACCCGACAAAAAAGAAAATACTAACACATGTTTAAATAAACTATCATAAACAAACTATACCATAATATTGAAATATAAAAATAGTCATTTCACTTATCTTATAAGGTCACAAAGCTCAATCTTGATAGAGTTAGATCATGCCCAAGAGAGGGATCTAGAAATTGGCTTAAAAACCTACATATATATAAGTGTAGGATAGATAAAATAAATATATTGGCATAAAATATGGAATATAAATTCAAATGCACTTCATTTAAATTCAAACTTGAATTACAAATTAATATTGAAGTCTTTAACAAATCTCCTTTTGTTGAAAATCTTGCATGATCTTTTTGGTGTTAGAAAAAGAGGTGGGCCCATCTTGAATTACTCAAACTTCTTCATACATGAAATCTATGACAATATTTAGTTTTTTACTCCACTTTAAATGATTTTAAGTTGATTTAAAGTTCTCTTTTGCATAAAACACAAGGAAGATAAATGAAGCTAGTCAAATAGTCAACTGAATTGATTTGGTCCTCAAGACAAGTTAACTCTACTTGAACTCCATCTTGCATGAAATGGAACATGAAGTTTGAGTTGAGAATGGAATAAGAGTGGATAATTGGCATGTAAAATCCTTTTTTAACTCTTTGATATCCATTCGATGTCAAATTCCCCTTTAATTATTTGATCAAATAGGCCTACCAGGCCTAATAGCCTACTTATTGCACTTGAACTCCATTATAACCTAAAATAAAACCATGAAACCTACAAATAAAATAAATATTATACTTTTAACAACTCTTAACACCATGAGATAGGTTTTCTTGATGAATAAACTCTTGCCAATCAGTCATCATGGTTGACTAGGTCAATTATGCCTCATTTTCCTATAGACTGGTTATTTTGAAGGCTCTATTAGGGGCACTTATAGGAATATTTTTGACCAAATAATGATTTTAGGGTGAATAAAAAGTCTCGGGATTCAACATCCATGTATTTTATTTCATGTAAACTACATTATACCTCATTTTTCATGTATTTTTCTCCAAAAAACCTAATTTTTACCCTAATCCATATAGTACTATACAAAAACTATGGATTTTTGGGATCATATCTGAGTTTCATTCATGTTTTAAGATGTTATAGGTTGATCCATGAGGTTTTTATGGTAATAAAATTAACTTTTCTCAAAACTGGTCACTATGAGGGTTTAGGAAGGTTTTAGAGCAGAATCTTCTTAATGATGATTCATAAGTATTATTCCTCCAAATAAAAACTTATTATCATGAATGTGTAGTATAAATACTCCCTCAACATCTCTAAAATGTTTTTTTTCCCATGCAAAAGGTATGAGAAGATAACCACATAAATAAATTTGCCTGAAGGGTTTTGCTTACATTATGGAATGTTTACGTTCTTAGTGATTGTTCATAAATCAAATCCCCTCAGCCAACCTAAATTATTCATGAATTACAATTTCATATGGGTTTTCAAATCATGTTAATATTATTTTTCCAAACTCTTTTTATGGTGAAAGATACGAGCATTTGATCTGGTGATTCAAAAAGGTATTTAAAACTATAAAATTTGAATTTATCCTCATGGATGAATATGAATCCTCCATTAATTTTACCTAATTTAAATAATCATCATGTCACTTATACCATGTCATCAAATAATTCTGTAGGTTTCATCTTGCTTGATAGGTCAAAAAATGCCTTTTGGCCTATAGGCCTTCTTACTTGATTTAGCCCTCAAGGGCATGGTTTGAATATGAATTGGAGTTTTAACACTCTTAAAATGTCTAATTACTATTTATTAACATCCTCCCATGATTTTAAAACATTAAAATTAGCTTATAATCCTATGTTTCACATTGAAACTCACTCAAACCTCTGTTTGCTCCAAAGGTGACTATTTTCAGACAAGTAGGAGACTATGTCAAAATAGTGGGAAATTAAACTTTTGAAATGGTATTTATAATGATTTATAATATTACCCAAGTCATGATTACCATGTGTACCAAATTTCAATTCTTAATTCCACTTATAGATGCCAAAAAACTAAAAATTCTCTCAAAAATGTCTCTTATGTGTTGTCTGAGTATGCACTTGACCATGATTCTCTTCTTTTCACCTTAGCTTGAGTGTAAACATGATTAATATTTTTTTTAAATATCATAAAAGTCCTCTTGGATTTATTTCATACCCTTTTCCCAACTTCTTCAACCTTCCTGTCTCCTCAACCAAGATTTTAGTCCTTTACATAGTCAACCTTCCATACATAGGCCTATATGGTTTGACTGTGTTGACATCTTCAAAGGTTAGACATGATGTATATGACTTATAAATTCATACCTAACTACCTAAATATTTCATTCATGATAAAGAGGCTTATATGTATCATTGTGCTTCTCACTTCTCCATACTTAGAACATAACTATATTACTTATAGTTATAGGTGCAAGTTTTTTGAGGTGTATGACTATATTTGGCTCTTAAAACCCTAACTTGACCCTTTGATGAATTCATATTTCTTTGAAACTATACATTGACCTTAGTCAATCCTTGAATCATACTTGGATTATGAAACCCCATCATGAACTATTAGGCTTGAACCCTCCTTCTGTATGACTTTAGGTGTAAATTTGAGATGAAAACATTGTATTTTACCTTTGAAAGTCTCTAATAGCATGTTTTTACCTCATTTAAGTCCACCTCTCACCTTGGATACCCCAAACTAACATGAAGCTTCTCAAGATGACCATTGTCTCTTCTTTGGATCATAGACTTCACTTAAGGTGCTTGATTGTGTTTATACATGTATGTCCTTATACAGATGTTATGAACCCATGCTACCCCTTATCTTTATTTTGTTACTGTAATAGTTGTTATGGATGCATATGATTTTTAATTCATCCTATGATAATTTTTTTTTATCCCACATTCATGGGAAGTAGTAGTTGTTTAGATTAGACTTGGTATATAAGTAAGTGTTAAAGCAAATGAAGGCATCCATGAATTTATTGTATTGAGTTTACTCAAAGGAGGTTGCCTCCTCAAAGTGGCATGTGATCAATATAATCATTTCAGTGCTTCTACTAATTTTATAAAAAAATTATTTTATGCATTTTTATCAATTTATTATAGGAGGATCCTCTCATTTGGTATCTATTTTGTGGTATAATTCATTTAAATAATTTTAGGTATCACAATAATATGTTTCAGATTAGGGTAAAAACCTGACCACATAACTATGGGAAGTTCTTGGGTGAAATCCCTAAAACTCATTATGAGGAGTACCACATGAACCCCAAAGTAGTTGGCCCATTGAGAGGACCTACCAGTAAAATGGGTAATGGCCCCTTCCTAATTTATTAGTTCCCATCCATGAGGAAAACTAAGAGCTATCACTTAGAGGTAAATCTATGGCCAAAAAAATTCTAGAGAGTGGTACTCACTTAGATGGAATCAGTGGCTAGAGTGATATATTGAAACCCTTAGGTAGCCATTGAAACTTGGGGCCCATTTCTATCAGTTTTAAAATATTTCTAGTAGACTATCAAAAAAATCAATCAATAGAGTATCCATAGACTGTCAAAGGACTTAGAGTCAAATATTTGTTAGAAACTAGAAACCAAGAAATCTGCATTGTATCAGTTTCAAACAACTATCTATAGAGTATCAAAAGACTCTCAGAGGACTTATAGGCAGATAGAAAATAGGAAGAGTAAAAAAAAATCATTTTTTTGCCATATCTCTCCATTTATAGCTCCGTTGATCCTCAAAATTTATTCAGACACCTAAAATTTTATTCCCTATATTTTATTCTTTGAGATCCCATATCCTAATTCCACTCCTAATTCTCGTAAATCTCAATTTTCCCTTTTTGGGGTTTTTTCATTACTTCTATTTTTATCTATTTGCCTCAAAAAAATTCTACAGTGTTCATCTCCCTTTTCTACTCCTTTGACCCTCTTTGATAATTTTTTTAGTTTTTCCATTTTCACTCTTGAAATTGTCCTCGCCTTCATCAATCATACTCCCACTATGCAAAAAAATTAGTAAAACTACATTTACCCATTCTGATTTTGCCCAAATTAAAATATTCCCTTACTAAACATGTCTTAACTCTAGGTTTCCCACCCATTCCTATAAAAAAATATCTTATTTTAGTCATGGTAGTAACCTGAACAAGAGCCAAAAACATGGAGGATGAAATTTATGTCCTCAAGACCCACATCAAAGATCTTGATGGAAAAAATCTCAGCATCGGTCTTTAACATACCACCATGAACAATAGATGGCATCTAAAGTCCTCTTCAAACTTCAGGTTTTCTTCTTACACAAATGTTAATGTATTGAAGCTTAATTTTCCTTGATTCCATTGCATAAATCCAATTAGATGGATCTATCAGGAAGAATAATATTTTAGTTTGCATAATAATTTTAATGCCAACAAGGTCCTACTTGTATTCTTTCACTTAGAATATGAAGCCCTTCAATGGTATCATTGGAATACCAAAGCTCATGAGGAGCCCATATGGACTAATTTTTACACCCTCATTTTGCAATGTTTTGGCCCTAATGTTTTTGATAACTTCACTATAGCACTCACTAAACTTTGCCAAACAAGAACCATGAGAGAATATCAACAAAATTTGAAAAACTGGCCAATCACATAGAGGTATTATCTGATGAATTATTTAGGAGTTGCTTTGTTAGTGGACTAAAGGATGTAATTTGATCATAAGTCAAAATTTTCTAGACCAACATAATGATGAAAGCCCTAGGGTTGGCTAAGTTAGCAGAGGATAAGATCATAGCTTAGTAGTGATTCAAATCCAATTTTACTCCATTCATAAATACAACTCCATAACTATCTCAAACATTGTCAGCCCCCAGAATCACTCCTATCAAGCATTTGACTAAATCAAAGATGCAATCTCATAGAGGAAAAGGACTATATTATAATTATGATGATAAATTCACTTGGGTACATTGATGTGTAGTGAAAAATCTATACATACTCTATATGGATTCTCCACCCAAAACTAAATTTTTTAAAGATGCTCAAGCTATATTAAATGATCCAAAAGAAGATTCACTGATTATAAAACCTAATTTTTAGGAAGACCACCAAAAGATATCTCTTCATGCCTTAGCAAGAGTCACCACCCAAAAAATCATGCAATTCAAGGGTTACTTCACTCATAACTTCATTGACCCTTAGATCACCAAATAGGCTGATTGTTTTACTCATCCTTACTCCAACTTTGAAGTCATGATTTCCAATGGGGGAACATTACCTTGAAAAGGGAGGTATCATAATGTGTGTATCTATATTGGATATTATAACTTACACTTTGACATGTTTGCCTTACCCTTAGGTAGATGTGGTGTTATTTTAGGAGCCCAATGGTTATGCACACTTGGACCCATCTTATGGGATTTTACTGAACTTTGGATATAGTTTTTAGATAATGGGCAAAAACACACATTGAAAGGCTTACAACTGGGGTCTCTCAGCATCATAAGTTCAAATCACATGGAAAATATTCTTAATAAGAATCCACATGGCATCATTTCCCATCTCCATTTCATTTAAATACAACCATCAATGATATTCACTACTCCTTATGATCTACAAACCATTATGTAGAGGTATACATGTGTCTTTGCCAAACTAGTGGGATTGCCACCTTCATAGCTAGAGGACCATCATATTCTTCATCTCCTTTCTAGAAGCATTCCTTCAAATATCAAGCCTTATCACTACCTATTTTATGAAAAGACCAAGATCAGGATGCTCATTTGAGACTTACTAAAGCAAGGCATTATTCGCCCTAGTACCAATCCATATTCTTCCCTGATTCTCTTTATCCAAAAAAAAGTGGGTCATGACACCTCTACATTGACTTCCATATACTTAATTACATCATAATTAAGGATAATTTTCTGATCCCTATTATTTATGAGCTTCATGGCACTCATTTTTCCTCCAAATTGGATCTTTGCTCTGGATATCACTAGATCTAGCTTCATAAGGATGATATATCTAAGATAGCTTTTTTGCATGCATGATGGCCACTATGAGTTTTTGGTCATGCCCTTTGGCCTCACTAATGCTCCTTCAACATTCCAATAATTGATGAATAAAATATTTTGGCCCTACCTATGAAAATTCATTCTGGTCTTCTTTGATGATATCCTCATCTATAGTAAAACATGGTCTAAGCATCTCCAATATCTAGAGCTTACACTACAACTTCTCTATGAACATCATTTTTGTGAGAAATAGTCAAAATGTGTTTTTAGCCAAGACAAAGTGGAGTATCTCAGGCATATTTTTTTAGCCTAAGGGGTTCAGGTAGATTTTTAAAAAATAACTATCATGACAAATTGGCCTCATCCTCAGACACTCAAGAGCCTCTATGGTTTTTTGGAGCTAACTAGATACTATCATAACTTTTTCAAGGATTATAGGAAATTTGTAGATCTATTTATATCTATGTTTAAAAAATATTTTTTTACATGGACACAAGTTGTTGAGTGTGCATTTGAAGAACTAAAATAATCTATGTGCACTGCACCTATTCTATCTATGCCAAATTTTTCTAAGACCTTCACTATCGAGAATGATGATTATGGTAATGGACTTGGTGTTGTTATCCTCCAAGAATGATGCCCCATTGCATTCACCATCAAATCCCTTTTTGGAAAGAATTTAGTACTCTCTACTTATGAAAAAGAAATGATGGCCATTTTTTATGCAGTATAGAAGTGGTAGCCATACCTACTGGGGAATCACTTTTGCATTAAAATTAAACACTAGAGTCTGAAATATTTCCTATAACAATAGGTCTCTACCCCATCACAATATAAATGGGTTAGTGAACTCATGGGTTATGACTATGATATCACTTATAATAAGGGTAAGGACAATATTGTGGTTGATGCTCTATCTCACACATTTGCAGAACAAGCTTCCCTTTAATATATTTACATGCATATTCCAAATTATTTGGATGTTGTATAGAAAGGTTATGTCAATGACTCCTCATTATCTAAAATCAATCAATATTTGGCCACTAACCCCTCTATTATACCACATTATTCTTTGGATGGTGCTTCTTTATGATACAAGGGTCATCTGGTGCTTCCCTAGAGCACAAATATTCAATAGGTTGTATTCTATGAACTTCATACTTCTCCATCTATAGGGTACTTAGGGTTTCTCAAAACTTATGCGTGGGCATGATGCAACTTATTTTTGAAGGGAATGAAAAAGGCAACTCAATAGATGGTGGCTAAATGTGATACCTGATAATGCAACAAGGGTGAAACAACACTCATCCCTAGGTTGATTAAACTCTTTCCCATCCCTACTAGGATTTGGATCAATATTTCTATAGATTTCATTGAAGGGCTCCTTAAATTTGGAGGGAAAATAGTGATCTTTCTTGTGGTTGATCACCTCTCCAAATATAGTCATTTGTGTTCCCTCAACCATACCTATACCACCCCATAGTCGTACAACTTTTCTTGGACCAGATTTTCCATCTTCATGGCATTCCTCCATCCATTGTCCCAAATCATGATGTAACCTTCACCAGCTATTTTTGGAAAAAACTATTTCACCACACCAGCACTCAACTAAAGATGAGTCATGGTTATCATCCCCAAATAGATGGGTAAACTAAAATTTTCATCAAATGCTTGGAGACTTTCCTTTATTACTTCACCTTAGAACAACAACATCAATGGGAAAAGTGGCTCCCCCTCACCAAATGGTGGTACAATTCCTACCATACTTCAATGAAAATGAATCCATATGAAATAGACTATGGTCAAAAACCACTAGGGCTCCTTCTATACACCCTTAGTAGTTCATTAGTTCAAGTAATTGACATGATTCTCCAAACCTAGGATTAGATCCTCAGCACCTTATGGGATAATATTCATATGATATAAAATCAAATGAAATAATAAGCTAATTAGCACCATTTTGAGTGCACTTTTCAAGTAGGTCATATGGTTTTTTTTTGCCTATAGCCATATAAGCAATCCTCCCTAAAATTAAAAGGGTTTCATAAGTTGGTTCATAAGTTTTATGGGCCCTATAAGGTTCTGTAAAAGATTGGGATGGTTACTTATAATTTGGAGATCCCACCTTCTTCTTGAGTTTACCTAATATTTCATGTCTCTTGTCTGAAGAAAGCTCTTGATACAAACATTAGGGTACATACTATTTTACCAAAACTTGATAATGAAGGATCCATCTTTCTCAAGTTGGAGACAATCTTGGATATGCACACATGCCAACTTCACTCTCACTCTATCACAAAGGTTTTAATTTAGTGGCATGAAATGCAAGCAGAGGATGAAACATGGGAACCACTATTTCAGATTCAACACCAATTCCCACATCTAAATCTTTGAGTATAAATATTTTTCTAAGAGGTAGGGGATGTTAGGAACCTGTGCTACCCCTTCTCTTTATTTTGTTACTATAATAGTTGATATGGATGCATATGCTTTGTAAGTCATCTTGTGAGCATTTTGTTTTATCCCAAATTCATGGGAAGTAGTAGTTGTTTAGATTAGAATTGGTATATAAGTAAGTGTTAAGTCCAATGAAGGCATCCATGAATTTATTATATTGATCTTTCTTAGAGGAGGTTTCCCATTTGAAGTGTCCTGTGATCAATATAATCATTTTAGTTCTTCTACTAATTTTATAAATTTGTTATTTTATGCATTTTTATCAATTTATTGTCAAAGTATATTCTCATCAAACAAGGAACAATGATTGAGGGTGTTTGAAACCTAAAAGGGTGAAAATATGCTTAGAGTCTCTCACTTGACAAAATATCTCTAAATATTACAACAAATTCTCTTAAATAAGCTTAAAAACTTAAAAAACCTCCATTAGAACTATTACTTGACTATAGATTACCTTTAAGACTAGTTTTAGCTTGCATTCTTATTCTTAAACCCTTGAAAACCTTTATATTGTGTTTAATTTTATCTTTATCATACATGATGATCACTTTATAAAAGTCATGATGAACTTTCATTGCTCATAAAACTATCAATATGCCATTGTGCTTCAAATCTCCTCACTATTTTAGAAAAAGACCTATCTAGAAGGTTGTAGCTCTGCATTGTTGACCTTGACTATGTTTTTATAACACTTGGGGTATCCATGATGATGTCTAAACCTATATATCATCTATCATATCTTGATTTTTCCCTTTTTACCTTCAAGCTATGAAACTTTGTTGATAGTCCCCTTGTTACCAATTCTTGTTCTCAAGAAGTTGACTATGAATCCTCATGGTTGTAGGGTTATTTGAGACTAACTATAGGTCTCATTTTGAATATATATAATTGTCACACCTTACCAAGATATAATTATTAATCTCTTTGATGATTCATGATGATGTCAATCATCATTTCTTCCTTGAAAAACTTAACTCAATGTGTCATTATCACTTCAGGATAAACCACTAAGCCCTTTGCATGACTATACTCTATGCCTAGAGGGTTTTGTAAATATTATGATTCAGGTTCCAAGATGCTTGGATATACTTGACCATACACAAGGAGTTTAAGATCTTTTTCTTATGGTATGATCTCTTTAGTAACTTAGTCTTTATTTAGCCTACTGACTTAGTTGGTTGTAGGTGTCTTTTATGGATGAATTTAACTAAGTCACTATGTTCTTATCATCTTATTTATCATCTATTTGATCCTATATATTCACCTCACATATCTTTGGTCTAAGCAATCTCTATGACTTTATAAGAATCTTTAAAACTTATCAAGTCAAAACTTTCTAGGTAGTGTCTTAAGAGTGGGCATGGAGGTATCTTTTTAGGCACTATAAGTGGTTAACCTAACTTGTCTTTTGACTGAGAACTATCTTTTGAATGGAACCTTCACTTATTATTTGTCCTTTTTTAATAATCATAATTGATGAGTCTTTCACACAATTAGACTTCACATAGTCATAATTTATTCATCTTCTTGTCAACTTTTAGAAATAGGTCTGAGCCCAAAAGAGGGTTTTTGGCATCCATGAGCTTGTACACCATTGCTCCCTTGAGGTGATTGAGACCTTAACCTTTTATTGGTGATTTTCCACTTTACTAAGGTTAACCATACTCATAGTTCTTATGCATTTGGATGTTATTTAGGTTCTTAACACCTTAATAAGCCTTTTGATGGTTTCAAAACCTTTCTTTTGACTATAGTTTGCCTTTAGGCTTATTATGGGTTACCATTCTCCATATCATCCCTTCTTTGGTGTTCTTCATTTCTACATTCTAGCTCTCTCTTTATATCATTCATATATATTATAAATCATACATGAGCTTGGAAATGCCTTAAGACCTCTTTCATAATAATAGGTCTTTGATGAAGATAAGACCATACCTACTATAGGGAACTTGTGCACAGACCTATATGTGGAGATTAAAGGATAGTTGAATGCTTAAGGATGGTTTATGATCATTAGTGAAACCATATAGACATAAATAATCCCTCATTGAATGTTCATATTAAGTAATACACTTCTATTATGGTGTCAATATTCAAATATGAACTGTGTCTTTCCTTGACTGTATTGTCATTCTTGTCCCAATGTATAGATTGAGCTGAAACTAGACCTTGAAAAGGTCTCAAAACCTTACTAGTGAACCTATCTTTCCTTGACTGTAATTTGGAAAGATATGTTCAATCATCAATCCTTCCTTTAGTATTTTAAACACAACTTTCTATTGAAATAAGGATTGATTATAGGTGTATTGGCTATACATTGCCTCATTTGGACTATAGGTAGGGTTTCTTGGCCTTGGATATTCTCCTTCTTGAAACTTAAGATGGATTTCATTCCTTAATAATTTATGATAGTAAATGTATAGAACTTCAAAAAATCCTCTTTTACCCTTTTCTTTCTTGTACCTTCATGACCATACTTGATTGTTTTTTAACTTGTTGTAGACCTCATCTTCTAACTGTATTATGATGCTCCAAAATCTACATACCTCCTTTTCATGCTTGTGATAGTATTTGATCAACCCTTAGCTCTCTCATGATATGAAGCTATGGAATGGAGATGGGTGGAATGGTGATGAGGATGAAATATGATGAAAACACATGAATAAAGGGTGAAAAAATCACAAAGCATAGTGGAAAGATAGTGCCATGATGTGATATGGGGTTGAGTGAGATGGAGGTGGGAAAGGACATTGTGAACATGAAAAGACCAAGATGAGGAGATATATCCAAACATAGACACATCATCCTCTCACCATATCAATTTTTATTCCTTTTTACAAAGACAATAGGTTGAAAATGAAACATAGGTTTTTACAAAAACCTTAAAATATGTAAATTTTCCTTAAAGTATGCTAAACTGGCCTTTTGAGATAATTTGAGAGCATAATGATGGGATAAGACATGAATATTTGGATAAATTATTGAGGAAATTTGTTTTAAAACATGATAAAATGAATTAAATTCATTCCATAGATCAAAACAAGAAATCTTGAAAACCCACTCTCTCTCCAAGATTGTACAATTCCTCTTTAAAAGTATGTCCAACTATAGATTACATTACTTATTTTTGTGACATTTATTTTACCTTGACATGTGTGAATAATGAATAAATGATTCCATTTAAGGGTGTCTTATGTTCCCAACAATATCTTAAAACTTGAATTTTCTTGAAATGTTGCCCTAATGAGGAGAACTTGAAGAAAATCAACCTTCATAGATGTCAAACTATATAAATTAGCCTAACTTCAAATGAATTTTTCATGATGGATGAGAGAATAATTCCATAACCAATTTCTCCATCTGTAATCCCTTTGATTCTACTTTATTTTCCCAAAATTTCATACATGTACCTTCACTCTCCAATCCATACCAATAGCAAACATGAAGGTAAGCCTCTATGTGCAAACTTGCAAATTGTCTAGAGATGACTAGTTTTGAGCCTGTATGGCCTCCAATTTCCATAAAATTCTTATGTAAGCTTTTTCATGTCCTCTTTCTCACATTTTAGGCTTTAACTATAGGGAATTCCATATGGATCTATACTTCTCTTTGTAAAATAGATGAAAATAGCCCTTTCTTGCCTTTTAAAGATAATGCAAGCTTTTAACCACCAAAATTAGAATAATATAAAATATACACAAGTATTTTTCATGTTTTAAGACCAAAATAAACCTTTTACATGCTTTATTTAGCCAAAATTAGCATGTGGGAGTCAAATTGGGTCCCTTTTTAGGCTTAAAAACACATTGAATGAAATTTCTAGCTTATGAAACTTTGGAATAAGGTATCTCACATAAATGAATGTTTTTAAAGGTAATTTTAATGTTTTAATTACTTTTTAAACACTTTTTCAATCATTTTAATACCAAAAATCTTCCTTTTTAGGCTAAAATATTCAATTTTAGATCAGTTTGAGCAGGCTCAATAGTAGTAGGAAAAGTTTTGGATTATAAAGGTTGGTATTTGGCCTTGATAGTAAAAATTACCAACACTTATAAAATACATAATCAAACCAATAATACATTTATTCCATTTTCAATCATAATCAATCAATCCAACAATCCACTTTTTTTGCACTCAAATCAGTTTGGTAATCTTGGAAGGGAGCTATAAGAGGTAAAATGATGGTAAGTGATTTCATTATAAACATATAATTATCTATGTATCCTCTTTATTTGATTTTGTTTGAATTTTGGGTTTTCATTTCTTAAAATAGTAATAAATAAAGAATCCAAAATTCCTACTACAGTCACTAATAGGCCTAATGGTGTGAATAATAAAAAACCCAGGCAGTAGTGAAAAAATGAATTGGAATGTGTTTTCATGATAGAATTATGAAAACAAGTGCATGGATATGTTGTTCATTAATTTTAAGACATTTCTATGCTTTAAATAATTTTTTAGGTCATGTATGTGGTGAAAACATTGCTCACAAGTTGGCCTATATAGCTCAGATAAGATAGTGAAGTATAAGGTCCAAAGATTGGTTTACAAGACCAATATTTACCATTTAACCATATGACCCTTCAATATAATAATGGTATAATTATCTCATAGAATCATATACATGCATCATACATTATTTAAAACGTCTATACAGGTGTTTGAGGTCTAAGTTACCATGACTATATTTTGAGGTAATATAGCAATTTTGAATGTGTGAGTTGCAGAGCTGTTCTTGAATCCCTATCTTCTGAGTGGAAGAGTCTAATGAATTTTGTGATGACATTGAGGTAATTTATAATCTATATATATACTTTTTTTTATCATGTTTTAGTGTCTTAATTATGTTTTAGCTTCACTTTTTCATGACAGACCTTTGAGCACACAGGCCTAATAGGATAGTTTGTCCTAAAAGAGGTTTCATGGAATGAATGAAAGAGTTGGTGTGTTACCAAATTTGGTTTTTGTCTTATCTGACTATATTCTATTTATAAATATTAGTGGGTTTTGTTTCCCTATATTTTTTCCCACATATTTATGTATTCTTGTGTTTCATGTTTATGTGGATAGTTTCTTATGTTTGCTAGATCTATATGTTTGTTTGAATAGTTAATAATTGCTTAAGTGTAAATTAAATGAAAGTTTTTAAAGATTGATGCACCCCCCTCTTAGAAATTATAATTCCAAAAATTTGTATCAGATCTTAGTCCTTTAAAAGAGGCCTAATATCTTGAAGGAGATTCTTAAATCACAATAGTGTCTAGTCAACAAGCATAAGGAGGTTTCTAAACCAATAAGGATCCTCTCTTCAATGGGACTAACTATGTATTTTGGAGCATCAAAATGAAGATATATCTAATGTCTTTGGGTTATGACATATGGAAATCTATTATTTATGGTTTCACTCCACCTTCTACACCACCAACTAATACAGTAGGCAAGAAGTTAAATGAGAACAACTCTAAGGAAATGAATGTCATCCTGTCTGGTATTTCAAAAGCAAAATTTGTTAAGGTCATGCATTGTGATACAACCAAAGGGATTTGGGAATTTTTCTAGATAATATATGAAGGAGACACTAAAATTAAGTTGTAAAAGTTTTAAACTCACTATAGGTATTTTGAAAGTCTAAAAATGGAGGATGAAAACATTGCATTATCCCTGTTAAGGGTTGATGAAGTTGCCAATGTCATCAGAGGTCTCAGAGAAGAAATGAAAGAGTCTACAATGTACAAAATTTATTGAGATCCCTAACTTATAAATTTGATTCAAAGGTGTCTATAGTAGAATAAATGGAAGATCTAGACACACTCCATATGGATGGGATTCATGGCATCTTGATTGCCTATGAGATGAGAACAAATAAAGGAAGACCTCATAAGAAGGAAGCAACATTTAAAGCTGATAAGAAGTCAAAATCCAAGAAGGTCAAGGATGAGTTATGTTTATATATTGATGATGATGAATTCATGGCCATGTTTTCTAAGAAATTGAATATTGGTTTTGGTAAGTACAAGGGTAAGCTACCTTTCAAATGTTTTAATTGTGGTAAGATTGGTCACTTTGCATCTAAGTGTCATAACAAGGATAAGATTGATGATGATGAAGAACATGATGAACATCATGATGATGATAAGAATGTCTATAACCCTAAAACAATCAAGGAATATTTCAATAAGTATGAAGGCAAGAAAGGGTCATTCAAGAATAAGAGAAGTTTTAATACTAAAGAATATAATAACTCATCTGATGTAAGTGACACAAGTACATCTAATAGTGATGATGATAGTAATGAACATGACAATAATGAAACCTTATTCATGTCTATATAAATATACTATTAGGGTTTCTCAAAATGGAAAGGTCTTATGAATGATGAAGAATCAGATGATGAAGATGTTGAAGTGAACCTTGAGGTTAAATTAGTGAGTGATCTAGAGGATTTAAAGTTCCAAATAAGGAAGAATTAGAAACTAAGATCATTGGTTAAGATTTATGAGGATTAAATCAATCTCTTTAAAGAGAGACTAAGAATCAACACTAATAAACATGAGGGGATCATCAAATATCTAAAAACTCATATTAAAATTATCACTACAAATATTAATACCAAGGAAAAAGAATTCATCAAGTTTGGAATAGAAATGGAGTCCTTAAAGGCATAACTAGATTAGGCATCAGTCACGTTGAAGACACATCAAATATTTGAGAAGAGTACTAAATTTCTTGGTGATATTTTGATTATTCAAATATCTCTACATGATAAGATATGTCTTGGGTTCAAATAATATCAAAAAGGGAATAAGAAAAGTCAGACCTCAAAGACCTATGTAGAAACTCTAAAATTTGAGACTCATAGAGATCATTAACAAGTCAAAAATACCAACATGAAATTCAATGTGAATAGAACAATTAGTTATCCCAATGCAATGAGGTATTTCAATTCTTTAAATGGTTATTATTTCACTTGTCATAGCTTTGGTCATAGAGCAAGTGATTGTAGAATGGTGTCAAGGAATGAGTTATCATGGGACCATGGGAGAAAGAGTGATCAATCAAGAGGTATGTATATAAATTTTGTTTGATATAATTGTCACAATATGTGACACATTGAAATATTATGTCCTAATGAAGTTAGAAGGACCTCAAGACTTAACAAGGTAATGGAGCTCCTAGACTACATGAGAAGAGTCAAACATTGGTATGGAAGCCAAAAAAAGTCAAGACTAATCATATTGAACCCAATGGTCAATATGGATTATTTGATAAGATAGAGCAAGGATCAAAAGTTAAGGAATGTCAATAACACTTTTTATCTACATGTATTGACAAGGTATTCAAAGAGAATAAGAAGTATGACAAGGTGGATAAGTTAAATGCTTCAGTTAAGCCTAAGTGGATTCTAAGGAGGGACTATCAGTCTCATGATTAAAAGATAGCTAAAAAGAGTGATTTGGATATCTAAGAATTTCCTAAGTTCATGGAGTTTTGAGATCCCTATGGAAAGGGGTGATTCCATTAGGCTTCATGGAGACACTCTTCTATCAATTAAAGCATGAGGTTGTAGTTAAAGAAGGATTCATGTTGAGAGGATTCCAAGTTATCTATAATACAAGGTATGAGTTGTTTTCTTTGTAGCTTATATATATATATGACAAGGTGAAAGGAGTTTTGGCATTGATTTTAGAGATTAGTTCATGAGGATTCATGGTATGGAATACAAGCCTGAGCATACGACTATGTCTAGAGACATATGGAATATGGATTGGTCTGCAAGACCAATTGGTCATAGAGACAAATTGGAAATTGTTGATAAACATGGAAGTGTGATGAGATTATTTAAGTATTTTGAGAAAGGTTTGTGAGTCCTAATGACTCATATAATGAGCACAAGTTGTGAGGACAAAGGGGGAACATGTTTGTATGATTCTTCATGAACTCTATGATCTTGTTACCAAAAAAGGGAGAAAGTTCAAAATAGGGAGAAGTAGCCTATTTAGATATGTTTCAGAGAGTGGCTTTCATTTTATGACTCAAGAGGAGAGTATGGTGTTATGAGTATATTTGTAGCTCTATGTTGTTCATTGAAATTTAGGTCCAAGGATCAGATGGTAGTTTGTAGAATACTCTTTGTCATTCATGTCAAAAGGGGGATAATTACTAGATGGGAAAAGTATCATTTTTAAATTATTTCATTTGTATATTATCTTTTCCATCAATATGTTTACCATCAATGACAAAGGGGGAGTTTATTGGCATGTTGTTGTCATATATGTCAAAAGGGTGCATCCTGCAAAGGCATAATGGTCATTGATGTCAAAGATGTATCATGTCAATATTGTACTATCAAGGTTGATTTCAAAGGTGAATAAGGATAGTGTTTCATTGATGATAATTTTCATGAGTGGTGTGAGCATGGAAGGTATAGGTCGTGGAAGATGTTTGAAGACAACTAATGTGTGCATAAGAAGTCATGTGATAAGATGAATTTGAAGTCAACAGATATTTTGAAGAAAAGAGATAATTTAAATAAAAATAATGTATTATTATTTCATGAAGGCATTTCTCAAGGTTTCAAAGGTGCTCAGGTGCATGAAAGAGAGATGTCAAGTCATATGATGCTTGGTCATATGGTTTTAGGTCTATATGAGGCATGGAAGATTATTGTCATCTAAAAGAGAATGGTACAATGATATGATTGATGTGTAATGTCTTATATCTACTTGGTTGATGTTTTATTGAGGTCATGACATAGAAGGAACATGTCAAGGCATCAAGTGCTTAAGTAGTCGAAGCCTAGTCATGACATGAAGAGACCTTGTGATAAGGTATGAGCATAGTGGCTTAGTAAGATAAGTGCACATAGGCATGATTTATTGTATGAGGTTTTTTAATCCTGTATGTGAGTAATTATAACACTTATAAGTATAGGGTGAGCCTACAAGGGTAGGACCTTTAGTCTAGGTCTACATCTAGACCTCTCTTAAGCCCTACCTTGCCTAATGAGATATTGTGATCCATTATTAAGGAATGTGAATGATTTATGGTAGTATTTAATCATGATATATGTTTTATGGAATGAGAATAAGATTTTTATCATGATAGTGAGGTGTTGAGAGCATGAAAATAAGCATGAAGGTTAGCTCAAGACCTAGTAAGGTGTGAAGGCTATGGTATAGAGAGAGAATGTATCCTAATGGGGTATTAGGATAAATTTCCAAGGAAAGTATGAGTAGGTGAGAATTTAAAAAATTTATTAACTATTTTATTCATGTGCATGAATTTTTATGTTCTAGTTTGAAGGACAAGGCATGAAAAGTTGTTTGGAGGTCTCTCAAGCACTCAGAATGAAGGGTTCTCAACCCAAGAAGGATTTTATTGTGATCATTATCTCATCAAACCTTTTCATGGGAACCTAATATATTAATTATATATGGGTAATGGTCCTAACTCAAAATTATATTAATTATATTTTGGATTGAGAGGCTATGATTTATGAATGATTGTTAAGAATGAGAATAGGTTTAAACCCTCTTAGAACCCTAATAAAGACCCAATGTTAAATATGTTGCTAAAAATTGATCAAGATGGATTTCATTTCTTATTTAATATATTTTATATTGTTTTGGACTCTCCCAATTACCTCTAAGTGGTGGTGGTTAGTTAGATGAGAGAGAAAATGTTGAGTTATAGGCTTATTTTTGAAGAAGTTATTATTGAAGTTACAAGTTACATTGGACATTATAATAAAATAAATGGAGGAAGAAGGTAGAGACTAATGTTTCATGTACATGAAGTTTTATGGATAGGTTATATTCTTAAATATTTATAAACCAATCATCCAAGTTAGCCAATCGCTAATAGGGCTAATGGTGTGAACAATGAAAAACCTAGGTAGCAGTGAGAAGATGAATTGGATTATGTTTTCATGATATAAAAATGAAACCAAGTGCATGAATATGTTTTTAAAGAATTTTAAGACATTTATATTCTTGAAATAATTTTTTTAGGTCATGTGTGTGGTGAAAAATTTTCTCACGAGTTGACCTATCTAGCTCAGATAAGATAGTGAGACATAAAGTAATGAGATTGGTCTACAAGACCAATATTTGCCATTTAACCATGTGATAATTATATCTAAGGATGGTGTAATTATCTAATAGGATCATATACATACATAAAAAGTTATTTAAAATTTATATACAGGTGTTAGAGGTCTAAGTCACCATGACTGTGTTTTGAGGTAATCTAGTAATTCTGAGTGAGTGAGTTGTAGAGGTGTTCTTGAAACCTTATCTTCTATGTGGAAGTGTATAATGAATTTTGTGATTACCCTGAGGTCATTAAAACTCTCTATATATAATTTTTTTATCATATTTTAGTGGCTTAAGTATGTTTGAGCTTCAATTTTGTAAGACAAACCCTTGAGCACACAGGCCTACTAGGACAATTTGTCCTAAAAGAGGTTTCATGGAATGAATGAAAGACACAAGTCTAACCAAGCATGAAGGAGGTTATTAGAGTAATATTTATAAGATTTTTAATGGTTTTAAATTGTAGGATAAATCCATATGGGTCCAATATAATCATTTTTTTCATTAAGAGATAGACCTAATGTAATTAGGTCTTCATGACACCTAAAAGAGAAATAAGGCCTAATTAAGTCATGATAGACCAAAAGGGACTCAAATATCATTTTATTCATGTCCAAATGATGTCATAATACCTATTACATGGCTTAACTAAGAGGTTAAGGATGTTTGGCTGACTAAGTGGTATATGAACAAAGAATGGTATATATACAAGGTAGTTTTAGTCATATTTGAGAAAGCTAAGAGGAGAATGAAATGGAATATCCTTGAGTGGAAAAAGGTATTATAGACCATCATAAGATATTAGAGGTAATTTCATGAATATATAAAAATAGGTTTGAATATGAATATCAAGGTCATAAGACCTAATCAGTCTTGAAGAAACCTAGTTGAGCAAAGAGGCCTAGAAGGCAGTTTAAGAGGGATAAAAATGTGAAAAGCTAAAGAATTGGTCGTCAACTATTAGTTGAGAAACAAGGTATTCAAAATGTGGTCAAATAATTCAAGTAGCTGAGTTAATTTTGATTCATCTATGGGGTTGGTGTCTTTATACAAGTGGGTGCTTACTAAAGTCTATTCAAGTGGGTGCTTAGCTAGTTGGGGTTGGTACTCCATGTGGAGTTGGTGCTTCACCAAATTTAGTTTTGGTCTTATAGTACTATAGTCCATTTATAGAGATCAATTTTTTTCTTCCTTTTGAGGGTTTCCCATATGTGTGATGTGTTCTTATGTTTCATGATTATGTGGATAGTTGTTTATGATTGCTATATCTATATGTTTATTTGAATGGTTCATGATTGCTTAAGTGTAAACTAAATGAAAGTTTTTGAAAAATGATTCACCCCCACCCCCTCTCAGTCATTCTGCTTCCAAAAAAACCATGAAATCATATATTTGATATAAAGAGGAATCAACTACATTACTCAGAGATTGCCATATGAAATATGGAATTGGGCATGGTTTAGGAAGTACTAATGCTCATCAAATACTATGGGTAGGATACTATTGGCCACAGTGTTTCAAAGATGCTCATCTACATGTAAATAATTTCCACACCTACCAAGTCACTACATCCTATGAACACACCCAACCACTATTAGTAATCATTGAGGCCTAACTCTTTGTTAAGTAGGGATTAGACTTCATGGGATCCATCAATGCCAATTCTTCTAGTGGCCATAAGTTCATCCTTACAGTGATGGATTTCTATACTTGCTAGACTAAATCCCAACCATTCTATAATTATACCACAAATTTAGTCATTCAATTTTTGGAGGAACACATTATTATAAGGTTTGGTATGCCCACCACACTGGTATGTGATAATGACCGTACTTTCTCCACCTTATAATTCCTTGAATGGGTGTATGAATATCTGGTAACTCTTAATTTTCTCTCAAATCATTATCCATGAGGTAATGGGTTAGAGAAATCAATAAATAATAATTTTTTGAATTTTATCAAGAATATTTTAGGAATAAACCTAAGATATTAACATAATATGCTTAAATTTGATTTATGGTCAGATAGAACTAGGATCAAGTTTTCTTTACAAACCTCCCCCTATCATCTAGTTTATGGACAATATCCTATTTTTCCTACCAATCTAAAGATCTCTACCTTGTTATTCACTAAATAATACCTAATAATTAAGGATATAATATAAGCCTAACTCTTAAACCTCATAAATTTAGAAGAGAAATAAGATGCAACCTTACTGCACTTTAGTAGACATCAAGAGGTAGTCAAATGTTTGTTTGACAAAAGGGCTAAAGTGAAGGCCTTTTAGATCTCTGATCTAGTCCTCCTATGGGATAGGGGTCACTAGCAAAATGGATAACATGAAAAATTTGATGCATTATAACTTGGCCCCTACCAAATTTCTAAAATCTTGGGTGAGAATGAATTCTACCTAAGGTGTCTTAGTGGTGAAGATGTTCCATTGCTTGTCAATAGATAATTTCTCAAGCACTTCTTTTAGGCTTGAGTGGCTTGGAAACCCTTGTAGATAACTTTTCTTGTGACTTATATTTTATTTCTTGTCCCTTATTTATTAGTTTGGGTTTTCTTTTATTTTTTATATTTTTCTTCTTGGTTGGGTTTTTCCTAATTCTTTTTGTCCTACGGTCCCCTTTTTGGTCAAAGGAATGAAGTGAAAGGTTGTTACAATAGTAACATAGATGGCACTCAAATAAATTGATCAAAATTTTACTCGAATAACTAGTGTAAATTATTGTTATTTATTGGTTCATTTATTAAATTATGAACATTAAGGATTTGTTATAAAATATAT
Organism: Torreya grandis; assembly: GCA_037957365.1. Classification (NCBI taxonomy): domain Eukaryota; kingdom Viridiplantae; phylum Streptophyta; class Pinopsida; order Cupressales; family Taxaceae; genus Torreya; species Torreya grandis. Next base: position 2,273,386 of record JARHVA010000543.1, read on the forward strand.
GAATTTAGAATAGTATTTTATTATTTAAATCCATCTAAAACACTTAAAGAAATGTCAGAAGAAAATTATAGCATTGTTTCAATTTTGATTTGTCTTAATTTTTCATTAACTTGTTGTTTTCCTTTTATCCATGGCTTGGTTCCCAACTTTCTATGGAAGAAATGCAAAAATATCCTTTCAAAAGAATCAACATAAAATGTAAAATATAAAATTCTCCTTGAAAAGGTGATCTTGGTAAGATCCATCTTAGGATTTTTGGCCTAGTTGGTAGTATAGTAAGCCTTTGAAAGAGACCATAGGTATCTCTATCAGGGCTATAAATTCCTAGATATAAGTAGAGCAATTCCCACACCACTTCCCCTGAAGTTAAACTAAAAAAAAAATCCCTTTAGCAGTTGTAACCTTATGCAAATCTAAATTACTATGCGTGAATATAAATAAAATGAATTAATCACTTGATCACACACTTGGATGATCCTTATATGAATTATAGCTTAGTATGTCACTTATTCCTTTGACTTTAGTGCCTTTTAATTTTATATTATTATAATTAATGGCTTAAATCTAATTTTTTTCTTCTTATAAAATCAGAGATTCTAGATTCTAAAAATACTTAGGAGTATTTCCCAATAAGAGTCACCATTTTTTGTTACTTCCACAACACACCCTATTTCCATAACTGAAAATATTGACCATTTTTTGCTTTGGATTTTGATGTTATACCTTATGTGGGTTCATTGTGGTTGCCTATACAAAACAACCTTCTTAGGAATGCCTATTTTGCTAGATAGTTTGAAACCTGAATGTGCTTCAGTTATTTCAATTAAGTCTGAATAATCAAATGTTCATCATAAGTGCTTTAAGTCAAATTCACATTTAGTATTGATTTAATGTTAATGTCTACATTTGAATAAGTATATTAAGTCTTCACCTATTGGTCTTCTATTTTGAAACAATAGTCTAATGGGAAGCTATCAAATGTTCATCATGCTTTAAGTCAAATTCACATTTACGACTAATTTGATGTTACTGTCTAAATTTGAATAAGTCTATTAAGTCTTCGCCTATTGGTATTCTTCTATTTTGAAACACATTTGATAGCTTCCCATTAGACTATTTCAACTTAGGTTTATGCAAATTATATAAATATTTTAAAGTTTTCTACCTCTTTCCCTGAACAAGTTTTGTCCATTTATGCTTCATTTGGATTCAAAATGACTAATAGTTTATATAGGTTCATTATTTTTCTCAGTCACTTTTTTATAGGATGGATTAAATAGGTTTAGGATAGATAAAATAACTAAGTTGTTTCACTATATTGTATTTTGTGCTTAGTCATTTTTTAGATTTTTATATTGCTATTTTATTTTGAACTTTAGTGGTCATTTATTTTTAAGTCATTTAAACATTAATTTTTAAAAATTGAGTCTTAATTGTGCCTTCGCATGTTGTACCCACAAGATATCAAAAAGAGTGTAGGTGATTGTGTCAAAACTTTTATTCTGAATAAAAGTTCTGATGACTCTCAATAATTATTCAAATATTTTCTCTTCAAAAAAAATGTCATGAATTACATTAGAAGTTATACATAAGGGTGGATTTTACACAGGTTACAAACAAAATTTTTGAAGAGTTGGGTCTTTGAGATAAATATTTGTAAACAAAATTTTTTATGATAAAACTTATAAAGGATTAGATAGTACAAGGCTTGTGAAGACTAGGTAATGAGCACTTTTCTTATTCCATGTGGTGACCTTTTATGGATCCCAATAGTTCCAAACCATTTGAAAAAGTGTTTTGACACTTAGTTAGCTCCATGCTTTCACCTAGAGCCACATGTCAAATTTTCACTTAGCAAAACTTAATTATTTCTGTTCAAAGATACCTGAGGACACACAACACTTTTCTATTACTTCAAAAGACTTAGCTAATCTTCTTCAAGGTTGCTTGATGGGGATTATGACACCAATGATGCTCTAGGATAGTAGGTCAGTGATATGATGCCACATGGAATAATCCAACTACTTTGCTATCCTAGAGATGTACATACCAATGTAATTCCTCTAGGCTATCAAGTTAATGATATGATGCCATGTAGCATCATCTCACTCTTCCACTATCCTAAAGATGTTCATATTGAGTGAAGGGCCTTCAGGAAAGTGAATGAGTGGGATGATTCCATGTGCTAAAATATCTCTACTCCATAGGCCCTAGGTAGTTTTTATAGGTCTAACAATGATGTGAGATCCTTGAGCAAGTAGGTGAGTGGAATGATGCCACATAGTGAAATCTTACTACTCCGTAACCTTGAACGGTCCATGTAGACCTTGTAGTTTATTATATATTTGGTTAGTGAGATTGTGATGTGTGGTAAAATCTTTACTCACTATATAAATAAATGTCATCATGAACTTAAAGCTTCAACCAATTAATGGATTGAGGATAAGCCATGTGGCAAGAATCCTATCAAAGCTAGGGACACATTGGTTGTGCATCCAAAAAAGCATGAGTCTAAATTTGATGGCCCATCTACTTATCAAAATCATAAAAAGTCTTGAGAGAGTGATAAAAGGCCACATAGCCATGGAAATGATGAAAGTAAATGGCAAAGCTAAATCCCACTAGTACAGATGGGCTACCAAGTGTCAAAGTGGGATTTGTATAAGCAAAATAGTAATGTAGTGAAGGAGCAAGAAGGAAAAACCACATGGAAACATCCCATAAAAGCAAAAGATACATTGGATATGTATCTAAAAAATCACTAGATTGAATTTGATAGCTCATCTAGCTATCAAAACTCTTAAGAAGCATGGATATAACTACACAAGATGTCGGCAGTTGGCTATCCCAATTCAATCTCAACTAATTTCTCCATCGGCACTCATTCTTTATTTGGTCTATCATGGTCCCTGATATTGTCATGATGCAGTAGAGTGGGATTCACCCCCAATGGATTGTAAGTGGGCATGCCATGTTGATGATTACTATAACTACCCCCATGAGTAGGTGAATTTGAATTTGAACTTCATTTCTAACTCCTTAGGCCTGTGTGCCTATTTAATATTAGCTCTTTTTCCATAATAAGGGTTGGTTATTTGTGGATTATGAAAAGGAGACATATATAACTAGACATTTTGTTTCTTTCTTAATATAATATCTTCCCTTCTATTATTTTAGCTTATTGTTACATAGTTATTTTCCTAGTCTTTGATGATGTATGAATTTCAAGATATTGTTAATCAAAATGAAAATTTTGACAACCAAAATATTGTTAAGTTTTTATGGTCATTTTCTCTGCATTTTTATGGTAGTGATGCCATTCTTTATTACAATTACTTTCACTCCCAGACTCTTTAACTATCTTTAGTTAGAGTTGTGTTAATTCTAATTCAACTTAAGCTTGGTCTTATGGGATTCATTCAGTAAGATAATTATAGGTTCACTTATGTTTACAATAGGCACTTTATCTCTTTACCTTTAATATTTTCTCTTTCTTTATAACCAGGTTAATCTAAGAATATAGAAATCTAAACCAAACTATTTATCTTGATTATTTTTTAATTGTATCAAAATTGTATCATTATTATTGCATTGTTGCATTTTTGGACATGATAAATTGATAAAGGAAGTTATCTTATGAAAGAAGATAAGTCCTAGAAGCACAACCCTTGTTGAATACCTTCGTCATAGTTAATTATTCTATTTCAAATAATTAAAGTAGGCACCTTACATGGAATAGTTCACATTAGCCAACAAAGTGAAGATAAGCATATCAAGACATTGTACATTTAAACCTTAGGAAAGTATTTTATTTGCAAGATATCCTTCTTTCCAGGAGAGGTTATGGATTAACAACCCCTTTGCCTAATTGTTGGTTGCATGTAAAAACCCACATCAATAAATTCCTTCAATGTAGACAATGATTATGTAGTGGATGAATGATTATGACCTAAGTAATCATTCATTATTTCAATGAAGATAATGATTATGCATTGAATGAATGATTATGCCCTAATTAATCATTAATTTCTTCAAGTAGGAAATAATATAGTCAACATAAAACCATCTCAAACTACTATTATGCTCAAGGGATAGATATTTAACAATGTATATAATGATTATGTATTGAATAAATTATTATGTAGATAGAGGAGAGTCTACTTATAGTCTTGAGGGCAGACTCTAGATAGTCAACTAGATCTATGGGGTAGTGCATCATATCAATGCCTAGGAAAGTTGAGATATACATATATATATATATGGGCACAGGGGCAAGGGGAGGTGTGCTTGGATTATTAGATGAATGAGTAGTTGTTTATTAATTCCTTCAAATATGCAACAATATAGTCAATATAAAACAAACCCAAATTGATATTATGCCAAGGGTTGGATATTCAACAATGCAGATAATGATTATGCTTTGAATGAATGATTAAGCCCTAAGTAGACATTAATTTATTTAAGCAGTGAATAATACAGTCAACATAAAACAAACCCAAATTGATATTATGCTCAAGGGTTAGATGTTTAAAAATGTAGATAATGACTATTGAATGAATGATTATGCCCTAAGTAATCATTAACTCCTTCAAGTAATGAATAATATAGTCAACATAAAACCATCCCAAACCAATATTATGCTCAAGGGTTGGATATTCAATAATGCAGATAATAATTATGCATTGAATAAATAATTATGCCCTAACTAATTATTGATGAAATTTTGACCCCAAATTAAAATTGGTCAACCCTTATAGGTTGAAACTTTTCATAGATCTATAAAAACTTGTATGGTGTCTATTTATGGTCTTAAATTGTTCTAAATGGTCTCCATATGGTCACATTAGTCATTGTATATCCTTATCCAAGGTTTGGTTTCATGTGTACTTGTCTTGTCCTAGGGGTCACTTATAAGGTCTTGAAGTTTTCAAGTATGTTCAAAGGTTTGATATGGTTTATATTCATTATAAAATTTTATTAATGTATCTTTAAGGTAATAATATCATGTATTAAAATTTCATTATGTTTTTTGTGCTAAACTATCATTTTAGTCACCTTTTTGGCTAATTTGGAGGAGTTGTACGTACCACATTCAAAGGAAAATGTTTCAATAAGTTACCCAATGTACATTATGTTAGATATGGGTCATGGAATGGTCATCACCTAGAAAAATTGTATTTCAACATCTAAACTAAGCAAAATACCCCTTTATAAGCACTTTTGGGTACTGGTACAGCCTTGGAAGATCATTTTTTGGATGAAAATGGTTTTAAAGTGTTCTTTGGTATTATAAAGGTTATTTTTAGGATTTTTATCAAGTTTTATGTTATAAAAATGCATCAAAAACTCTCTCTCCTCCATCATTTCCTTCATAAGCTCAGAAAGGCAAAAATTAGATGCATGGTATGGACAGGAGAGATGAAGTTAGGAGATTAAAATTTGGTCATTATTAGGGGTATTAATGAGATTAAATTTAGTTTCATTATTTTGTATATTAATATCACCTCATTTATGAATAATCACTGAGAGTGACAGTAGGTCATTATGCCTTATGCATTCAAGCAGTGTTTGGTTTTGCTCATATTCCTTCATACCATAATTTGATGGAGAAGAATAGTTTTGTGGAGTGTTTTTAGAGGATAAAATTACATATTTCATTTTAGTTTCATCTATAAATTCAAACTTAATGAGGTTTTTTCTTCAAAAGAGAAAGGTGCCTCAAGTGTTTGAGCATATCATCTTGATGCAAGTCTGTTTTGGTTTATATGAGATGTTTTCCATATTCATAGGTTTTACTTCATAATTAATTTAAAACATCCTCACTCTCCAATAATTCATGTGTTATCTCTTAAAAATTATCTCTTTACAAATAGTTTTTCAATAAACATCATGTTTTATAATCTTTAAAAGCATGGTTTGTGTTCATAAGCAACCTTCTCCAAGTCTGAGTACTAATGTTTGGTTTGAGTGGTAATGAGAATTAAGTTTTATGGGTGAGATAACAATTTAAAAACTATATTTCTAATAAAGTGATATTTAAATTTCTAAATTTTTACTCTCAAACTAGATTATAAGGTGTTTCATTCACTCACAGGTCTATAGATCTGTAGGTGATCTTTCATGGGGTCTAAGGTCCAGATTGGGAGTGTTTAAATAGTGAAATTATCTTAACATACCTTTAAAAAAAACACATGACCTTGATAGACCCATCACTTCCATCTTTAGAAGCATAAGTGAATGAAGATACATCAACTCTCATACACGTACCTTACACATGAACTGACTGATATACAAGCTTGTACAAACCTTGATTCAAATGTTGAGAATGACATATGTTTAGTCAAGAAGTCTAGGATAGTTAAAAGGTGATAATTAATTGATAATATTTTATTAAATCTTTAAAAACTTCAAGACTCAGAGGTTGATTATCTTTGCAGTCTATACAAGCAAAATGAAGACCTTCTAGTGATAGACCTGTAGGTCCTCATTTTGGACTAAAACTAACAATCATATCAATAAGATCATGTTAGAAACATGAATATATAAAGATATAAGTTAAAAACCATGTAAATCACCTGAACCATTTAGGATTCAAATAAAAGTTGATAGGACTGAATCTGCAAGCCTAGTTCTCATGCATAGACATGTATATGAAGGCAAGAAAGAAAAGGGTTTGTAGAACATTATGAATGAGCTAATGAACTCTAAAATATATTAAAATAAAATCCTATGAATTTTTAATATTTTAAAAGTGACATGAAATAGTTGATAAGATCAACTTCTATGCCTCATGATCAAACTCTCCTCCAATAGTCATCTATAGCTATGTTTTGGAAGGTATAAGCTAATAGGTGCATGCAGTGAAGATGTAGTGCCTTGATAAGGTTACATAGGGTTAGTGAAGGGTTTTTAACCCTAATTATGGTTATTTTTATTTATATTTACTATTAATATAATTCTAAACTCTTAGAACACAATCAAGACCTCAAGAATTGACACCTACAATTAGGCTTAGAGAGGAGTAAGAAGGGTATTGTATGTTGTGAAGACATGGTGATTTGAGAGTGATAGAAAAAGGTGATAAATTATCAATAATATAAAAAATTAATTTATATGTAAAATTTTTTAAGTTAAAATCCTAAAACCCTTGAATGCACTTAGATTATTCTAAGGACTACCTACAGGTTAGCCTAAGCAAGGTAGGGTATGTTTAAAGCTCGAAAAGAAAAGGTCATCTATAGTCATTAATAAGGTAATTTGGGTGAGAACATAATCAATTAATGAGACTACCTAATTTCATAAAACTTAATAGACTTGAATAATTTTTTAGAGAAGATAATCAAATATAAAGTTCATCCAAACCCTACCTACACAGTCACTGTATACATAGGCCTGCCTACTTGACTGAATGAGGGTTGCTTGTTTAGAGTATATAAAATAATAATAAGAGAGTTGAATCATTTTATATGTTTCATGGTGATGACATTACTCCATAAGAGCCTCAGACTCAAGCAAAAATTAATCAAACACTAAAAACCCTATCTAGGCTTGTAGAACCTAATTCATACACAAACATGCCTATAGGATAATCATAGAAACAATGGCTTAATGGGTGGTAAAATGAGATATGAAGGTAATAATAAGTGTTTAGTGAAATTATATACCCTATAATACCCTCCAAAGGTAGGGGAATGCAATAAAATTACAATTTGACTTTGAGACTAACTCTAGATTCCTTTAAGGTAGGGATGCAGTCTAAAATTAGACTTCCACTCACTTGGTATGATCATGAACCTATGAATGGGAGATAAATTAATTTTATAGGAGGTAATTAGGTCTATAAATTTCAATATCTTTGTATTATTTAATAATTTAATTCCTCACCTACATGAACAAAGCTTAAGAGCTTAGACCCTCTCTAATGATTTGCTTGTAACATAAGAGACCCCATCTTTAATTTAGAAATTTTGTGAGGTTTTTAATGGGACCCAGTGGTGTTTGGAGGTGGTAAATAGGTCAAATAAATATAATATTGTTTCATTATGAAATATAAATAATATATTTTCTTTATTAATAATCCTTAAGAATAGAACATGACTAAAACCCTCATAAAACCCTAGTAGTGACCAATTAAGAGAGATGAGATCCTAAAGTGAATCAAATGACCTATTTTGACACTAAAAAATCATGGAAATTGTTGATTACTCCAATTATATTCTCTAAGTGTAATTTTTATGTACTTTAATTTTAATGTAATGTAGTAAACACACTACTTTGCATGGTTTTTGGTGTTTTTAGGGGTTTTGAGCAATGGAGAACTTAAAAACTATTAGAAGTGGTCACCTAAGATGTATTTGATCTAGAGGATAATTTAGAAAAGGTCTTAAATTAGACCAAAACCTGAACCATTATGTAGGTCCCATTGAGACCTTTCCAAAGTTATGTGTAATGCATAAAATGAAGCTCGTATGCTCCTTGTACAACCAGTCAAAGATCTAGTCAAGCTGGTTAAAGCAAATCAAAGCTAGTCAACTAAAAAAATTATGATCATGGGATGCATTTGAAGTAATTTCACATTATATATCTCATCCTAATATTTTTATCACATTTTTAATGGATCCATTTTGATTATGTATGCACAAGATATTTCACATTAAATTTATGGGTCAAAAGGCAAAATTAAGGCATCGTAGGGAGATAAGTGGCATAATTTGAGCATGCCAAGTGGATAAATTGTGAGGTGACATGTGGAATAAAGTTTGATAAAATTTTTGGGTTTATTCAACTTCATCTTTGATAAGCATAAAATACCAGCTATAGGGACCGTAACTAGTAGATTTCACTTTTGTCTTGGAGGGGAACCCTACTGCCAATAAAACTATGGAACATCCAGTTGGACGTCGATAAGTGGTGAATGGAGAGTGGTCCACATGGTGGGTCCTCAAGCAACCACATGGATTTCCCCCACTTATTATTCCATTCTTAAATTTTATAGTCACCTATTGACTATAGTTCTATGTAATTAATTAATCACCATGCCATGACACTAAGAAGGTTTTATGCCACATCCAACATACCTTCCAAGTTTGCCATGTTTCAAGCATCCAAACAATCCCTACATTAATGCCAAGTCACCATGCCAAGATTGGGCTGTGACACACCAACACCAATGTCTATGATAACATTGGAGAGTGTGCTTAGCAAAAGGTGGTATGTGGCCTAAGCCACAAACTTTAGTATAGAGGTAAGGCTATTTAAAGCCTTGTTTACATTATCTCCCCATGAATGTGGCATTTTGATCTGGATAAAAACCAAAAATGTTTCCATGGGTTTCAAACCTTGAAATTTTGGTTAAAATGATATGGATCCCACTACTTCACCTATGTATTTTATCACTATATAAAGTGCACAAATGTGTATTTGAAGATAGGTATTTCTATGGAGACAAGGCAAGCATAAGGACTAGTTTGCATGTTTCCTTAGTTTTGAGGTACCTAGTGGCATTTTCAGACTTCTAAGTGAACTAGAGATATGTTATATAATCTAAAATGGTTCTAAAAATATGTTGAATATATATATATATATATATATATATATATATATATATATATATATATATATATATATATATATGAGGTAATTTTTTGTAATTTTTAATGCCTCAAAGTAAACCTTTCAGCAGACTGTGTAGAGGGCCATAATAGACCAGTTTGCAGAGATCTCAAGTTTTGAGGGACTTGGAGAGGTTTTCACTTCTCGGTGTAAACTAGGGAAATGTCATATAATTTGAGATAAATTCAAACATATATTTAATTTCCTATTATTATTTTGTTTAATCTAATTTTTATGTCCATATTCAAGACTTTTGGTAGAAAATCCACAAAAATGCAAGATTACATTGACGATAGTAAGGTGGAAGGTCTGTCTATGGGTTCTAGGAATTTTTCAAGGTCTATTTTCAATTTGTATGCATTATTATAGTATCCATTTGATAATTTTTTAAGGTTTTCCATGTACTCACTTTTTAATTAAATGTATTGGTTCGTACTATAAGCGAACCCAAAGACAGGCATTACTGAACTCTGTTATCACGTGCTTGTCATGAGTTGATTTTATTTGTGCATTATTTTTATAAATTTTGATTAATTTTGTTTAGTAATCATTATTTAATGCATAATTATTCAAATATGACATATTAAATAAAAATTTATCACTTTGGGGTTTGAATTAAATATGTATTAAAAGGTCAATTCAGTTTCATTTCCTTGAGTGTTTCTAGAAATTGTGTGATTTGACTAAAGGATCCAGGGTAAACAAATTTTTTATAGAAATAAGTTGTATTTTAAGGATCATTATTTCATCTATCAAAGACGAAACATATTCATATGATATCCTATAAGTGATCAAACAAATTCCATTTTTCAATGCAGTCTCAAACAGGCCTAAATGGGACTATGTTTCAAGGCCATTTCATGGTTCTCACACTTTCACAGGGGCTCAGGGCCTCAAATTTTACATGGAGGTTGGTGATAAGAAAATTAAATTGAATCACATGATTTTTGGTGGTTTTAAATGTGTGGGAGAGGTATAGAGCATAAAAATAGGCTTCTAGGCAAGGAAGCCTAATATCAAACTAACTTAGATATATTACTATTGTAGCCTTGTAATATATCCACATTTGATATAGAAAATCCATGCTAGTTTGAGTACTAATTTTGCCTTTGAATAAAATATTTCAATCTAGTTTTAATTTCTCAATTCCTTGTTTAATTGTGTGAAGTAGTTCATAGTTGAATGGCAAGTGATAGTTATCCCTCTTTGTGTTCATCTCACTCTCTCATGCTTTGTGCAACTAATCTACCTTTTAGCATATCACATGATGTGTAGTTAGTTGTTTTATGTGTCTTTAAGTATAGGTAAGATTACTAGTGTCTATAATCATACCTACTATTCATCTACCTTGAGAAATACATTGCATCTTACCTTCATGTTGAAACATTTTTGTTATAAAACCTTGGGCATTAAGATCAGTTTTGAAAATTACCTTTCATAGTACAAGTTCAAATAGTCTTGTGGAGTTAATCTTAGTGCATCACCTCTATTAGGTTAGTTTTAATCTCCTTCTATCCATTTTCCTTCAAATAAAGTAGATTATTTGTTAGTTTTAGGTGTGGTTCAAAGAGAGTTAGACCTTCAATCTAGAGACTTATCTCTCCCATAGGTCACCCATACTTTGAGAGATGTTTCCATGTTACATCAAATTTAAGGAGGTTGGAGTAGACCTCCTTAGGGTGAAAATTTTATTGATAACACTAATCATTAATTCCTTCAAGCCCTTAATAATATAGTCAACATAAAATAAACCCAAATGTATTATCCAAACTAAACTGATATGCCCTTCTCATCAATATTGCACATCTTAGAAGGGCATAAACTTAAAACCCTATGAAGAAAGGGCACAAGAACTTACCTAGGGGTGTTAATTATTATACCATTCAAAATGAAATTTATTTATCCTTATTTGAAACATCCATATTATACAGAGGATATGTAGAGTCTTAATGGTGTATAGATGATCTCAATGGTGGGCTTTAAACAAAGAACATAAAGGTCTGTAACTATTTATCCAGTCGCGGTGATGAAGAGGACAAGGGAATTTGAACTCTTGAAGAGGAAAGGGAATTAAGGAAGGGGAAGTTTTGGAGAGATTGTAAAGTAGCATGGGTTTTTTAAATAATGAAAACTAAAATTCACTTTTCTTGATTATTAACATTCTTTTTGACTATGTCAATGGGGCCTGAACAATCATAGTTAAGTCAAAAATAACAATTAATGCAAACAACCAGTTAAGGAAACAAAAATGGTTAAGGATAAGGTATCAGGGGAGTATTAATATAGATTTCAATGGGAACTAGCTAGGGGTCAATGTCCAGTGTGGAATTCCATGTTGAATGCTCCTGACAGTTATGCTCAGTAGAATTTATTAGGTTATGAATTCTAAAAATCACACCTTGTGTTTGGTGGAGGCCATAACAATAAAATAGTCAAAGAATATGCTGCTAAGAGAAAAGGAATTGAGCTTGGATTATGGGAATTGAACTAAATTAGGATCATAATGTCCAATTAACTCTTTACCTTTCAATATAATGCTTATGGGATGGAGGGGGAAACACTCCAATAGATGGAAATGAGTTTGAATGGTCACTTTTTTTTAGTGATCAAAAATGAGGATGAAGGAATAGATTATGCATTGTAAATAGGATAAAAGGGCATCTTTATACCAATAAGCTATAGACAAGGTTTGGGAGGAACATGAATCTCTTCTTAATGATGAAAATGTTTCCCATATATTAACAATCTATGTACATAACATGACCATTGGTAATAAAAACTAGGCGAGCCATGATTTCCAAGCCCTTCCTAGTTTGGAATCAAGCCCATGCATTAAGGATTTAGTCAAGGAAAAATATATTTTAGAATTATATCATCAACCTTATAAGATAAATCTTGAAAGGATATGCAATATCAATACTCGTATATGGTAAAGGGGACCTTCATGTTATATGTTATATTATATTTTTGTTCATTATTTTTATTTTATTTTTATTGGGTCATCTCAACTATATATTTTTGATACTATAGGAAAATAATAAGTGTATATTTATGTCAATCTAATAATGAATAACTTGTGCTTTTACAAAGGAGGTCACAAATTCAAATCCTATAGGGCGTAAGGTATGTACACCTCATATTTTAAGCACATAAAGAAGGTACCTAACATCATGGACCTTAAAAAGGAGTTTATTTTCATATCTTGTTAATCATTTTAATCTTACAATAAATCATAATGATATATTAAAACAAGGGTTTGGAAGCTATATAATAGCTTACCATTATCTTGGTTGAAGTAAATAGAAAGCTAGATGAAGTTGTACCAATTTTAAAGGTGTCAAAAATATTTTTGTGAAATAGATTTAAGATTTTAAAAAATTATAAGTTTTTAATTAAGAGAATTATAAAAAAAAATATGAGTCATTGAATTAATATGAGTCATCGACTGTACTAAGCACTCAATATTTATGTCTTCATGCAATGAGTAAGTACCAATCACATTAGAAAGTAGACTAACACAAATCAAGGGAAGTACCACATTGAAAAGATTCCTCCTCCTTATGGACCATCTCGAGTCAGGAATCACATCTTTCATAATTTTATTTATATCCTCTACCTCCACATCATCTATAACTTTTGAAACTTTCCATATTTGACACACCCAAATGCATATATAGGGATTGTATGTCTCCTTATTGATATACATAGAGAATTGATCCCCCAAGGCCTCACTTATTAGATTATTTTCCCTTATATTATATTTTTTTATAGTTCAACCTAAGGCATAATGATAACCCTTAAATTTATATTTTTTATTACCCCCTCATACCTACAACAAATGACATATTTGTGTTGATTTTATATGTTAGGGAGACAAAGCAAGAGATAGCAACCTAAAAATACAATCCAAATAAAATAACATCTACCACTCAAGAGAGAATATTTATAAGGATAATAAATAAAGAGTATAATATATATCAAAAATGGTCTACATATGGCATTAATATTATCTCTAGATCATAAAAAAGTGCAACCTAAAAATGAACCCTCAACATACAATCTAAGAAACATGGATGATTAAGGATCTTAGCCAAATTTACCTACAACCAATCTAAGATAAAGGAGAGATGATTTAAAAAAATAATGCTACTAAGCATAGTAATAATCATATCTAACCCACATAACTACAAATGCATGATGAGATAACATGCAAGACCCGAAACTGACACTATACCCTTTAAACTTGCATGAAAGTGAAAAATCTTTAAGGAATGCAAATACAAGAAATAAAGTGGATTCACATACCTCAAATAGAAACCTATTATCAATTTAATTTCCATATGATTATAAATATAATTTTTTTGTATGACACCATGGATTTTTGTACCCCCATGGAAATGGGATACATTTAACAAGTTGGTGTAATTATAGCAATCATTACCATGCATCCAAGTTGATGGCCTTAATATCACTTAGGGGGATAATTTGAAAAATTCACTAAGGGAAGTCAATGAAAAGATATGTCAAATTATTTATTTTTACAATTTTTACTTTTATTTATTATTATATTAATTATTTAAATTTAAAAAGGATTTTCCCAAAGGGATATATTGAGGACCAAGATCTTCTATAATTTATAATGAAAAGAGGAGCCCACATTTGATCTGATTTTGTAGTCAAGTTTCTCAAGCCCTCTCCATTGTTTATATCCCAATTACCTTCCCTTATAATGTTCTTTAATTCTACCTTGTTCAACTTAGATGATAATCACTTGATTTCATTAATGGTATCTTAGATTCCCTATGTCTAGATGTTATCCCCTCTCAATGCATTGATGATTAGTTGTGAGTCTCCTTTATGATCAACTCCTTCCAACCCTTAAACCATATCAACTAAACTCATTTTAGGATTACCATTACCTCTAACATATTTTTAGTATCTTTCCCATTGTCTATAGATCAAATTAAAAATGGTTGTTCTTGAGGGTCTCTAAAAATTCCTCCACACCTAGTTGGAATTAGCTTTCCCTTTTCAACACTATTAAATTAAAAACTAATCTACCCTACATTTGGGTAGGATTGTTGAGTATTAATTACCTTATTTCTACACCTATTACACTCTTTATCTAGAAAGCGTATTTTCCTCCAATTTGGAAAAAGATCACCCTTGTCTTCAACCCAATCAACCATTTTAGTGACCTTTATAATAACTTGCTCTATATATTTTCTTTCAAATTATTTTAATACCACTTATCTAAGTGGATTAAATACCTAAATATCTATATTTTATGTTATAATCAAAGGTTACAACATAGTATGGAATGATTTATCTCCCATATCATTGTCAAAATTGGGGATTTATATCTTAGTTTACATCCCTTACTCATCTCTAACACTAAATCCTAAGTAACTCATGATTGATATTTTTTTTAAATAATACCCATAATTTTCATGTGAAGGGACAATGTAACAAAATATGGTCTCTTATTTCTTCATGTGATTTACAAAGAGGGAAAATAGAGGCGCCTATGAAACCTCTCTTCATGGGTTGATCATAGGTAAGGATTTTTATATGTGTTGCCACTAATAGGAATTTAATATCTTTACTAATGCCCTTATCATTCCATATAAACTATGTCTAAAAATCCGTATTGGTCATACCTTCATGCTATATAATCCATTTATAAGTTGATTTGACTGATACTTCCCTAGAGGGATTCCTTTCCCAAATTAAATTATCCTTCAAATCCTCATAAGGGAGGAGGTAATTTTACATTTCTACTATCAACCTCTATATTTTTCCTACATTTCTATTATTTGGCCATTATAAATGCTTCCAATGTTTACCTTCCTCATCTTGATTTATATATTGATTGAATTTTTGAGTCCATTGATCAATGGAAATTTTCATTACTTCTCAAGGATTACTTGATCTAGTAAAGAATTTTTCCTTAGCCATGTATCCTACCAAAAATAAATGTCAAATCCTCTACCTACCTACTATCTAAGAAGAGGAATAATGTAGTTGATGAAACTTTTAACAAAATTCTAAATTATTGATTATATTAGTAGGGGTAATTATGTGAACAAATTTAGGATGTGTTGGGTATCTAATATTTACATTGGATTACTTTACTCCATAGCCTTCTCTTTTCATTATAGATTCTCCAAATGTGTTTTTTTCCCAAGTCCTTATTCATGTTATCAAATCTTCTTAGCACAATTCCACCCAAATTATTAGGGGTGTAGACCTTGTACCAGGAAACTAGGTTCATTTTATTCTTTTCCTTGAACACATTCCACAAAAAATTCATTTTTACTTTCATTATGCCTTGTAAAAAAAAATTATGGGATTTAAATAGGGAAAATATATAATTTGGTATGGCTTGTAAAGAGGATTGAATCAATCAATATCTTCTTGTAAAGGATTTCCACTTTCTTTTCCAAGCAAATAACTATTTTTGTATCTTTTCCACCACTAATTTCTAAGATTCCCAATTACTTTAACTTTAAAATAAAGGCATTCCCAAATATTAGCTAGGAATAATTCCTTCTTAAAATATTAGAATATCTTTTATCTTATCCTATATGTATGTGGTGACATTAATGAAGTAAATTCTAGATTTCAAAGGGTTGACTTTTTGCTCTATATCCCTTTCATATCTTTCTAATATCAACTTTATATTTAAATCTTCCTTCTCTTTTGAATCTCTATGTAACAACATATCATCCATAAATTTTAAATAAGGGATAATTTCAAAATAGGCATTCCCAAATATTAGGTAGGAATAATTCCTTCTTTAAATCCTATAATATCCTTTATCTTATCCTATAGGTAGGTGGTAACATTAATGAATTAAATTCTAGATTTCAAAGCATTGACTTTCTGCTCTATATCCCTTTCATATCTTTCTAATATTAACTTTAGATCTAAATATTCCTTCTCTATTGGATCACAAGTAACAACATATCATCCATAAATTGAAAACAAGGGAAACTTTCAAGATTGACACTTATTCTTAAACCTTTTAGATCTCACGACTCTGCCATAATTATGACTAGATAGAGTGATGACCTATCCCACTACCTTAATCCTCTCGAATACATAAATAACCCAACTAATGTTTCATTAATAAAAAATAATAATGATAAGGTTGAAATGTAATTCAATACTCTTTGCCTCTATTCATTATTGAAGCAAAAATTATGCTATCACAAGGTCAAAAATATCCAAGTTAATATATCATAATCTTTATTCATGTCAAGTTTTATGAGCATCCTAGCTAGATTATTGGGATTGATGGAATGGATAATTTCATGGTGTTTATGAGAGTTCCATCAAGGATTTGTCTTCTAATTATTATTCCTAAGAAATAATTTATTCCATAAATTCTTTCAACCTATTTTTTGAGACCTAAATTATGAACTTATAGAGATAATTACACAAAGATATGGGCTTGAAGGTATCAAATAATGGGAAATATTCCATAAGGATTAGATTTAGAAAGGTATCATTTTATTCCTTTAAAATATTCCGTCACTTTCTACATTATTATACAATTTCAAATATTTATGGAACAATAATTTCTCAACACCTTTGAAAGAAACCAACGTGGAACCCATCCAGACTCGGAGCCTTATTTTTACCCATAATGAAGACTAATTATTTGAATTTTACCTCAATCACTAGATCCATATATTTTTGTTTCATAATATTTGGATTATTAAAGGGATTAATTCTAAAAACTAGGATTGATCCATCTCTCTTTTTAAGTTATCCTCTATCAATATATCTTTGTTTCATATTTAAACCTCTATTTGATCTTAATGAATTCTCCAATTATATTTTTTTCTAGGTGTAAAATTATATCAATTCAACTTTTACTTCTTCAAATAATTATAGATAGTAAGGAAAAAATCTTTGCATTATTATCTCCCTCTTGAAGCCATTTTACCCTTGATTTATGTTTCCAAAAGGTTTCCTCCTACTTGAGAATTTATTTTTTTTCTACCATCAAACATTATTTTCATATGGACAAAGAAACTAATAATATCTCTTAGATCTATATACTTTTGTATATCTTGAATTTCACTTGTATCTACTCATTTATTTCAAAAATATTACCAAATTTTTCCTTATTTTATTCCTTAACTCCCTATTTTATGGCTTTTAACTTTTGGGTAAGTATAAAACACTTATATCCTTTTAATTTTGTGTTCCATCAACATTTAAAATTATCCTCAAAATAGGTATTTTTTAACCATGTGAATTTAAATTTTAAATGGATCCATCTAAATTTTCTATCTCCTTTAATAGATAGAGTAACGAGCTAGTGATCTGATCTTATAAAGTAAATATTTTTTGTAGAAAACTTAAATCCCTTAGATGTTACTTTTAGGTTGATTAAAAACCTATCCAAACTTTCTAATATATATTGGTCTTTACTTCTATTTTTTTAAGTGAAGCCCAATCCTTGTGGTTCAAAGTCTATTAATCCTTATTTTTAGCAAAAATCATTGAAGTCACACATTCATTATGATATATAGGTAAAGTCTTCTTTATTATCTAACAATTTCAAGATAACATTTAGACCCTTACTAAGAGCCCATTCCACTAAATCTCAATCTCCATTAAGGTAACTAAGATCCTTCTAGCGTGCCTTCTTCCTTTTTACCTCAATCAAACCATACACATTTGAGACCAAAATATTGATCTTACCTTTATCTCTATAAAAAAAGTATTGACACATTATGTAGAGGGTAAAATTAAGCTACATTCAAAATCCCTCAATTTATAAAATGGGGTTAGTCCACTATCATTACCTTCAACCTCCCTTATAATTCACTCACAATTTATCCAAATATATTTCACCAAGGATTCAAACTAAAATTTACCGATTTTGGTTTCTTATAATAAGATAATATCAAGTGTTACTTCCTTAATCAATAATTTTATAAGGCAACATTTGTCATGGGAATCTAAGCCTATGACAATTCAATGCAAGAGTTTAATATTGGCTTGGAGGAAGGATTATCCCTTCCACACCTAATCATATTAATGAGTATTTGATGATTTCCTTGCTCCAAGTCTAACTAAGTATTTAAATGTCCTTTTTAAATTTCCCCCTTGTTCCCACTAGCCCTATAGAGAGTTTAGTTTTTCCTAAATCAAACCCTTTGAGAGTAAAGACATGTTTAATTACCTTTGTCTCATCTTCCTCCACAAATTTTTCTTTATCTTTCATGGCCCCTTTATTTGTTTCATTGTATTTACAATATCTTCAAGAAATTGTCATGAAATAATGGTGTATAATTCCCTTAGATCTAAATCTATTCTCTTATGGGGATGAAATTTCTCCTTTCCACCCTTTACTATTTATAAGGGTACATTTTCTACTTGTAATATCCCTAATTTTTAATATAAGATTTATTTTTTCTCCCCACATGTGAGATCCACTGCAATATCACAATTAGTTGTAGATTTTATATTTTCTTGGATTACATTCTTGGCTTCATCAGGAATGGGAAGTTTATCATCATCTCTAGGCATTACATATATTAAATGGGTTTTACCCTTGATAGAATCTATGACTTCATGGCTCACTTTTTTGGCCTCTTAAATTTAATTACCTAAAGTAAAAGTATGGTTCTGATTTTTCCACTTAAATTCTTCCCTTCTTTTAGCTGAGACCACTTTAGGTCTCTACTTATAATGTGTCTCCTTCTCCCTTCCTAGAGGCTCCACCTAAACTTGTCATTTATTAAGGATCAAAGAAAAGTTTTTTCCCATCACTATGGGTATCTTATATTCCACCTCCCTTTTCTTTCTTAGATTTTGATTATCTAACACTGAAAAATCCTTCCTTAGGTGCCTAGTTGATTTATCAAGAAAACATCAAAATACCAAACACTCATAATCTACCTCTTGCCTTCATATTCATGAGGTAAAAGAGATCCTTATAGCTTTCAAAATTAGTTTGGATAAAATATACTAAAACACATATTCTAGAATAAATATTTAATTCCTTATTGGTGGAAGAATCAGATTAAAAAATGGGTTTACATATTATTCTTGTGATTATCTCTATAACCTCTTCATCTAAATATTTTGATATTAACTTTTATAATTGTACCCAAAGGTACACCTAATTTATTGGTTCCTTTGTTATTAGCATCCAATATATAAGGAAAATTCTTGCATTTACAAAAAATCATGGTCCTCTCTTGAATTTATTTTCCCATATTCTCAACATTTTGAAATGTTACTTGAAAAAATCCTTGCACCAAGAATAAAATCTCTATGTTGGCACAAAACTTCCAACTCAAACCCATCCATTATTTTAGGGATTAAATACTTGGAAAATCACCAATGAATAGACATACAAGGTGATGTAGGTACTATAATTTGGTCTTTGATAATTGATAATGACAAGCTTGATACACATTTACCATACATGACTTCAGCACACAAACAAGGTCTTAATCTAGCATTCTTTTATGCTTGCATGTTATCATATAAGTCAACCCTTCGATTATGTTGTTATAAACTTAGAGGAACCATTGTCTATTTCAAACTTTTTAAATAACATCCATAAACATATCCAAACTCCTAGTTAAGTCTGCCTATATAAAGGTTAATTCCTCTAGATTTGGTCAGTATCGCTAGTCAATAATAACCTACTCTAGTTGGTATCAACCCACTCCCAAAAACAACTATTTTTCAAAATAAAATCTCACCTTAGGGTCAATGAATTAGCCTAGCATGTTAGTAGCATGATAAATTACCCAATTTGACTTTTATATAAACAAATCAAGGTCTCATTCAAAAGGGAATTGGCACTTATCAAGAATACATCAATACATTATTGCACATTGAGTGAATTTGTCCTATACTTTCTGAATTAAAAAATTATCACTAGGAGCAACTGCAAGTGAAGTTTGAAGCACTATAAATCTTATTTAAATTAATATTTTCAAGTATCAAATCTAAATCATTAGCTACATATATATAAGGAACACAATTTCAAAATTGTATTAGGTGGGAAAACTACATATGGCTTGATTTGCCTCCTTGGAGTATAAAATATGTAGCCAATGGTCGATAATAAAATGGGATGATTGGGATCATCTTAGACCATTACACTTTCTCTTATTTGAAGGTTTCTAACCCTCACAAGTACACCTAAGGTTTCAAGGCAAATAAGGTTGATTTATGGAGATGTGTGCATCATCAGGGTTCAAGATCATGATTATAGAGAAAACACAAATAAGCACAGATGGCCATATAGTCATTGTTACTTATTTTTAGCAACCCAAGTTGTACCCTATTAAACTAGATTATTTAATTTCTCCTTCAAACCTGGACTAACATTGTATTGGTTTACAAGTTGTGGGATACCTGTATCTTAGACCAAACCTCTAGATTATGAGGTTAGCTCCTCTGATGTATCAAATTTTAATCCTTTTCCTAAAATATATTTGTCTTTGAGGGTGAAAATATTTAGAAAGATAAATTGAAATGAAATCTTATACTAGTGATGATAATGCACTTAAATGATTCATCCACTCAATATTGTACTCCTAACAACACTAACGAACCAAAATTGGACTAAAAGACTATCTCTAAGGCTTATTATGCCACAATGTTTTACATGGAGGTCATGGTGAGTGACTTTAACTTGGAGGTGAAGGGTGAAAGGTTTTCTTTAAGGCACTTCCAACCAAGTTACACTTCAAATCTAATCATCAACCTTTGACACTTCATATAACCTACATAAGATAACTCATAAACATATAGGTGTGGCAAGGACATGTCAAGGGAAAATTCATACCACTTATACACATATAAATAAGCATATACACACTATAATCTAATCTTAAATAAGTTTTAATAGTCCATTTATTAATCCAAGAGGTTACAAAGTACAATCTTGGCAAAGTTTCTTCATGCCCAAGAGAGGTATCTAAAATAAGGCCTAAAATCTTATCTATATAGAAAAAGAGGAGAGAAGAAGAAAGTTATAATTTCATAAGATAGGAAAATAAAAGTCAATCTATCATTAATTCAATCATAACTTTAGTTAAAAATATCTTCAAATGGCTCTTAAGAAGTCTCTCCATGATTGATGTTCTTACATGATCTTTGAATGAGCTATTTTGGTGTTGGAATGAGGTGGTTGAGGATGTAGTTGACTAAATCCACCTTATGTTGAATCATGTTACACCTTTAATTTGTTAGATAACTCCTGTTCTTTGCCACTTAAGGGTCAGTTATGTATGGATTGACACTTAAGACTAGTTAACTCATTCACAACCACTTAAGGATCTATTATGCATGTGATTTCCACTTAAGATTAGTTGTGGCATGGATTGCCTCTTATTAACTCTTTGAACAGTCTTCTATGCCATTCTTTAGCTTTTCTTATTGACCAAGTAGGTCTAGTAGACCAATTAGGCCTAGTAGCCTAACTAATAGTACTTGATGGCTATAAAATCCTGCATGAAACCTTTAAAACATATAAATATAGTGATTTTGAGGCTTGTAATAACCTTCCATATCATGAAATGGGCCTTTTTGAACAAGAGACACATGTAATTTTACTACACTAGTTGAATAGATCACTATGTCCTTCATTTTTGTAGATTGGCTGATTAAAATGAACTCACAGGGGCATTTCCAAGCATGGTTTTCAACATATGATTATTTTAAAATTTAAACAATTTATAAACTTCATTATCTAATGATTAACATCTTATACTACCTTGTACCTCTATTTTTGCACTTTTTCCTTAAAAAACACTATTTTTTGACATGTCCATATAGTTTCATACAAAAATCTATCATGGTCAAGACCTCTCTAAGTTTACTTCATGATTAAATATTTTCTAAGGTGATTCATGGGTTTTTGGATGTAATAAACTTCACTTTTCTCAAAACTGGTCTGTAGTAGGGTTTAGGGAGGGTTTTAGAGGTCCACCATCTTAACGACAGCTCATAAAGTATGAACCTCCAAAAAAAAATGTATTAACATATGTCTTTATTACATTGACCCCTTCAAATTTTATGATAATATAGGGTTCCGATGCAAAATGTGTGTCAATATACGTACATAGGGAAGTTGACCATGAGTTTCCTGCATGCATTTTGGACCTGCTTATAGTCTTAGTGATGGTTCATAAAAATAATATCCTCAATAAAACTTTATCCTAAATAAATTTCAACTGTTCAATGGTGTCTAAGTCTTTATAATATCATTTTACCTAAGTCTCCTTGTGGTGAAATATATAAGCTCTTGATTAGGCAACTTGAATTCACTATTAAGGGTTGAGTGGTTCAAGTCAGTTATTGAGACTGAAACTGACCTTTCCTTTATTATCATCTATTTTAAACATATATTTTAGGACCTAAAACATCCCATTATACCTTATCATGGTGTTATTTTTATTATAAGCGTCTACAAGTGTCTTCATGGTGGTATAGGCCTTCTAGGCCTAAAATAAGCTTTTAGGCCCAATTAGCCTAAACTGAGTGTTGAGGTTTGAAGAAAATATAGGTGATATTAGGGGTAAAAAATTGTAATATCATCTTATTTTCCTTTTCTCCAACCTTATACAACTATCTCAAACTCTAACTCTACTCCTCTCTCATGACTATGCTTGTAGGATTGCACTGCCACTCTTGGTGTTTGGGGTTTTGTTGTCTAAGAGGATCTTATTACTTAAAATAAATTTTTTATGGATTTTTAAATCCATGTATAATTTTACAATAGTGGTAAAATTCCTTTTTCTTCCCCTTATAATCACTTAATACCCTATTTATTCATGATTCCTCTACCCTAGGGTTTCTTGGCTGTCATATCTTCTTAACCCCAGGGTGACTGATTTTGGTGATCTATATATATAGTTTGAGTTTATCATTACCATGTCAGATTAAAATAACTTAAAATCTTCCCCCAAAGTTCATACAACTTCAAACAAACATTTAAGACAAGCAAAGGTCTTTAGCTAATATGTATGGTTTAGTATAAGTATATCTTCTTCAACAAGCCCTCAAGGGTATCTAACTTAAAAATATGAATATTTAATACTAAAAGGTCATATTATAAAACTTATAAACATATTACATTGTCTCAAAACCTATTCATGAAGTCCAAACTCTTTGTATTTCCTCACACCTTCCAAATGACTCTCTTGGTCTCATTCATGACTATTTAACTAACTGGTGAAGCTCTGTGATAGATCAGTGACTATTTCCACTATTTACATGACCTTTATAATATAATTAATAATTTTATATAATCACAATGATAAATTGTACAAAAATGATATTCTAAATCCACCTATATATGCTCAAAGTCACAAATGTCCCTGAGATTGCCTATGGTGTTGACTATATGCTCAAGTTATCTTAAGTTCAACTATCCAAACTATGTCTTGATTATTTAATATTAATTGAAAAGGTATGAATGGTTTAGAAGTTTTAAATAATGTATAAACCACCCTAAAACATAACCTCATCCTCTCAACATGCCTACAGTCCTGTCACTCTTCAAACTAGGGAAGAACCCTTAAAAACAAGTGGACTATAACTTCACCTTTTAACTGTGTCTTTTTCATGTATTGACTATGTGTAGGTATGTTGGTTGTGTCTCTTAGATTTATTGATATTATCATCACATCCTTAAATATCCTTAACTTTTTAACTAGTTATTACCCTTCAATCAAACCTCAAACCTCTCTCACTCACTTTCAAAAAGGTCACCCTAGCTTAGTTTGATCAAAAGAGGACCTATTGGTTGGGGGCTATAGATCACTTTTTGACCAAATAGGCCACCAAACCATTCATCAAACTATTAACCCTAATAATAATATCAATCATGATATTTCCACTATCACTATTTGATGATCCATAAAGCATATATCAATCATAAGGTCACTTTGAGCTTACTTATCTCACTGAACATTTCACATCACCATGATGGCTATAGGTTATTGTATTGAAGCCTTGTATGAGATAATAAGTTGATTAAGGATATGAGGTGAGTTTGATAATTATTCAACTTTGACATTTTACCATTCACTTTGAAACCTTTCATTAATACATCTTTACCCAAAACCAAGGCCTTGATGCTCACTTTCAAAACTCAGTCATTATGAGGCTTGTCAAACCTTGTTGTATGGACAAACACATTTATGTTAGAGTATGTAAAGTGAATATTTACTTGAGACAACATATTACATCACATTTTATTTTGAAATATTTGACCCTCAACCTCCATTCAATCCTTATATTGCTTGCATAAGAACCTTGTTAAAGATGACCTCCTTTCAAAAACATTCGCATTGACTACTATAAATGGTCATGAGACTATGTGTACGAACTATTGGCAGTGTTTGGAAGTTTATTTCCATGATACACAATGGAAAAATACCTGTGTTACTCCTTTTTTATCCATTTTTCTTGAAGGATCATGAATCTTGCCATAATATTGGTAGAATGGAGAAGAACCAAGGAACACAAGTTACCTTAACTTTTATAAAACTACTAATAAGGAGAATTTTCAAGTTGTTTTTTTCCATCTCTTGATTCTCCTTGATGGATTACATGAGGATCATGTTGGTTTCATTGATTTTCTTGACTATCCCTTGCCCTAGTGTCATTGAACTTGCATCAAGATGACCACCATGGTGTATTAAAGACCTTTTGCATCTTGTAGTGAGGCCTTGACTGATGTAGGTATTGATAAAGAAACTTAGAATAGGCCTAGTCATCCTATTGAGAATATTATTGATGTACTTTAGTGTCATCTTGGAGTTATCTATTAATTTATCTTCTTCACAACCTATTATACCACCTTCTTTGAAATCTCAATAGAATTCCTCATATGACAAACCTGTGGTCCTTGTCTTGTATGATCTAAGACAGTCCTTTGTCCTTCTTGGCCTAATGATCTTTCTTAATCATCTTAACTTGACTTGAGTTGATAGAGAAGTTGTCAAAATTATTTAATTAAATCACCCTATCTTGGCTTGATTTTTTTCAATAGATATTTATTTATTATAACCTCCAAACCTCTTGAAACTCATATCAGTATGATTGTATTTAGGTGGCTATAAATGAATATCTCACAATAAGCCTTAAATTGAGTTGTTTCTTTGAATTTAAAACCTCATGACTTGTCAAAACAATTCAAACCTCTTATCCGCTATTTCAAAAGTTCACATAGATTAATACAAGCATCATGACACCTCAACTTACCTTCAAGCTATTGTATAGACTGATATCGATAATGCCTCTTCTTAAGAGCTTGTGTATCAAAGATGGAGTATTTTGCCCATTTGAAATACTTATATGATGGTAGAAGTCAATAAAAAGAATTTTAATGCATGGAAAAGTGTAATAAATCCTTTTTAGAGTTTTGAACACTCAAATTTATCTATAATATGTACAAGCTTGTACTTGAAGGAAACAACAAGCTTCCATTAGAAAAATGAACATTAAACAACCACCTTGGACCTCTCATTAATTTAACATGTTTAATATGATCTCAATATCCTCAAACATGTGGGATGAATTTGAATAATGTCATGGAAAGGTGATCCATACTCTTGACAAGCTCCATAATCCTCCATTCTTCTATCAACATGCTTAGGAGAAAGCTCAAAAAAATAGTTCCCTGCCTAAATAAAGGAGTCATTGTGAGTGTCTTAAATTGTAGAGGATTTTTCATAAAGGAGAGAGATCCAAACTAATAACCAATTCCCAAAGATGGAAGATTTATCATACCCCTTTCTCTACCCAAAATTTTAGATCTTGATATTCTCTCTCATGGCCATACCATCTAAAAACTTGAAGGGCTCTCTTGAGGTGCAAAGGAGATCGGTGGTGTAAGAGAACCAATTTTGAGCCTATCTTGAACATTATTTCCATGAATATTCTTTGAACACCTATCATGACTCCACCCTCAAACTCTTATCTTTCATTGTATGTAAATGTTTGTACACATCTATACATTTACATGAAAACACCCTTTTTCTTGTATTTTCTTCACACTTCAAGTTTTCCACTACCAATTTAGGGCAATATGAATAAGTGTACATGTCAAAGAGCTTATTAAAACAAGTAATAATTATTTTTGATAGTAAAATGGGGTATTTTCACATGTGGAAACTCTTTAAGACCCAAACTATGATTTAGACTTGCATAAAGAGATACTTCCAAAGCATACGAATTTTTAATTAAGTAATGACATGAATATGAAGGTGTTTAAAGGTATTATGAATTATTTTGTGGCATTATGAGGTCAAAAATATCATTTTAAGACCCAAATATTCTCTTTTGGTCAATTTATAAAGCTTCACAAGGAGAATTTGTTAATAAGTACCATGAAGAATACCTTATAGCCTTCCTAAAAGGATTGAATGAGGATTTTATATGTCATAAACACACTTTTAATCTTATAATTCATTTCATACCTGAATATATCAAATATACCAAAGAAACTCATAGTGAATTATCATCTACCACCTCTCATACATCTCCATCAAGGCACTTTAGATCACAAGACCACTTGAATTCTTTTTCAAAGGCTTTCAAACATTCTCAAACATCGTGATGACACTGGACACCAATTGAATTGAGACATGACAATGACAAGATTGAGACTTAATCCCTTTAAAAATATAGTCAATGACATCAAAATGATCAAGCACATCACTTAAGGACCCAAGACAACTAGGACATGAAAATTTTTTTAGTTGTAGGGATTGGCATTTGGCCTTGACAGGATAAATTGCCAATGTTTTTGGTGAATAATAGGGGTTGACCTACCTTTTGGTCAAAATAACTCACTTAACTTTCATGATAATGATAGTTTTGACACATAATAACATGGTTTTGATGACTACCTTCGACTGCCAAATATATTTTGTACATTATGACACCTCTACTGACTACAACCAACAATAAGAAATAAACATAAATAATAAAAGGAACTAGCACAACTAATACTAAGAAGCAAACACACCTAACCTAAGGAAACCAAAAAACAAGAAAAACACAACAACAAGGTAGTAGACTACTGCTTGTGCTAACCACTTATTGAAACAAGACAAACTAACTAAAACAACTAACCTAAGGTCAAAACTCTTTCCTCCAGGGTCAAATAGAAAACTTTATTGACCACTATAGCACCATTAAATATGATTTCCACATCTTAATAGCTCTTTCTTGTATCTATGAGCATTAGCACATTCATGACCTCTTAGGGAAGCAATTGGTCTTTCTAGTTTCACTTTTAGGTGCATGGATTGTACATGTGAATCCAAGAACCAATCATACCCCTCCAATATCTATCTTTATTTAATTAACAATATCAATTCTTCCTTAGTCATAAGCTATTGATGGTCATATTGGATAGATTTAAGTGTCTCTCATGTTATGGCTGTAAGACTAACTTCTAAGATAGATGAATCTAGTTTCATGGAGGCCATTTGAGTTCATCTCCACCTTCCAAGAGTGAAGATACATCTGAATATGGAGTGAGGAGTTGATAACCTTGCTTGAAAATATTGAACAAGTGATCTTCTAATAAGACAACTTCTTAGAATGGTGTGCTTAGAGAGCTAACTCCTTCTTGCTTGATGGACCTACTTCTCCCAACTTGAAATGAATCACCTTCAAGTAAATAGGAACTTGAATTGATGATATCAAATAAGCCCAATGATTGGTTCTCACCAAGACAAAGTGTTATTAGATTTTCTTCAATTTTAATATTAGAAGGTACAAGAGCAAGCATATCATAGTTTAAAATATCACTTTCTTGGTCATGATCATGAGGATGCAAATCATCCTTTGCTATCTCAAATTGTTCATTTAAAGTTGTTTCATCTTCAACATCAACTTGATGATCTAGCATGATTTCAAAGTGAACTTATTCCTCATCTTCATTGGTTTTCATATTTGATTTATTCCACTGCTTTAAGTTCTTGTGGACTATGATGATTGATGGCAGCTTGTTGAGTTATGGAGCTAAAAGCTTCACCAATGAGCTACACAGTAACCGACATCAACAGAATTAGTCAGAACCAACCGACATCAGTTAGGGGTCGACCAGCATTAGTCAGCATCAGTAAAAACCAACCAACATTGATTAGGGGTCGGCTGGCATCGGTCATCTTCAGACTGACATCGGACTTCTATGCATTTCCAGAATTAGACAGCATTTCTAATTTTAGGAGAACAGCGAGCTTGCATGTAAAGACAAAAATTAGTCTTGAGTCTATTTTTCTAATTATTGTTTACTTTTCAATTCTATTTAAGAGACCCATGGGGTAGTATTGTAATAAAAGGGTGAGCAAGATAAATTAGATCTGCAAGGTGCAAGATCAAGAAGATCTGCAAGGTGCAAGATCAAGAAGATCTGCAAGGTGCAAGATCAAGAAGATCTGCAAGGTGTAAGATCAAGAAGATCTGCTGGAGAACAATTCAGTAATTGAGTTGGTTGTAATTGAGAGAGAGAGAAAACTCTTGAAGGAGAATTACTGTACATTTGAGAGGTGTGAGAAGAGAGATATTTCTTCATTGTATTTCCTTCTAGAAGAGTTTAATACAAGATTGTTTGTTTCTTGTATCTCCTATTCTTTATTGTTTTTGATTTCTAGTTACTTATTACTTCTGGTTCAATTTCATGTATAGTTGATTATACAAAAGTAATCAATTATACTATAAGATCCTAAAAATTGGTATCAGAGCTATGTGTATACACTAACAACTAGTATCAGAGCACAGGTTTCAGAGCAGGTTAGTGTTTATTGATTACAAAATTCACTCACAGGGGTTTTTGATTGAGTGGGAGTAAAGCAATGGCAGAAGAAAGTAAAATAAGAATGGAGAAATTTAATGGCAAGAATTATCAATTATGGAGGATGCAGATTGAAGACTATTTGTATCAAAAAGATTTGTACTTACCGTTGGGTGGGGTTTCAAGTAAGCCCACAGATATGAAAGATGAAGAATGGAATGTTCTTGATAGAAAGGCTCTTGGATCTATAAGGTTGAGTCTGGCATCTTCTGTGGTTTCCAACTTATCACAGGCAAAGACAATGGTAGAGTTAATGGATACTTTGGCAAATTTATATGAAAAACCCTCAACTTCGAATAAGGTATATCTTATGAAGTAATTATTTAATTTGCAAATACAGGAAGGTGGATTTGTATATAGTCATCTTAATGATTTCCATACAATTGTAAATCAGTTAAATTCAATCAAAATAGTTTTTGATGATGAAATTAAGGCTCTCTTAATCTTATGCTCTTTACCTAAAGGTTGGCATAGTTTGGTAATGGTAGTTAGTAATATTGCATCTACTTCAAATATCTTGAAAGTTGATGATATTGTTAGTGTAATCTTGAATGAAGAAATTCGTAGGAAAATCATAGGGGAAACATCAGGTAATGCTTTAAGTGTTGAAAGCAGGGGATGGCAAGAGAGAAGGGCAAGCAAGGGAAATCAAGGTCAGAGATGGAAAGTAGATCCAAATCTAGAAATGGAAGGATAACCTGCTGGAATTGTGGAAAGAAAGGGCATGCAAAGAAAGATTGTTGGTTGAAGGATAACAAAGAAAATCAGCATGAAGGAAATAAAGAAGCAAAAGTTGTAGGTATTGTTGCATAAGATGCTCTTATATTTTCCTTGGATAAAGTAGAATCATGGGTTTTAGATTCTAGTGCATCTTTCCATGCAACCCTAAATAGAGAATTTTTCAATGATTATGTCCATGGAGATTTTAGAAAAGTTTATTTAGGGGATGATGAGCCTTGTCAAATATTTGGTAAAGGAAAAGTGCAGCTGAAATTATAGAATGGAAACACATGGGTGTTGAAGGATGTCATGCATGTACCCATCCTAAAGAGGAATCTAATTTCTATAGGAAAGTTGGGTGATGAGGGTTGCACAGTAACTCTCATAGTTGAATCTTGGAAAGTTTCCAAGGGTGCACTTGTATTAGCAAGAGGTAAGAGAGTAGGTACACTTTATCTATCTACTTGTATTATTGATTATTCTCCTTCTATTTTATCTACTTTAGATGTAGATGCAAAGTTGTGGCACTGTAGGCTTGGTCACATGAGTGAGAAGGGAATGGATGTTCTTAAGTCAAAAGGTAAGATTTCAAATTTGAAAAGCATAGATCTAGATTTCTGTGAGCATTGTATTTTTGGGAAACAAAAGAAAGTGAGGTTTCTCAAAACTAGGTCAATAAAGAAGAAGCACAAGTTGGAGCTTGTTCACACAGACGTGTGGGGACGAGCTTAGGTAGCTTCTATTAGAGGATCATAGTATTATGTTTCTTTCATTGATGATGCTACAAGAAAGGTATGGGTTTATTGCATAAAGAGGAAATCTAATGTTTTTGACACATTTAAGAAATGGAAAGCCTTGTTTTTTAATGAGAAGGTGATGTACAGTGATTAGCTCAAGAGGTTGAATAATTTTGAGTACGAAAATCTTGATTTGGATGAGGTTATGATCCAAAATGAGCTCATAGGTAAAAATCATCACTCACAGAAAAACACAGAGACTGACGTCGATCAAGTGGAAACTGACATCATTCAGGTGGAGACCGACGTTGGTCAGGTTGAAATTGATGTCGATCAAGTGGAATCAACATCAGTCGATGTAGACTGACATCGATCAGAGATGATCGGGATCGGTCATTGTCAAAAGGAAATTTGGGTGGACAGCAAGCTGTAAATGAGTCTCAAACACCCATAAGGAGGTCTAAAAGGGTAAGTAAACCTCTAATTCATTATTCCCCTTTTTTATACTACTTGTTTCTCATTGATGGTGGAGAACTAGAAAGTTTTGATGAGGCAATGCAAGTAGAATCTAGGAAATAGTGGGATCATGGCATGAATGAGGAAATTGTTTCCTTGGAAGAGAACCATACATGGGATTTGGTTGAGTTGCCATCCAGAAAGAAAGCACTAAAAAACAAATGGGTTTATAGGTTAAAGGAAGGAGAGAATGGACAGATGAGACATAAGGCCAATTTGGTATTGGAGAGGTTCAATATGTAGGATGTGAAACTGGTAAGCACACCTATGGCTAGACACTTCAATTTGAGCAAATAACAATGTCCTGAATCACATGATGAGGTGGAGTACATGAGTAGAGTTCCATATGCTTCAGTAGTTGGGAGCTTGATGTATGCAATGGTATGTACTAGACCTGATATTTCCCAAGTAGTGGGAGTTGTCAGCAAGGTTATGGCCAATCCAGGAAAAGAACACTGGAAAGCAGTTCAGTGGATTCTCAGATATTTGAGAGGGACCAGCAGTAGGCATTTATGTTATGGAGAGTCAAACACTTCTCTACATGGGTATGTAGATTTGAATATGGTATGTGACTTGGATGGCAGGAGAAGCACCACAGGATATGTGTTCACTATTGGTGGAATGGCAGTTAGCTGGATTTCAAAGTTGCAGAAGGTTGTTGCCTTGTCTACTACAGAGGTAGATTACATTGCAGTCATAGAGGCTAGCAAGGAAATAATTTAGATGACTCGGTTCATGGAAGAGTTGGGAAAGGAGCAAGAGAGTTGAAAATTGTACAGTGATAGTCAAAGTGCAATTCATTTGGCAAAGAATTCAGCCTTTCATTCAAGAACCAAACATATACAGCTTAGGTACCACTTCATTAGATAGGTATTGGAGGATGGATAGTTGAAGCTGGAAAAGATCCATACAGATAAGAACCCTGATGATATGTTAACAAAGCCAGTAACAAAAGAGAAGTTGAATCTTCATTCAACTTTTGTTGGTCTTCAAGATTGAACTTGAAGAGGGAGAAATAAACCAAAGAAACAAGCTAGAGGATGTTGTTGAATAGGTACAGGTGCAGCTATTTATCTCCAAGTGGGAGATTATTAAGTTGTGGAGTTAAAAGCTTCACCAATGAGCTACACAGTAACTAGCATTGGCAGAATCGATCAGAACCAATTGACATCAGTTAGGGGTCAACCAGCATCAGTCAGAACCAACTGACATTAGTTAGGGGTCGGCCAGCATCAGTCATCTTCAGACTGACATCGGACTTCTGTGCGTTTCTAGAATTAGACAGTGTTTCTAATTTTAGGAGAACAGCTAGCTTGCATGTAAAGACTAAAATTAGTATTGAGTCTATTTTTATAATTATTGTTTGCTTCTCAATTTTATTTAAGATACCCATGGGGTAGTATTGTAATAAATGGGTGAGCAAGATCAATTAGATCTGTAAGGTGCAAGATCAAGAAGATCTGCAAGGTGCAAGATCAAGAAGATCTGCTGGAGAACAATTCAGTAATTGAGTTGGTTGTAATTGAGAGAGAGAGAGAACTCTTGAAGGAGAATTACTGTACATTTGAGAGGTGTGAGAAGAGAGATTTCTTCATTGTATTTCCTTTTGAAAGAGTTTAATACAAGATTGGTTGTTTCTTGTATCTCCTATTCTTTGTTGTTTCTGATTTCTAGTTACTTATTACTTCTAGTTTGATTTCGTGTTTAGTTACTTATACAAAAGTAATCAATCATACTATAAGATCCTGACAAGTGGTATCAAAGCTATGTGTATACACTAACATAGCTACCATGTGACCAAGGAGTTCATGGGAACCATCTTCTTTTTGCTTAACTAAAACCTCTTTTCCTTATATCTCATCTTGTACTTGTAGTTCATCTTTCATCTCAACAACCTCTTGTAACTCATGCTATTTTATATCATTAAATATTGAATCATGCCTATCCTTTCTAAGGGGTGTCCTAACGGTGATGTCCTCTTCATGTTTACTCATGTCACTCTCATCTTCTATCACTTTAATTGAATATTCTTCATTTATCTCACAAAGGAGAGGCTCCTTCTCAAGAATTAGAAGGGTGGATCCTTGAAAATGCTCAAGGATATGAGACAAGTCCAATGGTGTTACCATGGATGCTTCATCATGTTCATTGAGTTATTCAACTTTGACAACCATCACTTCCTCTCTTTGCATATTTTCATAAACTTCCATAAGGAGAAGGCCTTGGGATTTTGAGGAGGGATGGGTGGAGACTTAATGATTTCTTGCTTGTCCTTGAATTTAGCATCTTGGATTTTAATTGATTGATCTTCTCTCTCCTTGGATTAATGAATTTGTTTCCAAGTCATAAACTTGGGTTTAAGAACTTATTTCTTTATACTTTTTATATCCATGGGTATGAATGGAGGAACTTCCTATTAAGATTATGTTGTTTTTGTAACTAATGTAGATGTTGGTTTGTAATCTCAACTTGTTAAGCAAGGTGAACCTCAAAATATAACACCATCTCAATGGAGATCTCCCCATGTTGATCAAAAGATGAAGGTCCTTGTATAATCTATTGTGAAACATGTGATTTAGCATTCTTAAGACACACTTCTTCCACCTTTT
Source organism: Torreya grandis (assembly GCA_037957365.1). Taxonomy (NCBI): domain Eukaryota; kingdom Viridiplantae; phylum Streptophyta; class Pinopsida; order Cupressales; family Taxaceae; genus Torreya; species Torreya grandis. The sequence goes on from JARHVA010000543.1 coordinate 2,307,441, forward strand.
GAGGTCTTTCTTGGATAGAATTCCAAGTAGGGAAATTTGGCAAGGTTTGAGAGGAATTTTGAGGGCTATGATACAAGTTTGTTTGACATTATTGAAAGGTAAAAGGCAGTTTAATGAAGGATTGGTGTGAAATTGAGGGGGGATCATGCTACTGGTTATGGTGAACCTAATGTCTCTCATGGACTACCAACTTCTCTTCAATGATTTTAATTAAACCATCTATGTCCAACATATCACCACTAAATTTTGAATGGCCTTGTATTATGAAATAATCCCACTCTTCATTATCTTGCTGCAATGAAGTTATCATACTCTCAATCTCATGTCTAAGGATCTCATATTCATAGCTGTTATGGGTGTCAATGCTCACCATTTATTTCTCATAGCCAAACAAGATCCATTTAAATATTGATATGGATTGTCTTGGAACTTAGTTAAGCTGATCAATAATTTCATGAGATTTCCATGACTAATTAGATTGATAAGCAAGTTACTAAGGAGGTAAATGAGGTTCACAAGGATGGCTAGATTAGTTTCCTTGGTATTGAAAAGGGTTATAAGCCTAATAAGGGATCATATATTGTGATCAGGGTGAATGAAGGATTGATAGGGGTCATAATGAGATGGATAGAGATCATAATGGAATGGGGATGGATCATAGAACTACTGATAAGGTAGTGAATGACAATAATCTGATCCATATATAGCCATGTCTCATCACAAGACACATGAAAAATAATGAATTTATGAACAAGAGTTATTGATACCTTTTAAATGATGACCAAGATGATTTATTAAAGATATTTTTGAAGACCAAAATGCTTATATGAATACTCTAATTCCTAAATCTAGTCCCACTAGGCATGCCATACTATTAACAACCCAAATTGTACCCTATTAAAGTAGATTGTTCAGTTTTTCCTTCAAACTTGGACTAGCATTAGATTGCTCTATAGGTTGTAGGACACCTATATCTTAGATGAAACCTCTAGATTATGAAGCTAGATCCTTTGATGTATAAACTTTGAATCCTTTTCCTAAAATCTATTTTTCTTTGGGGGTGAAAAGAGTTAGAAAGATGACTTGAAATGAAATCCTATACTAGTGATGGTGATACACCTAAATGATTTATCCACTCAATCTTGTACTCATAACAATAGTAATGAAATAGAAATGGACTAAAAGAATATCTCTAAGGCTTCTTATGCCATAGTGTTTTACATGGAGGTTATGGTGATTTACTTTAACTTGGAGGTCAAGGGAGAAAGGTCTGCTTTGAGACACTTCCAACTAGGTTACACTTCAAATGTGATCACCAACCTTTGACACTTCATATAACCAGCATAAGACAAATCATCAACATATAGGGGTGGCAAGGACATGTCAAAGGAATATTCATACCACTTATACACATCTAAACAATAATGTACACACTATAATCCAATTTTAGAGAAGTTGTAACAGTCCATTTATTAATCTAAGAGGTTACAAAATTCAATCTTGGTAGAGTTTCCTCATGCCCAAGAGAGGGATATATGAAATAAGGCCTAAAATCATATCTATATAGAAAAGGAGAAGAGAAGAAAAAACTTAGAATGGCATAGGTGAGGATAAGAAAATTCAATTGATCATTAACCCAAGCATAATTTTAGTTATAAATAGCAACAAATAGTCCTCAATAAGTCTTTCCATGATTGATGCTCTTGCATTATTTTTGAATTAGTTGTTTTGGCATTAGAATGAGATGGTTGAGGATGTATTTTACTAACTCCACCTTATGTTGAAGCATGTTATGTTTTTACTTTGTTAGATAACTCATGTTCTTTGCCACTTAAGGGTCTATTATTCATAAACTGACACTTTAGATCAATTAACTCATTCATTATCCACTTAAATATATATTATGCATATTATTTCCACTTAACATCAATTATTTGTCATGTATTTCCTCTTATTAACTCTTTCAACAATCTTCTATGCCATTCTTTAGCTTATTTTATTGACCAAGTAGGTCTACTAGGCTAATTAGGCCTAGTAGCCAAACAACATGTACTTGATGGTTGTGAAATCTTACATGAAATATTTATAACCTATAAATATAGTGATTTTGAGGCCTATAACAACCTTACATATCATGAAATGAGCCTTTTGAACAAGAAACACCTACAATTTCTCCACACTCGTTGACTAAATCACTTTATCATTCATTTATGCAGGCTGGTCGATTGGAATGAATTCACATGGGAATTTCCAAGCATGGTTTTGAAAATATAATTATTTTAAAAGGTGAAACAAGTGCCAAACTTCATTATCCAATGATTAGCATCTTCTTAAATTGCCTTGTACCTCTCTTTTGTACTTTTTCCTCAAAAACATTATTTTCTAATAGGTCCATACAGTTAATTAAAACATGGTACCATGTAAAGGACCCTCTCTAAGTGTACTCCATGATTAAATGTTTTATATGGTGATTCATGGGTTTTTAGATGAAGGAAACTTCACTTTTCTCAAAAATGGTCTGTAATAGGGTTTGGGGAGGCTTTCAGAGGTCCACCATCTTAATGATGGCTCATAAAGTATGGAAATCTAAACCAAAACTTCTTACCTTATATATTTATTACATATACCCCTTCAAAATTCTTTAGAATTTTTGGTTCCCATGCAAAAGGTTTGTCAATATACAAACATAGGGAAGTTGGCCATGAGCTTCCTACATGTATTTTGGACCTACTTATAGTCTTAGTGATGGTTCATAAACCTAATATCCTCAATAAAACTCAATCCTTAATAAATTTAAAGTGTGTTATGGTTCTTATGTCTTTATAATATCATTTTACCTAAGTCTCCTTGTGGTGAAAGATATAAGTTCTTGATTAGGAAACTCAAATTAAGTGCTAAAGGCTAAGTGGTTCAATTTAGTTATTGAGACTAAAACTAACCTTTCCTATGTTCTCACCTATTTAAAACATATAATTTATGACTTTAACCATCCCCTTACACCTTCTCATGGTTTCATTTTTATTAAAAGTGTCTACAAGTGTCTTCATGGTGGTATAGGCCTAAAACAAGCTTTTAGGCCTAATTGGCCTAAACTAAGTGTTGAGGTATAAGGAAAATTTAGGTGCTGTGACGGGTTAAAAATAATCATATAATATTTTTTTTTAATTTTTAACCTTATACAACTATCTCAAATGACTCAAACTCTAACTTTGTTCCTCTCTCATGACTATGCCTATAGGATTGCACTGCCAAATTGTATGTTTGGGGTTTTGAGGTCTCAGAGGCTCTTTTTATTTCAAAGAAATGTTTTATGGAGTTTTAAATCCATTTATCATGTTATAGGATTGGTAATATTCCTTTTTTCCCCTTTTAATCACCTAATACCCTATTTATTCTTGATTCATCTACCTTAGGGTTTTTTGGCAGTCATATCTTCTTAACCCCAAGGTGACTAAGTTTGGTGATTTAGCCATGTAATATAATTTTATCATTACCATTTTAGCTTAAAATACCTTTAAAATTTCCCTAAAATTTCATACACATTTAAACAAATCTTATAAATAAGCAAAGTTCTTTAGCTGGTATGTACACGCTAGCATAGGTTTATCTTCTTCAACAATCCCTTAAGGGCATCTAACCTTCAAACCTGATTGTTTCATACTCATAAGGAATATGAGAACCCTTAAAAACATATTCCATTTTCTCAAAACCTCTTCATGAATTCCAAACTCTCTGTATTTCCTCACACCTTCCAAATGACTCTTTTGGTCTCATTCATGACTATTTAACTGAGTAGTGAAGCTCTGTGATAGAATAGTTACTATTTACACTATTGACATGACCTTTAGAATATAATTAATAGTTTTATATATTAATAATAATCAAATTTAAAAAAAATATAATCTAAATCCACCTATATATTCTCAACGTCAAAAATTTCCCCAAGACTACCTATGGCATTGACTATATGTTCAAGTTTTCTTAAGCTTCAACTATCCATACTATGTCTTGAATGTTTAATATTAATTGGTAAGGTATAAATGGTTTAGTAGTGTTAACTCATGTATAAACCACCCTAAAATATAACCACATCCTCTTAACATTCATATAATCATATCACTCTTCAAACTAGGCAAGAACCCTTAAAAATAAGTGGACTGTAACTTCCCCTTTTGACTGTGTCTTTTTTATGAATTGACTGTGTGTAGGTATTTTTGTTGTGTCTCTTAGGTTTTTTGAGATTATCATCACATATTTAACTCTCATTAACTTCTAAACTAGTTATCTCCCTTCAATCAAACCTCAAACCTCTCTCTCTCACTTTCAAAAAGGTCATCTTCGCTTGGTTTGATCAAAAGAGCATCTATTAGCTGGGACCTCTAGATAACTTTTTGGCCAAATAGGCCAAAAAAAAATTCATCAAACTCTTGACCTTGATAATAATATCAACCATGATATTTCCACTATCACTATTTTATGATCCATAAAACATATATCAAGCATAAGGTCATTTTGATCTTACGTACCTCACTGAACATTTTACATCACCATGATGGTTGTAGGTGATTGTCTTTAATCCTTGTATGAGATAGTAGGTTGGTGAAAGATATGAGGTTAGTTTTAGAATTATTAAAATTTGAAATTTTAACATTCACCTTGAAACCTTTCCATCATTCATCTTACCTAATACGAAGGCCTTAATGCTCACTCTAAAACTCAGTCATTATGAGGCTTATCAAACCCTGTTGTACATACAAAGACATTTATGTTGTATTATGTAAAGTGAATATTTACTTGAGAAAACATATGACATCACATTTTATTTTTAAATCTTTTACCCTTAACCTCCATTCAATCCTTATATTCTTGCATAATAACCTTGTTCAATATGACCTCCTTTAAAGAATCTTCATGTTGATTGTTGTAAATAGTCATGAGACTATGTGTATGGACTTTTGGCAATGTTGGGAAGTTGATTTCCATGATGCACAATGGAAAAATATCTATGTTACTCCTTTTTTATCAATTTTTATTTAAGGATCATGAATCTTTCCACAATATTGGTAGAATAGAGAAGAAACAAGTAACACAAGTTACCTTAACTTTTACAAAACTACCTTAAAATTTACTAATAAGGAGAATTTTCAAGTTGTTTGTCTCCATCTCTTGATTCTCCTTGCTGGATTACCCTAGGATCATGTTGGTTTTATTTATTTTCTTGAATAGTCCTTACCCTAGTTTCATTGAACTTACATTGAGATGACTACCATGGTGTATTAAAGACCGTTTGCATCTTGTAATGAGGCCTTGATTGTTATAGGTGTTGATTAAGAAACTTGGAATAGGCCTAGTCATCCTATTGAGAAGATTCTTGATATAATTTAGTGTTATCTTGGAGTTCTATATGAATCTATCCAATTCATCCTCTTCATAACCTCTCAGACCACCTTATTTACAATCTTAATGGAATTACTCATATGATAACCCTATATTCCTTGTCTTTTATGGTTTGAGACAGTCCTTAGTCCTTCTTGGCCTAATGAGATTTTTTACTCATCTTGACTTGACTTGAGTTGATAGACAAGGAGTCAAAATGAGTTAAGGAAATCACCATATCTTGGCTTAAACTTATTCAATAGACATTTGTTCACTATAACCTCCAAACCTCTTGAAACTCATATCAGTATGTTTGGTTATAGGTGGTTGTAGATGAAGATTTCACAATGAGCCTTACATTGAGTTGTTGTTTCTTTGAATTTAACACCTTTTGACTTGTCAAAACAATTCCAACCTCTTAACCACCCTTTTAAGAGTTCACATAGCTTAATACAAGCATCATGCCACCTCAACTTACCTTTAAGCTACTATATGGATTGGTATGGATAGTGCTTTGTATTAAGAGCTTGTACATCAAGGATGGAGAATTTAACCCATTTGAAAGACTTCGATGATGATAGAAGGAAATGAAAATCATATGAATACATGGAAAGTGTAATAAATCCTTTACAAAATTTTGATCACTCTAAAACTTCTCTATAATCTGTGCAAGCTTGTACTTGAGGGAAATAAAAAGCTCCCCTTACCAAAATGTACATTGAACTACTACCTTAGACCTCTCATTTCTTCAACATGTTCAATATGATCTCAAAATCCTCACATGTGTGGGATAAATTTGAATAATGCCATGGAAAGGTGGTCCATACTCCTGACAAGCTCCATAAACTTCCATTCTTCTATCACCATGCCCAGGAGAGGAGAAAACTTAGAAAACCATTGCCTGCCTGACTAAAGGAACCATTTTGAGTCTTAACTTGTAGAGTACCATTCATAAATGATAGAGAACCAAACTAAGAACCAATTCCAAAATATGGAAGCTCTTTCAAACCCCTTTCTCTACCCAAAATTCTAGATCTTGATATTCTCTCTCATGGCCATACCATCTGAAACCTAAAGGGCTCTCTTGAGGTGTAAAGGAGATCGGTGGTGTAAGAGAACTAGTTTTGAGCCTATCTTGAACATTCTTGCCATAAATATTTTTTGAAACACCTGTCATGACTCCATATCAAACTCCTACCTTCCATTATACGTAAATGTTTATACACATTTGTACATTTGCATGAAAACACCCTTTCTCTTGCATTTTATTCACACTTAAAACTTTGAACCACCAATTTAGGGAAATGTGAAGAAGTGTATGAGTCAAACAGATTACTAAAAACAAGTAATAACTCCTTTTTAGAGTAAAATGGGGTATTTTGACATGTGCAAACTCTTTAAGACCCAAACTACACTTTAGACTTACATGAAGAGATACTTCCAAAGCATAAGACTTTTGAATTAAGTAATTACATGAATATGAAGTTGTTTAAAGGTATTATGAATGCTTTAGTGGCCTTATGAGGTCAAAAATATCCTTTTAAGACCAAAATCTTCTCTTTTATGCAATATACAAAGCTTCACAAGGAGAATTTTTCAATAACTACCATGAAGAATATATTATAGCCTTCCTAAAAGGCTTTAATGAGGCTTTTATATATCTTCAACACACCTTCTAAGCATATAATTCATTTCATACCTGAATATACCAAATATACCAATGAAACTCATATTGAATTATTGGTTGCCACCTCTCATACATCTCCATCAAGGCACTTTAGATCACAAAACCACTTGAATTATTTGTCAAAGGAATTAAAAAATTCTCAAACATCATCATGACACTTGACACCAATTTAAATGAGACATGACAATAACAATACTAAGACCTACTCCTTCAAAATATAGTCAATGACATCAAGATGGTCAAGTACATCACTTAAGGACTCAAGATAGCTAGGACATGAATTTTTTTTAGGTTTAAGGGTTGGAATTTGGGCTTTATAAGCCAAATTAACAACACTTATTCCCACATAGGTCAGTATGAACCAATAATTCAATATCAATTAGAGATATTGACTATATCTAGTGGAATGGACCCTATGCGTACATAAAACTAATTTCAGAATGGAATGAATCACATGCCTAATTTATCCTTATTTTCACTTCCAAAATAAAATCACAGTTAGAGAGCTACCAAAAAAAATAATTATTCATCCCCTTGTATTACATACTATATTTAAAATATTCCACTTACCAAATTAGTACATTCAATCTTAGTCTTTTACATTTAGATGTATGCTTGAATGCCATATCTTAATATTTGAATTACATTAAAAATTTATATCTTAATAAAATGAATTTCATCACCTTAATCCAAATTTTGGTAAAACATATTTATAAATGCATACACATATTGAACCATCCTTCCAAGGTTTTGTATTTTTTCCTAGGGTTTCAAACATTTATTTATGATATCCATACACAAAAAAATAGGTTCAAATTTTTTTGTCTTAGGGATTCATGATTTTCTTTTTGATTTCCATACACATAGTGTACACACATAATATTTTCAATGTTTATCAAATACTGATGTTTTACATCTTGCAGGAACCTTTCAAGACTCAATCTCTCTAAGTGTACATCTTAAGGGGTGCGTTAGGAAAGGGGTGGGCAGAACTTTGATGCTTCAAAGGATTATTGTCCCTTATTTCCACATTATTACAAATCCAAAAAACTCCTAAAACCATTCCCTAAGCTATTACTCCTCCTTTACACACTCCTCCATTATTTTTCCTCATTCCATCCCTCTTTTCCAAACCTTGATCCCCTTTCACCAGTCAACTATACTAGGTCGACTGGGTTGACCTTGTATATTTTTTAGCCTCTAATTACTATATAGGGTTGACTCAATTGAACCTATACTATTTAGGGATATTTTTCACTTGGAGTATCGTTAGCCCTTTGACCAACCTAGCTCAGGACCTAGTGATTTATCTCTTGAAAACATATAAGGTCAACTGGGTTAACCCTGTATAGCTAACATATTTAAAAGGATTTAGGGTGAGATTCACCTATAAATACAAGATCATTTTATCATTATTTCAATATGCAATCAAGAGTTATTATTTGCTCGTGCTTCTTTATAATATGCCCTTCCACCATTATACTTGAGGAGTCTTAGCTTAGGGTTTCTACTTGGAAAATCTAATTTTGTGGATAAGTCTTGGATGCTTTGGACTTTCTTAGTTACCCTTACAAAACAAAAAAAACCTCTTGTGAATCCCCTTTGACCAAGGGAGATATTGATTCTTGATGAGTTCACATTCAGTTAAGTATATTCTAATTTTGTTCTCTTTTATTTAGTAGATATAAGTAGTATAAGTATTGGCTTGAATAATATTACTCTTCATATTATATGTATTAGGGTCTTACTCACACTTATCTTAATTGATATTCTTTTATATATATGTTTTTATTGCTTTAAAAACCCCTAATATTGTGCCACAAGCTTTGGTGTGCACTAGATTAGATTTACTTTCTTATTTATTAGAATAGAGTGAATATCAAAACCTAGGACTCTTTTAGGGTTGTTGCATGATTATGCTAGACTTTAGGCTTTAGAACCCTTCCTATCATGGTATATTGTGACAAGTGATCCCCTAATCAGGTCTTGCATATCCCCATATTGGTTATGTTCCTATTTAACAAATATATTCCTAATCAGAAGTGTAGGTATGCTCTATCTTCTTCAAACCATGATTTATTTATAGACATGATGCATTTTTGATTGCATACATTATAGTGAACCCAACATGAATCCTATCCAACCCTGTTTATATTATCTTCACGTTTCCACTTCTTAGAATTATCTTCATTTTGGCTTCTTCTTCATAATACATTCTGGTGAACCTAATGTAAACTAACCCTTGTAGGATTTTTTCACCTTATTTTACTTTATTTCATTCTTTTTCATCACTATTTTTTATCATATATTTTCCATACTTTTATTACTTTCCAAATTACTTTTCAAACTACTTAAAAAAATTATCTTGTTTCAATTCACAATCTGTTATAGGCCTTCTAATTTTCCCTTTCTATTGTACTAGGTCCACCCAATCGACCCTATACATTTTTCTACTTTTGTTCACTGTAATGGGTCAACCCAATTAACCCTATGTTATTTTTAGACCCTATTTTCTCTACTAGGTTGACTCAATCAACTCTTTACCTTTTCTTGACTTCTCTATTTACCAATCTAGTTCTTTATTTCTCTTTATCAACATTTTGTTCATTTATCTCAAGCATCATGTCCCCTATTATAATATTCTTGAACAACTTGAATCCATTTAGACACTATATCAGGTTCTCTTTGCTTGTTATCTTTTACTATCTTTTCTTCCTCTTTTTAACTTGAGGGGCATCTTGTGATGCCCACCCCTATATCCACTTATCCTTTAGGGCATCTTGTGATGCCCACTCTTATTCTGCATGGAATGATACCAAACTAATTGAAATTCAAGAAACCTTCTGAGACGCATAGGCTTGCCTCTCATGTGCTCATCCTTGATATAGATGTTAGTTTAGGATCATTTACTTCTTTTCATGCTTTCTATTTACATCTATCTAACACTTTTTATAGGTTACATACATGGGTATTTCCATTTACAACAAGTTCCTTCCTTTCACAAACCTTTAGTCTTCCCTTTTGGTCTTTTGGTTTCTTGATGTACCATAGTCTTCTTTATCTTCTTGAATTTTCTCTTATTTTGGCACCCCTTGGATTTTCTTTTGTGAGTTGATTTATAAGACCATGTATAGAACCCAGCATTCCTCATAAAATTACCATCTTTTTATTTTTATCCCTTATGATTTTTCATTTGATTTTTTTCACCCCTTGGGTTTCTCTTTTATGAAGTTACAGTGTAAGACCATGGATAGGACCCAACCCTTCTCATAAAATTACTATCTTTTCATTATTTTATAATCTTTGATCTCAAACTTTAGTTTTTGATTCTTTTGTTAGATGTAAATTGCACAAAAAATCTATGTTAGCATGTTTTCCTCCATTTCCATCATTATTATGATAAGAAATCACACTTTACTATCATTATATCCCTTTTTACCCTTTATCCCATTGTTTGCACTTTAAAGCAATTCAAATTGTTCCATGTGTCACTCCTCTTGATTTCCCCTTCCTTTCACTCCACATAGGATAAAACAAGGTCAAAATCAAGATAGAAATTTTATTTCACCTAGATTTATGAGACTCTTAGACCCCATGCTCTTTAAAGTTTCACTTTTTTAGCATACTTGTCCCAAGTATTCAAATGAAAGTCATCATTAGCACCCATGTTTGGTTTTCCAAATCTGTATGGAGGAGGAATAGAAAAATCCATCAAGAAAGTTTAAATCCAAATCATTAGAAACAAAAGGCAATAATATCTATAAGGCAACATAGAAATATTAAATAAAACATCATACTAAAATACATGATTACAAGCACATATCCTATCTCTAATCAAAGATCAAATTCCATAGTCAACCTCACATAGAGGCAAGGTCCTTTGGCTCGACCTTGTATAGTTTTTAGCATTTGATTATTGTACAGGGTTGACTAGGTAAATCCTATACTATTTAGGGATATTTTTTGCTTGGAGTTTCACTAGCCCTTCGGCTGACCTAACTCAGGACCTAGTGATTTATCTCTTGAAAACATATAGGGTCGACTAGGCTAACCTTGTATAACCAATATATTTGGAAGGATTTAGGGTGTAATCTACCTATAAATACAAGATCATTTCATTATTATTTCAATATGCAATCAAGAGGTATTATTTGTTCATGCTTATTTACACTCTGCTCTTCCACCATTCTACTTGAGGAGTCTTACCTTAAGTTTATACTTGGAGAATCTACTCTTGTGGATAATTCTTGGATGTTTTATCCTTTCTTAGCTATCCTTACAAACCACAACAACCTCTTGTGAAGCCCATTTAGCTAAGGGAGAGATTGAGTCTCAACAAGTTCATATTTAGGTAAGTATATTCTAACTTTGTTCTCCTCTCTTTAGTAGATAAGTAGCATAAGTATTGGCTTGAATAATATTACTCTTCATATTCCATGTATTACGGTATTACTCATACTTAAATTAATTAAGATTATTTTATATATACTTTGATTGATTTACTAACCCATCAAATTCTGACATAAGATTTGGTGTGCATTATTTACTTTCTTGTTTATTATAATAGAGTGAATATCAAAACCTAGGACTCTTTCAGGATTATTGTGTGATTATGTTAGTGTTGACCAAAATTGACCCTACAAGTCAAAGTAGGACCCCTATAGGTAAAAATTTGATTTTTAAATGTTTTAAGAGGTCTAATATTTATTCATAGGGTGTATTATAGGTTATTTTATGTCATTATATATCATATTAGCCTTGGTCATTAGTCATTTTAGTCAATATGTCCTTTTGAGTCATTTTGAGGGTTAAAATAGAGCATTTAGTGACTTATACGACATCCTTAGAAAATTTCAAGGTTTCAAAGGATGATGTCACACTTCATGTGTCCTCATATGTCTTAATCAAATGTTTATAACTAAAAAGTGGTAGGTTCCTCAAAAAAAGGGCAATTTTCTTAGAGAAAATGAGCATTTAATGAGGTGTACAAAATTATATGAATTATTATAGCTAAGGACATTTTAGGAGTGTCCTTTTCTCTTCCATACACTCATTATAGTGATCAATCTAATTAGAATCTCAAATAAATGAATAAAACCACTTCTCTCTCCTTCCACTAGGCTTGGCAAATAAAAACAGTCTTCAGGCTTGTACTTGGTACAATCAGCATAAGAGGTTTCAGGAAAAATGATCCTAGGAATTTATTATAAACTTAGTCATCTTCCATTTTATGTTTTGATGTAGAATAATGGTGGTATGTGCTTTATGAACTATTCCTAATAAATTAACCTTTCTAATTTGCTTGTTAATCTATGCATCCTATAGGTTTTGCCTTAGTTTGAACAAATACATACAATCCAATTATTGAATTTTTTTAAGATGATTTTGAATCTCTCCTCTCATTATTTATTTTATTAATTTCATGTTTGGAAAATATTTCATGGGTTTTTTAGTTTAGTTTGTAGGTTGATGTCCTAGGTGGAATGGTAGTCATTTTCACTACTTAGAGAAGGTTGTATTCTCTATAAGAGCTTCATGTGAATGTAATACAGTGTTTTCCATGTATACTTGCCATAGGTAATACTTCCTTTCCATGTTTGGCCTCATAATTCCATGTTCGGATCAAACTTTCAGTCCACTTTCATACTCAGTTAGCTCTTTACCCACTTCTACTTGCAGTCATGGTGAAGTATGTGTATGGGGCCTATACAACATGTTCACAAAGGTGTGATGAAAGTTAAAAAGTCTTATTATGCCTTTTATCAACATTTAATAGTAATTTGAGCATTCAAATGGTTGAGAGGATACTATAGCATTCATATTAAATACTTTCACATAGCCTGCTAGGGAGATAATCTCTTAAATAGGTGCCATGGAGGGGAAATGTTTTGTTGAAATGAGGTTTTGACTTTTTCTAAATCTTCACAAGTTTAAGGGGATAAATTTTTACCTTTGAATAAGATATAATGGTTTTTATAGGCACATATACCATGAGTGTAGTTCATAACCCTGCTCACTACCTGCAAGTAACTCACACACACCTTCAGCTATCCTCATACGACCAGTCATGTTGGAATGGAATAATTATAAAGAGGATAGTATATTTGAAATCCTTGAGACAGATATAAAATTCATGAAATGACAAAAATTAATGCATTGTACACACTCATCACTCATTGCCTATTGTTTTGCATTCTCTACCTATATGTGACAATAACCACCTAAAATTGGCACTAATAGAGGTATATAAGTCCTTGTATGGGAGGTTAGAACATGAAAAAACCTTTATTTAGAATCTTGGTAGATTAAATTGATCATAAAAAACCTTATTGAAGTGTCAAATGAGAAAATGGAGATATGGACTAACTTCAAAAGCAATGATTGTGTGTTCAAGGATATAATCTCTAAAATAGGAAAACAAAGATCCAAGCCATTTTGCCAAAGTCATAAAATAGAGTTGCATTAGTTTATAATATCTATAGGTACACTTGTCTTTAAGTTTCCACTTAGACCTATTACTTTACAATATATGGAGGATAGATGACTAAGGTAAGATGGTTATTAGATGGACCAAAGTTGCATTCTTATGCTCTAAAAATAGGGAGTAAAACCTATAGGGTTTTGATTTAAAAGAGACCCATTAACCCAATCTTGAAATACCAAGGAATATTTCCATGTTTTTAAAACCTTATGGGGTTAAATGAACTCTAAAGAGCATAAATACCATCAAGATGAGTTGGTTAGAGATGTTTTAAAGCTCATAAATGCCTACAAGTTATTTATCTACAGCCTGCCTATAGATGCTCATAGAACTCTCAAAATGAACTTAGGGAATGATGGTCTCATAGAGCTCAAATAACATACCTAAAGAAGGTTGATTAAGGTCTTTCAAGGGTTTCCAAAGTGTTATAAATATTATCATTGATGTCAAAAGTCTAGCATTTTTGGTGATAAAGGCCCCATTGCATTTAATGGTGTTTTTAATATTCATATTTTGGCTAATGTGTGTTAATATTAATGAATATATTTTTGGTTGCATATAAGTCAAAAGAGGGCCCATAGAGAAGTCAAAGAGTCATAGGGTAAAAAATGAAAGAGGAATAGGATGCATTTTCTCATGAAAAGTCGTCTTGAGGAATTCTAAGAGTCACCATGTGAAGACAAAAGAGGTATGGCACATTTTTTCCATGAAGGGACACCTTGAGGAATATGAAAAGTCACCAAGATAAAGACAAAAGAGAAAATGACACTTTTACTTATGAAGGGTCACCATATGACTTTTCAAATGTAAGGATATGAAGGGTCATGCAAGTTTGATGCCATTTTCCATGAGGATTGAAGGGTCACAAAGGGCGAATGCCAAAGGTCATTTGGAAAGCTATAAATAAATGCTTGAGAATCCATTTATTATATGCAAGAGAGTGCATGGTTTGTATTTGTTGTCAAATAGAGAAAAGTAGGAGATATTGTAGAGTTATATCATTTGTTGAGTAAGCAACATTGAGAGATAGTTGTGTTTTATACACAATAGGGGTTGGGCTCTTGTGGGTTAGTGCTCATGAATCTTTATAAGGAATTGATGCTCCTGTGGGTTGGTGCTCACACATAGTTGTTGTGTTGGTGCTCGGCAAAGGGGTTGGTGCTCCTATAAGTTGGTACTTGTAAACTTTTTTTTTTGAGTTGGTGCTCATTCATATACTTGAGATCATTCTCCATGGTTTTTCTCACTTTGGGTTTCCACGTAAAAATTTGGTCTCTCTCTCTCTCTCTCTCTCTCTCTCTCTCTCTCTCTCTCTCTCTCTCTCTCTCTCTCTCTCTCTCTCTCTCTCTCTCTCTCTCTCTCTTGTGTGGTGCAAATCATTATTTCAATTTTATTTCATATCTTGAATGTATGATTGAGTGGTTAAAGAAAATAAATTAGATTAAGAAAAATATATATAATATACTGATTCACCCTCCCCCCTCTCAATATATTTCATACTTAACAATTGGTATCAGAGCAGGTTCCTTTTGAAAAAGTTTTACAACTTGAAGGAAGATCAAGAAAGCACGATGGTTAGATCACATGAAGGATTTTCTACAAATAAGGCACCTTTGTTTGATGGGATGAATTATGTGTTTTGGAGCATAAGTATGAAGACTTAATTGATGGCCCTTGAATTTGACATATGGAAAGTAGTGGTGGAGGAATTTGAAGAGCCACAGACACTTGTAACTACTCCATTAGAAAAGAAGGTAAGTGAAAATAATGCTAAAGTTTTAAATGCTATTTTATGTGATTTATGTGAATCTAAATTTGTTAAAGTTATGCAATGTAAATCTATTCATGAAACTTAGTTAAAACTTGAGAATACTTACAAAGGTGATGGAAAGGTTCAGCAAGCTAAGCTTCAGACTTTTAGAAGATAGTTTCAGAGTTTGAAGATGGAAGAAGAAAATATAGAAAGTTGTCTCTTACGGGTTGATCAAATAGTTAATTAGATTTAAGGTCTTGGAGAAAATTTAGAAGAATTTACTGTGGTTCAAATTTTTTTGAGATCTCTACCATTGAGATATGATGCAAAACTTTTGGCAATTAAAAGAGATGAAGAATTTATCCAAGCTAAAAATTGATGAGCTTCATGGTATTTTTATGGCATATAAGATGTGGACTGAACAAGATAAACCCTCAAAAAGAGAAGTGGCCTTCAAGACATCAAATACAGAGAAGGCTAAAATTCAAGAATTAAGTGATAATTCTTGCAATGATGAAGATGACAAAGGAGATCTACTCATTCACAAGCCAAAAAAGAGCACATGTAAATATCAAGGAAAATTACCTTTTAAATGTTTTAATTATGAAAAGATTAGACATTTTGTAGCTAAATGCCCAAATAAGGGTAATGATAACAATGAAGAAGGAAAGTCTACATACAAGAAGAATTTCAAAGGAAAATTCAAGAAAGGATTTGAGAAAAAGAGTTTATATTCTAAAGATCCTAGCTTAATCGAAAATAATGGAGTCAGTGACTCAGAAGAAGAAGAGATTCTATTCATGGCCAAACATGAAGATGCCTTCACAAGAAAAAGAATAGATGATCAAGAAGAATAACAAGATGAAGCTGAAGTGAATTTGGAAGAAGAACTCATTTGTGCCTTAGAAGAGTTAAAATCTCTTTTGAAAAAAAGAATCTAAGATTAAAGCTCTAGATCGAGAAAAATGAAAAAGATTCAAAGGAAATAATTGAAGATATACAAGCACACATTGAAGAATCCAAGAAGAATGAAGAATATCTAATAGCACATTTGAAAATATTAAGTAAATAATGTGAAAGGTATGTTATTGAAATTGTTTTTTTTAAAGTATATCTTGAGAAAACAAATAAAGCAATCAATGATAGAGTATCCAATGATTCAAAATTTGAGAATAGCACTAATATGTTGAAATAAGATATTAGAAAATCAAAGATCAATATCAGATAAGATAGGTATTGGATTTGAAAAAGAGAAAGAGGATGTCACTACTTTCACAGATAAGGAAAAAGGAAAGAGATATGATGAAGCTCTTACAAAAGAAAAAATAAAAAGAGAAGAAATTAAGAATATAGAGGACATCTTAAACAAAGAAGGCTGGAGGGAATAGAAATACAAAAGGCAATCAAGTTATGCATACACAAAAAAGTCCTCTTTTTATGGTTACTATTTTTATTGTAATGGATATGGTCATAAGAAGTTAGAATGTTGAAAAAGAGCTAACAATTTTAGAAATAAGGAGAAGAAAAGTCATGCAAAGTCAAGCAAAAGCCACAACTCTTTTGCTCCTCTATCAGGCTTTAATGAAGAGGCCATAATATGTTACAAGTAAAACAACTTCAAACACATAGCTTGATAGTATAGAAGTGTGTTTGAGTCAGTCAAGAAAGACCAGAGTTTCAAGGCTCCATTCATCAATAAAAAATTTTAGATAGGTTCATGGCAAAAGAAACAACCTAAAAAATCTATGTTGGTGCAGACAACTTTGCATGCAAGAAATGAATAAAAACCATGGTTCATTGATATTGGATGTTTAAGGTACATGATAGGAGACAAGATCAAGTTCATAACCTTGAAGAATATCAATGGTGGCACAATGAAATTCAGAGATAATACTACTACAAAAATTGTTGGAAAAGGTACACTAAGTTTGGATAATGGTATAACTGAAACTAAGAATGTTTTGTATGTAGAAGGTCTTAAGCATAATCTTTTGAGTGTAATTAAAATGTGTGATTATGGGCACACACTAAAGTTTTATGCAAAAGGTTATGAAATTAGAAGAAAATATTTAGATATATTGGTTGCAGATGCTCAGAGAATAGGCAATAATTTGTATATGCTATCAGACATCAAAGGTCAAAGATGTTGTTTGAGTCAGATTAAATAAAGTTGTCTATGGCACAAGAGAATGGGGCACATAAATTTTGATAATATTGTCAACATAAGAAATAAGCAAGTAGTCAAAAATCTTTCAAAGATTACAAAGCCATCCGACACACTTTATGAACCTTGTCAACATATAAACAGGCTAGAAGGTGGTTCAAAACAAAAGAGTACTCAACTACTCAGATGCTAGAGCTTATTCACACTAATCTATGTGGACCTATGAGAACTCAAATTACTCAAGGTGAGAAGTATTTCTTATTGCTTATTGATGATTTTTTACATATTGTTGGAAATATTGTCATTGATGTCAAAGGTTTAGCATTATTGGTGATAAAGGCCCCATTGCATTTAATATTTTTTATCTTGGATAATGTGAGTTAATATTTATTTAATATTAAGGAATATATTTTTGGTTGCATATGAGACAAAATAAGGGCCCATGGAGAAGTCGAAGAGCCAAGGGGTAAAGACAAAAGAAGGATGGGATGCATTTTCCCATGAAGAGTCATCTTGGGGAATACCAAGAGTCACCAAGTGAAAACAAAAGAGTAAGGGCACAATTTCTCATGAAGGGACACTTTGAGGAATATGAAAATTCACCAAAGATAAGGACAAAAGTGGGAAGGACGTTTTTGGTCATGAAGGGTCACCACATGACTTTTCAAAGGCTTGAATATGAAGGGTCAT
Organism: Torreya grandis; assembly: GCA_037957365.1. Classification (NCBI taxonomy): domain Eukaryota; kingdom Viridiplantae; phylum Streptophyta; class Pinopsida; order Cupressales; family Taxaceae; genus Torreya; species Torreya grandis. The sequence continues at coordinate 2,325,592 of JARHVA010000543.1, forward strand.
CCAAGATTGGTGCCATTTTCTATGAGGATTGAAGGGTCACAAAGGGGGAAGGCCAAAGTTCATTTAGAAAGATATAAATAAAGGCTTGAGTAGCCATTTGTAATGTGGAAGTGTGAGGTTGATTTGATATTGTATTAACTAGCTTAGAAGAGCAATTGTGAGAATTGAATATGATTTGTATTTTTTATATCTAACTTAGAAGAGTAAAGGTGGTAGAGATGAAAGAGATGTTGTATTGAACTATCATTTGTTGATATAGCAACATTGAGAGATAGGTGTGTGGTATACACAAAGTGGTTGGTGCTCATATGGGTTGGTGCTCACGAATGATAGTTGGGTTGGTGCTCGGCAAAGGGGTATGGTGCTCCTGTGGGTTGGTGCTCACAAATTGTAGCTATGGTGGTGCTCGACAAAGGGGCATGGTGCTCCTACAAGTTTGGCTTGCGAATATTGTTTGCGTTTGTGCTCATTCATATACTTGAGATTTTTCTTTGTGGTTTTTTTCACATTGGGTTTCCACGTTATATTTGGTGTCTCTCTCTTTTTTGTGTGATGTTTATTATTTGAGTTTGATTGCATATCTTGAATGTTTGATTAAGGAAAATTTTTATAAGATATATGATATACTGATTCACCCCCCTCTCAATATATCTCGTGCTTAAAAATTGGTATCAGAGCAAGTTCCTTTTTGAAAAGTTTTACAGCTTGAAGGTAGATCAGGAAAGCACAAGATGGCCATACATAAAGGTGCCTCTATAAGCAAAAGAATAGTTGATCAAGAAGAAGAAGAGGATGAAGCCGAAGTGAATATGGAAGGAGAACTCATGTGTGCCTTAGAAGAGTTGAAAATTGTTGAAAAGAAAAATCAAAGATTAAAGCATCAAATCAAGAAAAATGAAAAGGAGTCAAAGGAGATAATTAAAGATCTAATGACACAGTTGGAAATATCAAGAAAAGAATGTGAAAGGTATGTTTCTGAAATTGCCTCTTTAAAAGAAGAGATTGAAAAAGTAGTCAATAATAAAATAGTCAATGATTCAAATTTTGAGAATAGCACTAATATGTTGAATAAGATATTAGAAAGACAAAAGGCAATATCAGATAAGACAGGTATCAATTTTGAAAAGAAGAAGAGCTATGTTGAAGCTCTTACAAATAAAGAAATAAGAAGGGAAGGAATGAATAATACAGAGGACAAAGAAGGATGGAAGGAACAAAGCTATAAAAGGCAATTAGGTCAGAGATTCACAAATAGGTCCTATTTTTATGGTTACTATTTTATTGTAATGGATATGGTCATAATAAATTAGAATGTAGAAAAAGAGCTAACAATCTCAAAAATAAGGAAAAGGAAGGTCATGTAGAGTCAAGCAAAAGCTATAACTCTTTTGCTCCTCTATAAAGATTTGATGAAGAGACCATAATTTTTTACAAGTGTAACAACTTCGGACACATAACTCAGTATTGTAGAAGTGTGTTCGAGTCAGTCAAGAAGGACCAAAGTTTTAGGGCTCCATTCATCAAGAAAAAGGTTCAAACATGGCAGAAGAAACAATCTGAAGGTTTTATGTTCATCTAGATAGCTTTGCATGCAAGAAATGAAGAAAAGCCATGGTTTATTGATACCATATGTTCAAGGCACATGACAAGAGACAAGAGCAAGTTCATAACCCTGAAGAAGATCAATGGTGGCACAGTGAAATTTGGGGACAACACTACTGCCAAAATTGCCAAAAAAGGTACACTAAGTTTAGATAATGGTAGAACTAAAACTAGAAATGTTTTATATGTAGAAGGTCTTAAGAATAATCTTTTGAGTGTAAGTCAAATGTGTGATCAGGGGCACACACTAAAGTTTTATGCAAAAAGTTGTGAAATTAGAAGAAAAGATTCAAATGTATTGATTGCAGATGCTCAGAGAATAGGTAATAACTTATATATGCTATCAGACATCAAAGGTCAAAAATGTTGTTTGAGTCAGATTGAAGAAAGTTGGCTATGGCACAGGAGAATGGGGCACATAAATTTTGACAATCTTGTCAAAATTTGCAAAAAGCAAGCAGTTAAGAATCTTCCAACGATCACAAAGCCATCTAACACCCTTTGTGGACCTTGTCAGCATGGGAAGCAGGCTAGAAGGTGGTTCAAAACAAAAGAGTACTCGACCACTCAGATGCTAGAGCTTGTTCACACTGATCTATGTGGACCTATGAGGACTCAAAGTACTCAAGGTGATAAATATTTCATGTTGCTTATTGATGATTTTTCATGTATGACTTGGATAATGTTTTTAAAGAAAAAATCAGAAGCTTTTAGACAGTTCAAAGCATTCAAAGCATTAGTTGAGAATGAAATTAATCTGAAGATTAAGTGTCTAAGATCAGATCGAGGAGGAGAATTCATGTCAGATCAATTTATTGAGTTTTGTGAAGATCATGGAATAAAGAGATAGTATTTAGCAGCCAGAACTCCACAATAAAATGGAGTAGTTAAACGGAAAAATAAAATAGTTCAAGAGATGGCGAAGACAATGATAAATGAATCTAAGATAGCAAATAAATATTGGAGAGAGGTAGTTGGTACAGCAGTGCATATTCAAAATAGAGCTTTATTAAGAGTCAACAGTGGCAAGACTCCTTATGAGCTATGGAAAGACAAACCAACAATAGTTGATTATTTTAGAGTTTTCGGTAGCAAATGCTTCATAAAGAGAACCAATGAAAAACTTGGTAAGTTTGAATCCAGAGCAGATGAAGGTATATTTCTAGGTTATTCTTGCAAAAGTAAAGCTTATGAATGTTATAACAAAAGAACCAAGAAAATTGTTGAAAGTGCAAGTGCCAGGATAGAAGAAGATGGAACACAAAAGATCAGTGATCCAGTAGACATTCTTGAAATCATTGAAGAGGAAGGCTTTGAAAAATTAGATGAAGATGAGGAAAAGGAGAAAAAGGGCACCAAGACTCCATCCAAATATGTTTAGAAAAATCATAATGAAAGTGACATCATCGGGGATATAAAAAAATGAATTCACACCAAAAGAATGATGGTAAGTGAATCTGAACAAGTTAATTTCTCTTTGTTATCTAAAATTTAGCCTAAAAATTTTTTAGAAGCCAGACATGATGAGCATTGGGTTAAGGCTATGGATGAAGAATTAGATCAAATAGAAAAGAATGATACTTGGGAATTAGTGCCTAGACCAAAAGATCACAATGTGATAGGAACAAAATGGGTTTATAAAAATAATTTGAATGAAAATGGAGAAGTAACCAGAAATAAAACAAGATTAGTATGTAAAGGATATGCTCAAATTGAGGGTATAGATTTTGAAGTAACTTTTGCACCAGTAGCAAGGTTAGAGGCTATTAGAATGTTTCTTGCATATGCAATATTTAAAAATTTCAAAGTATTTCATATGGATGTCAAATTTGCCTTCCTAAATGGGAATCTTGAAGAAGAGGTCTACATTGAGTAGCTTGAGGGGTTTATTCTCTCGAATATTAGTAATCATGTATGCAGATTGAAGAAAGCATTGTATGGATTAAAACAAGCTCCCAGAGCTTGGTATGCAAGACTTGATAAGTACCTACAAGATCAAGGATTCAAGAGAGGATTTGTTGATAGTAATCTTTACATCAAAACAGAAGGTGAGCATCAATTGATTGTTGTGGTTTATGTTGATGATATCATTTTTGGAGGAAATATTGAAAAGATGACAAAAGAATTTTTTGATAGAATGCAAAAAGAATTTGAGATGTCTATGCTTGGAGAATTATCATTTTTCTTAAGATTACAAATATTTCAATCAAATAAAGGAATTTTTATATCTCAAAGTAAATATGCCAAGAAATGTTGAAGAAATTTGGTTTTGAAGATTGTGTACCAGTTGGCACACTTATGTGTACAGGAAATAAGGTGAGCAAGGATGAATATTCACTTGTTACAGATCAATATTTATATAGATCTATGATTGGTAGTCTTTTATATTTGATAGCATTGAGACTAGACATCATGCATGCAGTAGGTATGGTTGCAAGATATCAGTCATCTCCAAAAGATAGTCATGTTAAGTTGGTGAAAAGAATATTTAGATATATCAAAGGAACATTGGATTATGGATTATGGTATCCCACAGGTAAAGATTTCACTTTAGTTGCTTATACAGATTCAGATTGGGCAAGGTGCTTAGATGACAGAAAGAGTACAAGTGGAGGAGCTTTCTTCCTTAGTGATAGCTTAGTATCATGGCTAAGCAAGAAGCAGAACTCAGTATCACTTTCTACAACTGAAGTAGAATATATTGTAGTAGTATTGTGTTGTACTCAAGTGCTTTGGATGAAGCAAACTTTGGAAGATATCAAGGTAAATTATGATGAACCTATTTCCATTTTTTGTGATAACACAAGTGCTATAAATATTTCAACAAATCTAGTAATGCATTCAAGAACAAAACATATTCCCATTAGATATCACTTTTTAAGAGAGAAGGTTGTAGATCAATAGGTTAAGTTAGAATATATTAATACTACAGAGTAGATTGCAGATATTTTCACAAAGGCACTACCAAAAGACACATTTGAGTATCTGTGAGAGAAGTTGGGAGTAACTTCCTTTACTTCATGCCATTGAGGTTCAACATCAGTTCAGGGGGAGCTAAGTGTTAGCTCCAAGTAGGCCCTTTTCCATTGAGTCAAAGGCAGAGAATAATAGGTATAGGTATAGGTGTAGAAAATAGGTACAAGGAATAGGTACAACTTGCTACAGTAAAGGGGAGTTACTATATGTTTTTCAGATGATAGTATGTGCAGGTGACAGGATGTGGCAATTTCAGGATTGAGGTTGCCATCAATGACAAAGGGGGAGATTGTTGGAAATATTGTCATTGATGTCAAAGGTTTAGCATTATTGGTGATAAAGGCCCCATTGCATTTAATATTTTTTATCTTGGATAATGTGAGTTAATATTTATTTAATATTAAGGAATATATTTTTGGTTGCATATGAGACAAAATAAGGGCCCATGGAGAAGTCGAAGAGCCAAGGGGTAAAGACAAAAGAAGGATGGGATGCATTTTCCCATGAAGAGTCATCTTGGGGAATACCAAGAGTCACCAAGTGAAAACAAAAGAGTAAGGGCACAATTTCTCATGAAGGGACACTTTGAGGAATATGAAAAGTCACCAAAGATAAGGACAAAAGTGGGAAGGATGTTTTTGGTCATGAAGGGTCACCACATGAATTTTCAAAGGCTTGAATATGAAGGGTCATCTAATATTGGTGCCATTTTACATGAAAATTGAAGGGTCACAAAGGGGGAAGGCCAAAGGTCATTTGGAAAGCTATAAATAAAGGCTTGAGTAGCCATTTGTAATGTGGAAGTGTGAGGTTGATTTGATATTTTATTATCTAGCTTAGAAGAGCAATTGTGAGAGTTGAATATGATTTGTATTTGTTATATCTAGATTAGAAGAGCAAAGGTGGTAGAGAGGAAAGAGATGTTGTATTGAACTATCATTTGTTGATATAGCAACATTGAGAGATAGGTGTGTGGTATACACAAAGTGGTTGGTGCTCATGTGGGTTAGTCCTCATGAATGATAGCTGGGTTGGTGCTCAGTAAAGAGGTATGGTGCTCTTGTGGGTTGGTGCTCATGAATTGTAGCTGGGGTGGTGCTCGGCAAAGGGGTATGTTGCTCTTACAAGTTTGGCTTGTGAATATTGTTTGGGTTTATGCTCATTCATATATTTGAGATTGTTCTTTGTGGTTTTTCCCACATTGGATTTCCACGTTATATCCGGTGTCTCTCTCTTTCTTCTGTGATGTTTATTATTTGAGTTTTATTGCAAATCTTGAATGTTTGATTAAGGAAAAGTTTTATAAGATATATGATATACTGATTCACCCCCCCCCCCCCTCTCAGTATATCCTGTGCTTAACACATATGATTTGGGTAATGTTTTTAAAGAAAAAATTAAAAGCTTATACACATTTCAAAGCATTAAAAGCATTATTTGAGAATGAAACTAGTTTGAAGATTAAGTGTCTAAGATGAGATCAAGGAGAATTCATGTCAGATCAATTTATTTAGTTTTTTGAAGACCATGGAATAAAGAGACATTATTCAATAGCCAAAACTCTATAGCAAAATGGACTAGTTGAATGGAAAAATAGAATAGTTCAAAAGATGGTGAGGATAATGCTAAATGAATCCAAGATAGCAGATAAATATTGGAGAGAGGTAGTTGCTACAATAGTGCATATTTAGAATAGAGCATTATTGAGAGTCAATAATGATAATACTCCTTATGAGCTATGGAAAGACAAACCAATAATAGTTGATTATTTTAGAGTTTCTAGTAGTAGATGCTTCATAAAGAGAACAGATGAAAAAATTGGTAAGTTTGAATCCAGAGCAGATGAAGGTATATTTCCTGGTTATTCTTGAAAAATTAAAGTTTATAAATGTTATAACAAAAGAACCAAGAAAATTGTTGAAAGTGCAAGTGTCAGGATAGAAGAAGATGGAACACAAAGAATTAGTGATCTAATAGACATTCCTAAAATCATTGAAGAGGAAGGTTTTGAAGAATTAGATGAAGATGAGAAGAAGGATAAAAAAGGCACCAAAACTCCATCCAAATATGTTTAGAGAAATCATAATGAAAGTGACATCATCAGGGACATAAATGAAGGAATTTGCACCAGAATAATGATGGTAAGTGAATCTAAGTTAATTTTTCTTTATTATCCAAAATTCAACCTAGAAATTTTTCAAAAGCTAGACATGATAAGCATTGGGTTAAGGCTATGGATGAAGAATTAAATTAGATATAAAATAATGATACTTGGGAATTAGTGCCTAGACCAAAAGATCACAATGTGATAGAAACAAAATGGGTTTATAGAAATAAGATGAATGAAAATGGAGAAGTGACCAGAAATAAAGCAATATTAGTATGTAAAGGATATGCTCAAATTGAGGAAATAGATTTTGAAGAAACTTTTGCACTAGTGGCAAGGTTAGAGCCTATTAGAATGTTTCTTGCATATGCAGTGTTTAAAAATTTCAAAGTGTTTCAGATGGATGTCAAATCTACCTACCTGAATGGGAATCTAGAAGAAGAGGTATACATTGAGCGGCCTGAGGGATTTATTCTCTCAAATATTAGTAGCCATGTATGCAGATTAAATAAAGCATTATATGGATTGAAACAAGCTCCTAGAGCTTGGTATGCAAGACTTGATAAGTGCCTACAGAATCAAAGTTTCAAGAGAGGATTTGCTAATAGTAATCTCTACATCAAAACAAAAAGTGAGCATCAATTGATTGTTGTGGTATATGTTGATGATATCATTTTTGGAGGAAATATTGAAAAGATGACAAAAAAAAATGTGATAATATGCAAAAAGAATTTTAAATGTCTATGCTTGGAGAATTATCATTTTTCTTAGGATTGCAAATATTTTAATCAGATAAAGGAATTTTCATATCTCAAAGTAAATATGCTAAGGAAATGTTGAAGAAATTTAGTTTTGAGGATTGTGCACTAGTTGGCACACCAATGTATATAGAAAATAAGGTGAGCAAGGATAAAGATTCACCTTTTATAGATAAATCTTTGTATAGATCTTTGATTTGTAGTCTTTTATATTTGATAGCATTGAGGCTAGACATCATGCATGTACTAGGTATGGTTATAAGATATGAGTCATCTCCAAAAGATAGTCATGTTCAATTGGTGAAGAGAATATTTAGATATATCAAGGGGACATTGGATTATGGATTATGGTATCCCACATGTAGAGATTTCACTTTGGTTGCTTATACAGAATTAGATTGGGTAGGGTGCTTGGATGATAGAAAGAGTATAAGTGGAGGAGCTTTCTTCCTTAGTGATAGCTTAGTATCATGGCTAAGTAAGAAGCATAATTTAGTATCATTGTCTGCAGTTGAAGTAGAATATATTATAGTAGTATTATGTTGTACTCAAGTGCTTTGGATGAAGAAAACTTTGGAAGATATCAAGGTAAAGTATGATGAACCTATTTTTATTTTTTTTGATAACACAAGTGCTATAAATATTTTGAACAATCTAATTATGCATTCAAAAATAAAACATATTCCCATTACATATCACTTCTTGAGAGAATAGGTTATATATCAATAGGTTAAGATGGAGTATATCAATATTACAGAGAAGATTACAGATATTTTCACAAAGGCACTACCAAAAGACACATTTGAGTATCTGTGAGAAAAGTTGGGAGTAATTTCTTTTACTTCCTACCATTAAGGTTCAGCATCAATTGAGGGGGAGCTAAGTGTTAGCTCTAAGTAGTCCCTTTTCCATTGATGTCAAATGGGAAGAATAACAGGTACAAGGAATAGATACAGGTTGCTATAGTAAGGGGGAGTTGCTGTATGTTTTTTAGATGGTAGTATGTGCAAGTTTCAAGATGTGGCAGTTTTAGTTTGAGGTTACCATCAATGACAAAGGGGGAGATTATTGGAAATAATGTCATTGATGTCAAAGGTCTAGCATTATTGGTGATAAAGGCCCCATTGCATTTAATGGTGTTTTTACTATTCATATCTTGTCTAATGTGTGTTAATATTTATTTAATATTAATGAATATATTTTTCGTTGCATATAAGTCAAAATAGGGCCCATTGAGAAGTCAAAGAGTCACAGGATAAAAGATGAAAGAGGAATGGGATGCATTTTCTCATGAAGAGTCATCTTGAGGAATTCCAAGAGTCACCATATGAAGACAAAATAGGTATGGCACATTTTTTCTATGAAAGGACACTTTGAGGAATACAAAAAGTCACCAAGATAAAGATAAAAGAAGAAAGGACACTTTTGCTTATGAAGGGTCACCATATGACTTTTCAAATGCAAAGATACAAAGGGTTATGCAAGTTTGGCACCATTTTCCATAAAGATTGAAGGGTCACAAAGGGTGAATTCTAAAGATCATTTATAAATCTATAAATAAAGGCTTGAGAAGCCATTTTTTATATGCAAGAGAGTGCATGGTTTGTATTTATTTTCAAAGAGAGAAAAGTAGGAGATATTGTAGAGTTCTATCATTTGTTGATTAAGAAACATTGAGAGATATTTGTGTTTTATACATAAGAGGGGTTGGTTATCCTATGGTTTAATGATCACGAATCTTTGTAAGGGGTTGGTGCTCCTGTGGGTTGGTGCTCACAAATAGTTGATGTGTTGGTGCTCAGAAAAGGAGTTGATGCTCCTGCAAGTTGGTGCTTGTGAAATTTTTTTTTTGAGTTGGTGTTCATTCATATACTTGAGATTGCTCTCCATGTTTTTTTCCACTTTGGGTTTCCATGTAAAAATTGGGTCTCTCTCTCTCTCTCTCTCTCTCTCTCTCTCTCTCTCTCTCTCTCTCTCTCTCTCTCTCTCTCTCTCTCTCTCTCTCTCTCTCTCTCTCTCTCTCTCTCTCTCTCTCTCTCTTGTGTGGTGCAAATTATTATTTCAATTTTATTGCATATCTTGAATGTATGATTGAGTGGTTAAAAAAAAGAAACCAGGTTAAAAAAAGATATATAATATAATGATTCAACACCCCCCCTCTCAGTATATTTTTTACTTAACACAAAGATATATTACAATCTCCAAGGTCAACCAACACCCATGGGACTCCATGTTGCCATAACAAAGTTAACTATAGTTGACTATGACACAAGTAATGAACATAAAGGAGTAATGCATAAGCATTTGTAGTGCATGAGATAGATAAATGAGTCAAAACAAATAAAAAATTAACCTAATGGACTCTATAGATATTTTAAACATTATTTTCAAATGTTAACCATGCATTTACACCTATAGGTACAAACCTTAGAGTATAAAACAATCAAAAGTGACACTCAGTCTTAACTAGGTAGAAAGTATGAAAGGTACATGAAAGGTCAAAATGGGGAATAGAGATTAGAACATATAAATTATGAGAATTAAAATATTTATACATTTTTTACAATATAAAGCAAGCATAGAGAAGGTAATAACTAGGTGACCTATAGTCCATGGTCAAAACATTGCAGATAGTTACTTCTCTAAGTTTGTCTTGAAGTTTAATGCATTTGGGGGGTCTAATGACCTAATAAAAGGTCCATTTTTTATAAATAGTATCTTCATGTATTGGAGATGCCCATCCAAATTTTTATTTATCTATACAAATAGGGTAATTCCCTCTATTTTATCTCAGATAGAGGGCATTCCCCTTAAGTGAAATTGGCAGGTTTTAGGGAAAAGGTGACAAAGGGTGGACCAAGAGTTATTTTAACCTTTAAAGGATGTGTAAGAGGTTATAAAAAATCCATAAAAACATAAGGGACCTTTCATAAAAGGATAAATCTAAACAATGTGCTCTAAACCCTCAAGGTTATAGTCAAGCATGTTAGGCATGTTTAAGCCTAGTGCCCAAATAAAAGGTCATTTTCATTTCTAGATTTAGGTGAGATTTCTACCATATTGAAACATTTTTATGGGATGAATTTATATTTTTATAATCTATTAATATGTATGGGAAGCAATGATAATACCACTTTTTTCCTAAAGACAACTCAAGCTTACAACAAATGGAAGAACAAGCTCGATAGGCCAAGTTGAAGTGCTCACATCTCCCTTGAGGTTGTGAATGGGAATAGAAGAGGTTTAAAGGTGTTATAAAGGGTCCTGAAGATCATTCTTATAGGATTTTTTTGCACTTCCAACATCCTATTCTTATGAACAAATCTTAATAGTGGAAACATGCCTAAAACCCTTGTTAAACCCTTAGAAGGACCTGATTAAGAAAACAAGGCTAGAGATGAATCCAAATGGACTAGTTTGACCATGAAAGTGATTGGAGGTTGTATAATACTCTCTTAATATCCTTCCCATCCTATTTTAATATACAACATTGTATGGATGGAGTATAAAATAGGGTTTTCTTGACAATTTTATTCATTATGCAAGTTATAGGAGGTTTCAAGGGATGAAAATCACATGGAATGAAATATTATGACTTAAGATAACTCCCCATGTAAATTTAATTCTTCATAACAACTCCTTATTACGTCAACAATAACTCTCATCTTAGCTAGTCAAAATTGGCATAGTGACCAAGCTAGTGAGAAGGGTTGAAAACTTCAAGTAAGATAATTTTAAGGTGTGCATGATGCCTCTAAGGACATGGAGGGTATTTAAAAGTGTCATCAACTCCAATTTACTAATTTTAATGGAAAATTGATTCCTTTTTGGAAGCCAAGTATGGAAGGTGTGGGAAAGAGGAGTTTCTTTGACTATAAACAATGATGGCTCACTTCCAAAAGATTCCAAAAGACTAAGACTAAAACCAATACATGGAGAGGCATGTTTGAAATATTTCCCTCTCATTCCAATCATCAGACCTATCCCTAGTTAGTTTTTGTATGTTTAAATAGGGCTAAATCATGAAGGAAATTTTTTGAGCTAGCAAAAGGAATTTCATACCACTTTTCATGAGTTTCATGACTTGGGAAGCCACTTTTCTCTTCTAAAATTGCATATTCCATTTAAAACTCTTTTCCCATGCACATGTAACTCATTTTCTTAGCTTTACAAGTGTCCTTGTGACCTTTGGACTTCTCTCTTCTCCTCTCTCTCTCAAGTTCTATAAGAACTAGCCATTTTAGCCTTTGTAAACTATGCTCCACCTGAGTATGGTGAATACTTGATCATTTGCATACCATTTTATCAATAAATAATACTAATTTTACCTCTTCTATGACTAATCTTAGTGTGTTCATTTGGAATGTTTGATCATGCATAAGTGATGACTCTTGTTTCCTTAGCATGGTTGTCTCATTCTCTTACATATTTGTAGTTTAAAAGCTTCTTCTTGCAAGTCATGTGAAGTGTCTTATGAGGTATCAAATTTTAGTGAGTTATCCTACTCAAAAAATGCCATTTTAATCCTCTTATATTGTCCTCCTAGCCTAAACATTCATCACAACCTTCACAATGAAACACTAATGTGAGAAGATTCATATTAGAGAAGTGTATGCATAGTTGGTCTCTTAATCTCATGTATAACATGCATCTGGTTGGTAGTTATCATTAAATTTGGTGTATCATATCTTTTAGGATAGTTTGTTTTTAGTTTTTTCTCTCCATTTTCCCTCACAAGCATAGGTTTAGAAGTGATCCAAAGTGGTACATCAAGGAGCTAGCCCTATCTAGAGATTCACCTCATTCTTAAGCTCACCCATACTTAGAAGTGTTTCAATTGTGCCACTTGGATGAGGAGAGATGAGACATCTCCTCAAAGGGTCAAAATCTAAGTGACAAAAACTTTTGGCATGCCTAGTATGACTCTTAGTCCAAGAAATTGAAAGATTTTTGGTGTTGTAATTCAACACATCAACCTTTAGAGGCATCTATCTAAACATCAATGATGACTCTGAGATTACATCAGCTAGTCAAGCAGCCCATGTATTCTATTTGAATATTATTTTTAACCATTCCTTATGTTATTACTTCATAATGAAGTTCCATGGCTAACTTTGGTGTTGAGTATTGTTTTACATAAGTTGGTGAGGTATCCCAAGCCTATGGCATTCCATATCAGCCTTGTTATTATCCCTATAAATTCTAATATTATTCTTACCAGCTCCAATATGATCATCATCAGCCTTGTTATGAGTTGCATCAGTCCTATATCTAGCCTTCTCAATGTCTTGCTCCTTCTATTCAATCTATCCAATTCTCAACTCAATCCATTTCAACCTTTAAGAAAACTCTCTTGGGATATGAGAGGTACATGATAGATATTGACACAAAAAGGGGATATGGTTTAGATATTCTTAATAATCTTATTCATAAGGTGGGAGATGCATTAGAGTGTCAGGAACCCGGGAACAATAAACATGCTCTGATCCCTACTGAGTTAGGATCTTGCTCTACCAATTAGAACACATGTGATTACTTCTTGTATTAGCAACTAAACACGAAATTATACCAGAATCAATAAGTAACTAGAAATATGAAACAACACAGGAATTAAGAGACAATACACAATTGTATTAAATACATAGAAGAATATACAATAAGGAAGACGCTACTTCTTCCTCCACCTCAAAGGTTCGCCACACCTCAAGACCTTCTTCCCTCTCTCTCTCGGTCCCAACAATCAACTCCAATACAGAATTGATGTTCACCTCTCCAACCAGTCAGTAACACACTGCCAGTTCACCAAGTACACAACCGTACTCCAAGTAGATCCCCTGCTCTCTGCTACCTGCAAATCACTAGACCTTACTCACCATGTAGATATCTCTACACCCCTGAAGAACCCTTGTCCTTGCCTCACCAAGTCCTTATGATTCTTCAACCAGTACCCCGGTGGATCAGCTCCTTGACCTTGCAGACCTTGCAACTCTCCCTGATCATACACACTCAGCACCCCTTTGGAACTAGGAGTAGCTACACTAGCTCTCTCTAAAAGCTCTATGGCTTTCTAGCACAAGTTTACAATACAGCCCATGAGTCCATATATATATCTCATGCTTACAATAATTAGACTAACCTAATTACAATAATTAGACTCGCAACTCAAGACTACGACTAGCCTTCAACATGCAAACTAACAGTCTCAAAATAGACTCTCCTAGATTCATCATGCAAACTGCCTGTTCTCATACAGGCTGCCGACGTCGGCTCCTCCATGACCGATGTTGGCTGACTGGTAATCGACGCTGGTTGCTTCCTCTTGCTATCTGATCGACGTCGGCTGATCAAACCGATGCCATTTTTCCTACAACTGATTTTGCAACTCTGCATCCTCCGTAACTTCTCCTGTTTGCATCCTGGTGAAGCTTTTAGCTCCACAACATAACAATCTCCCACTTGGAGATAAATAGCTGCACCTATACCTGTACCTGTACACCGTCTAAATTATTCCCTGGCTTGTATCCCTCTTCAAGATCCATTCTGAAGACCAACCACCATGCAACTGTGATGTTATACCTGTCATTCAAGTAACCTACCACATCCGAACCTACACATCCATGTAGTGAAGAACTTGACCCTGCGTAACAAGAATCCCTGCTGCTAGTCCCACTGAACTACCCTCCAGTACTCCTTCCCCGAATTGGCTCCATACTTTTCGACAACCCCCACTGATTGGGAAAATTTAGGCCTACACTAGACCTCAGTGATTTCGAACCCTGTTTCAAGCTAAGCTTGAACTGTCCAGCCATTGGTGTGCTTACCGATTCTGCATCCTGCGTAATGAACCTCGCCAACACCGTCTTCACATCAGCTCCAACTAGAGATAAAATCTCCATGACTCTTATGCCAAATAATTTCGCTGCTCCAAATTCTTCATGACACACCTCTGAACTAACCTTACCCTTAGCTCAGCAAATACCTGTATGTACAAACCTACTAGTAAATCACCCACATACAGTAACAGAATAATGTTGCAATCATTATCCACTTGGTAAGATAAACACAATAGTTATGCTGACATTGACTGAAGCCATGCTTAGTCATCCACCTGTCAAACCCTGTACCACTGTCCTGCAGCTTCCTCAAGACCATATACCTTGGCCTTCCGTCTCATTTATCCATCCACTCTCTTCTCTAAAATGGGAATCCATCTCTCTCAGTGCTTACTTCCAGCTGAAAACTATACCAACAAATACCTATTTGGTTCTTCTCCAAGGATTCACACTCCTCATCCATGCCAAGCTCCCACTGTATCTGGACTCTACCTGCATTGCTTCTTCCATCTTCCTAGTTTTTGACCATCAATAAGCAATATAAAGAAGGTGAACAATGAATATGAGGTTCACTTACCCTTTCTAACCTCCACATGAGCGTTTGAGACTTGATGTCCACCCAATATCTGTTCCAGTGACCGATCTCGGCCATCTCCCAGTCTGCTCTCTACCGATGTCGATTCCCTGCACTGACCCTAACTGCCGACATCGTTTCCCTGGCTGACACCGGTATCCATTCTATCGACGTTGATTCCTTCATGACCAACGTCGATCTTCCTATTTCTGACGTTGGTTACTGTGTGACCGATGCTGGTACCTGTGTTTGTCTGTGAGTGATAGCTTTTTACCCGCGAGCTCTCCATGGATCAAAATCCTAATCAAATCAACCCTGCTCTGCTCAGAATAATTCAGTTCTCTCACCTGATCTCTGTCTGTCATCTCTTCCATGAACACCAAGGCTTTCCAGTTCTTTAGCTTGTCAAAAACATCTATCTTCTACTTCAAAACCTGCATTCTCCTTCTACACATGTGACTAAGCCTATGAAGCCACATCTCTACAACAGAAGGTGAATCAGCAATATAAGTAGATAGATAAAGGATACCTACTTTCTTACCACCATCTAATTCAAGTGTATCCACTGTGAGAGTTACAGTATATCTCCCATCACCCAAATTTCCTAAAGAAATTAGACTCATCTCTAAGACCAGTACCTGCATGACTTCCTTCAACCACTGTGTGTCATCCATCTGCAATTTCAGCTTCACTTCCCCTTTGCCAATTCTTTGGCAAGGCTCACCAGCTCCTCTATCTGGGGCTGCATGGAAAGAGGCAACATAATCTATTATCCAAGATTCAACTTTATCTAAGAAACCTTCCAAAGCATCCTGTGCAACAACACCTGCAACATCTACATCTTCAGTTCCTTCATGTTGATCTGCTACCAACCAACAATATCTTTTTCTCTGCTCTTTCTTTCCATCAATTAGACCATTCATGCTATTCAGTTTCTCCATTCGTAGCTTACTTCCTTCTGCCATTGCTATACTCCCACTCAATCAGAAACCCCTGTGAGCAACCTGTAATCAACAAACACTACCAGATTTGAAACCACCTGTTAGTAACCCAACCAAAAGCTCTGATACCACTTATCAAGAACCCAGGAACAATAAACATGCTCCGATCCCTACTGAGTTAGGATCTTGCTCTACCAATTAGAACACATGTGATTACTTCTTGTATTAGCAACTAAACATGGAATTATACCAGAATCAATAAGTAACTAGAAATATGAAACAACACAGGAATTAAGAGACAATACACAATTGTATTAAATACATAGAAGAATATACAATAAGGAAGATGCCACTTATTCCTCCACCTCAAAGGTTCGCCACACCTCAAGACCTTCTTCCCTCTCTCTCTCAGTCCCAACAATCAACTCCAATACATAATTGATGTTCACCTCTCCAACCAGTCAGTAACACGCTGCCAGTTCACCAAGTACACAACCGTACTCCAAGTAGATCCCCTGCTCTCTGCTACCTGCAAATCACTAGACCTTACTCACCATGTAGATATCTCTACACCCCTGAAGAACCCTTGTCCTTGCCTCACCAAGTCCTTATGATTCTTCAACCAGTACCCCGGTGGATCAGCTCCTTGACCTTGTAGACCTTGCAACTCTCCCTGATCATACACACTCAGCACCCCTTTGGAACTAGGAGTAGCTACACTAGCTCTCTCTAAAAGCTCTATGGCTTTCTAGCACAAGTTTACAATACAGCCCATGAGTCCATATATAGATCTCATGCTTAAAATAATTAGACTAACCTAATTACAATAATTAGACTCGCAACTCAAGACTACGACTAGCCTTCAACATGCAAACTAACAGTCTCAAAATAGACTCTCCTGGATTCGTCATGCAAACTGCCTATTCTCACACAGGCTGCCGACGTCGGCTCCTCCATGACCGATGTCGGCTGACTGGTAATCGACGCTGGTTGCTTCCTCTTGCTATCTGACTGACGTTGGCTGATCAGACCGATGCCATTTTTCCTGCAACTGATTCTACAACTCTGCATCCTCCGTAACTTCTCCTGTTTGCATCCTGGTGAAGCTTTTAGCTCCACAACATAACATAGAGATAGTTAAAAGAGAGTGGGAACCTATTGAGAGAGCTAATTGGAAAAGACTCATAACTGAGATGTTAGATGTGAGTGGTCTGGTTTCATCCTTGGAAGATAGGCTAAAAATTCATGATAAGAAGCCTCAAAAAACCTATCAACCTTCATATCCATTTACCCAATATTGATATTAGTCTCACTTAACCCTTATTTATGAGTCCAATCAAGCTTATCAAAGCCATCTTTTTCCAAATCAAATAGAAGAGAGAGTTGGGAAGACAAACCTTATTTTTAAAGTAAATCTTGATAGATAGATTGAGTTAGCCAATTAATAGATGAATCAGGGCATATCATCATCAAAAGAAGTGGAATTTAAGCCCTCGTTACCCTTTCCCATTACATCCCCACCTCAAGGAGAGACCTCTAGATATGAGATTACAAGTTGGAGACAAGGTGGAGAATCCAAGTCTAAGGAGATTATAATTTTCTTGAATACTTCATCCACTCCTCAAATTGCATCACCATCTAAATAAGAGACTCCTAATCTTAACATCCTAAGCTGGAATAAAATAGTGGAATCATGGGGAAAAAATAGGATAGAAGCCTTGATAAGGATTGTGAAGTTGAGAAAGAGCTTAATCCTATGCAAGTCCTTCCCACCCTTCCTCAAAAGACCTCTTGTCTTCCATGTCATCCCTCTTATACTCCTTATCCTCATGATGATGCCTATCAACTTCAAGAGAGACTTTTCCAAGAGAACCTAGCCAAGAAAATTGAAGAGTTAGAGTAAAGGATAAAATTGCTAAGTCAAAGTGTGATGGAAGGTTTAGACCCAAAAGAAGATCCTATGCCAAAACACACCCCATCTAACCTACCTTAAGAGAGTGATCAATTTGGATCAGATCTTAATGAATTGATTTTCAATTTTAAGGAAGATAACCAAGATATTTTAGCCCAAGGTTTGCCTACCCTTCCTCAAGAACTCCCAAAAGAATCCCCTATAATACATTCGCAATCTGATCTTGAGTCCTATGTTCCACTTCCACCAACTAGTTCATCTTGTCCTCACCCCATCACCTTTTACCTTGATGGACCTATGGTATGGGAACCTAAAGAGGAGCATTTGGTTGAGAAAAATTTATAACTCTTTCTTGAAGAAAAGGCAACTCCTTGGCAGCCTCATTGGGCTAAGTAACATGATTACAAGATGCCTAGTCTTGGCATCATTAAGAAGGAGATGAAGATTGAAGATCTTGCAGCCCTTGAGAAGTAAATTCAGGTTATGATAGTTGAGATATAACTTGAGAGACCTCAATATATCCTAAATGTTGAGGAAAAGGTGAGTCCTTGTGTTGAGTCTTCTTGTTTGGCTAATAATTGAGAATGCCTTTTTTGTGTCAAAGAAGAAATCTTGGATGAATTCCTTTTGGGTTTTAAAGAAGAGGATGAAGGAGATTCTCTTATTTTTACCCTTAATGATGCTAATCAAAGAGAAGATGAGGACTTGTGGCAGTAGTTTGAAAACATTTTCAATGAGTTTGAGTCTCTCAAGGGGTCTACAAATGCCTTAGAGCTGATTACAAGTGATCGTAAGCAAGATGACATTTTTCAAAAAGTCATATAAGAGCCAAAGTAAAGTTTACCTTAGACTTTGGAGGTCAAAACAAGCTTATATTGGTCTCAATCTTCCAAGGAATGAGAAACCATTCCTCTTGAAACCATGCCTATAAAGAAGATATAAGTTGATCATGAGATGAAGAGTGGGTAGCAATATGAGGTATGTGTACAAGGCCAAGAGGAATATTTTTACATTGGAGACCTATTTGAAGATGGTCTATTTAAAATCATAACAAGTGAAGTGCCAAGAAATAGGTTTGATCCATCAAGTATCTAATCCAAAGAGCACCATGCTTGGCACCATGATTCATCTCATGAAGAAGGAGATGCAAGGAACTTTCCTTTTGATCTTGGAAAGGGAGGTATGCTTAATTGTTATTTGTATATAGTGGTTTGTTTTCTAATTTTTGTAATTTATTTGAGAACATGTGTATGTCTTGTTAGTTTGTTTCCTTGATTTTTATGTGTGTCCTTTATTTTGTGTGGTTGAGGTATTCAATTGGTCTTGTCTTAATCCAAATTTGTTTTCAATGGTAAAAGTTATCTTCTAATGTTTTAGACTTCATATGACTCCCTAAGCCCAATGGAATGATAAGGCTACTGATCTTTAGTATAGCAGACATACTACCCCTATGAGTCACCAATTTTTTGACCAAATTCGACCATGTAGGTCAAATTGGGACCCTATAGGTAAAATTTTGATTTATAAATGTTTTAAGGGGTCTAATATTTAGTCATAGGGTGTATTTTAGGTTATTTTATGTCGTTTTATATCATATTAGCCTTGGTCATTAGTCATTTTAGTCAATATGTCCTTTTGAGTCATTTTGAGGGTCAAAATAGAGCATTTAATGACTTGTATAACCTCCTTGGGAAATTTGAAGGTTTTAAATGATGACATCATTCCCCATGTGTCTTCATATGTTTTAATCAACTTTTTTTAATTGAAAAGTGGTAGGTTCCTCAGAAAAAGGGCAATTTTCATGGAGAAAATGAGCATTTAATAAGGTGTATAGAATTGTATAGACTCATGTAGTTGAGGATATTCTAGGATTGTTCCTTGCTCTTTCATAAACTAATTTTTTTATCATTCTAATTATAAGCTAAAAAAATGAAGAAAATCACTTCTCTCTCCTTCCACTAGGCTTGGCAAGCAAAAATGGTCTTCAGGTTTGTATTTGGTACGGTTAACATGAGAGGCTTTAGAAAAAATGCTCTTGGGGGTGTCTTCTACACTTAGTCAGATTCCATTTGATGTTTGGTTTCATATAAATGGTGGTATATGCTTTATGAACTCTTTCTAAGAAGTTGACCTTTCCAATTTGCTTGCTAATCTATGCACCTTATAGGTTTTGCCTTAGTTTGAACAAATCTATACAATCTAATTTATGATTTTGTTTATATATGATGTTTACCCTCTCCTCTCATGTTTTGCATGCTTAATTTCATGATTGGTAAATATTTCATGGTATTTTTAGATCAATTTGTAGGTTGATGTCCTAAGTGGAATGGTAGTCATTTTCACTACTTGCAAAAGGTTGTATTCTCTGCAAGAGCTTCATGTGAAGGGGATATGGTGTTTTAAATGTTTAAATGCCATAAGGACTACCTCCTTTCCATGTTTGGCCTTATAATTCCATGTTTGGATCAAACTTTTAGTCCACTATCATACTCAGTCAGCTCTTTACCCACTTCTACATGTAGTCATGGTGAAGTACATATATGGGGCTTGAACAACATGTTCACAAAGGTGTGATGAATGTTCCAAATCCTTGGTATGTATTTTATCAACATTGAATAGTAATTTGAGCTTTCAAATGGTTGAGAGTGTTGACCATTTTTGCCCAATAGGCCAAAAATTGGTCCCCTTCTGTCCCTGCTGTTTTAGGCCATTTCATTTTTTGATTTTGCATGAATTTGTTCATTTTTATGGACTTTGAAGAATTTCTACGAACTCTACAGGTCTAAATCTATAGACTCTATAGGTATAAATCTATGGACTCTGCAGGTTTTGGATTTCTACAGACTCTGCAGGTTTTGGATTTCTACAAACTCAGTAGGTTAGTCCTTTGGCACATGAAGGATCAGTTCAGAGAGTTTTGGGTTTTACAAGGCTTCTTCGAGCTCTTGTCTAAAGAAAATCAAGAAAAAATTTGGCATGGTTGAACCATTGAACTAGTTCAATGCTTTGGTTCAACGCCTGGTTCAATCACTTGGTTCATCGCCTAGTTCAATGCCTTGGTTCAATGCCTTCAGGTTCATCAAAAGGTTCAACACAAGGTCCATCGCTTGGTTCAAACAAAAAGTTCAATCGGCAGGTTCATTGGATATTTCAATGAATTAGTTCAACAGGCTTGGTGTGTAGTATTGAATCGTTGAAATGGTTCAATGCGCCGGTTCAAAGCTTGGTTCAGTCAACAAAGTTCATCGAATGGTTCGATCACTCGGTTCACTCAATCGATTCATCAGCTTCGTTCAAACTTCAAGTTCAACACAAGGTTCATCAACCTTGGTTCATCGGTTAGTTTAGAAGCATTAGTCTAAGAGGCTTCCATTTCAATCAGATGGTTAATCGGCAAATTTCAACGGGCTTGGCATGCAGCATTGAACCATTAAATTGGTTCAATGAATTAGTTCAATCACTTAGTTCAATGTGTTGGTTCAATGCCTTGGTTCATTTCACTTGGTTCAATGAATTGGGTCAATGGGCTTGACATGCAGCGTTGAACAATTGAACTGGTTCAATGCATCGGTTCAATCATTTGGTTCATCGACAAGTTTAAAGCTTGGTTCAATCAGCTCAGCGTGCAGCTTTGAACCATTGAACTGATTAAACTGTTGAACCAATTTTGGTTCAACGAGTTGGTTCAACAGCTTGGTTTAAGGGTGTGTCCCAAAGCTGAAGGGTAGTTCAAGGTTCAAAATCCCTTGCGGAGGGCAGTTAGAGTTCAAAGGCAGTCGAAAGGGGCATTTTTTGCAGTTTTCTTTTAAAATCAAAATTCTTTCAAACTTTTTGTCTAAAGGATTTCCTTCAAAAAAAAGTTTGAATATTTTGATCGAAAGGCCACAGCTAAAGGGACTGAAGGAAGAAGCCCACCCGAAGGGTATGTTCCCTTGCGGAGGGCTCTCATCGAAGATAATGGGCCATTTCTCAAGAAGCCAAAGTGTTTTTTCCCTCCAGGAAGGATAAACAAAGCGGCTAATTCCCACAGACTTTTGTTCACAATAAAAAAGCCAAAAGCATAGAAAACCCATGGAAAAGCTTGCCAAAGGACCCGATGGATTTTTCCAAGGATGGTGACGTCCCAAAAACTATCAATTTTAAGGCAGTAAAGTAGTTGTTTGTGTTTTGAACTGTCTGAGCGCCAAATCATGAAAAGAACCCAAAGAACGTAGTGACCCACCAAAAGATCACTCCTAAGGGATGAAAGAGCCAAACAAGACAAGGAGCAGAAAAGACAAAGCATCCAAGTGGCAAAGGGAAGGTGAGTTATTTCTAGTCAAATGGCATAGCCTATTTTCTCTAGTTGGCATTGATGAGGGGATAAACTGCAGTCTGTTTACAGGAAAGAGGTGTGGCCATGTTCTTGCATTAATGTCTGAATGCCAAAGTTAATTTTGGTGATTATACAGCATGGTTTCAGTAGGCCTTTTCTAAAGAATGACATTAGTAACAGTGGTTTCCTCTTCCCAAGTTTCAAAAAGCACATGGGCCACTTGCAGAAAAGAGCGCCAAAATCTTTCCCAGGAAGTGCCAAGTTCTCTTCCTCTTTCTATATATTGTAAACTTCTCTTTGGAGAAAGAATCTACTCTCAGCCTTAAGGCAAAACTCTGCCCAAAAATCTCTCAGGCTTGTAAGGCAGAGCTGCCAGATTTCACCTTGAATCGAAACATAGTATTTTTACCTCCATTCTGAGTTTTGCATCTTTAGTATGTGTCTATGCCTTGATTCTGTGTTAAGTCATTTTCATAATGCTTTTGTAGGATGATTCAACATGTTTGGTGCATTTTTTGAGTTTCTTTTTACAAGTCTATCAGAAGTGTCCCTAGAAGAGTATAGGTGAAGTGGATAGGCTGCTACAGTGTGTCTCAGAACGCCTCTAGTAGTTATTCCTCCCTGTATCTCCACGGACCCCTGACCCACTGATGCAGAAGGTTTTCTCATGTCAGATGAAGTGTATGGGAGTTGTTTCTTGATGGAAAGTGTATGTTCGGGCAGAGTAGATCACACATTTTCTAGTGTATCACCCTTTTTACATTTTTAGGCTTATGTTCTATTTTCAGCATCTCTCTCTTCCTTTTCATCCCCCCCCTTTTTACATTTTTTGTTAGCAGTAGGAGAAACTAGGGCCTAAATGATACATCAGAGGGAGCTAGCCCTTATCTAGAGACTCTCCCCTCCAGCTTCGTCAGTCCCACAAGCAAGAGGGGAGTTTCCATTGTTGCATGAAGAAGGTAGGAGCTCAGCCTCCTGCCAAGGGTGCAATCTTTTGTGTCAACAGAGAGGATATTGTAGTAGTCATATTGAACACTTTCACACAGTCTTTTAGGGACATAATCTCTAAAATAAGTGCCATGGAGGGGAAATGTCATGTTGAAATGAGGTTTTGACTTGCTCTAAATCTTCACAATTTGAAGGGGATCCATTTTAACATTTGAATAAGATACAATGGTTGTCAGAGGATCATATACCATAAGTGTATTTCATAACCCTACTCACTGCCTGCAAGTAACTCACACACACCTTCAAGTGCCCTCATAGGACTAGTCATGTTGGAAGGGAGTAATGGTAACAAAGAGAGTCTAGTTTCAATATTTGAGAGAGATATAAAATTCATGAAAGGACAAAAATTAGTGCATTGTTCACACTCATCACTCACTACCTATTGTTTTACATTCTCTACCTATATGTGACAATAATCACCTATAGGTGGCACTAGTAGAGGTATATAAGTCCTTGTATGGGAGGTTGGAACATGACAAAACCTTTCCTTAGAATTTTGGTATATGAAATTGATCAAAAAAGACCTTCTTGAAGTGTCAAATGAGAAAATGGAGGTATGGAATAAATTTAAAAGCAATGAATATGTTTTCAAGGACATAATCTCTAAAATAGGAAAACAAAGATCCAAGCCATTTTGCCAAAGTCATAAAACAGACTTGCATTGGTTTCTATGATCTCCAAGTGCACTTGTCTTCAATTTTCCACTTAGACCTATCACTTTGAAATATATGTAGGATATATGACTAAGGTAATATGGTTATTAGATGGTCCAAATTTGCATTCTTATGCTCTAAAAATAGGTAATAAAACCTATAGGATTTTGATCTAAAAGAGACCCCTTCACCTAATCTTGAAATACCAAGGCATATTTCCATGTTTGGAAAACCTTATGGGGTGAAAGTAATTCCAAGAATCACAAAGACCATTATGATGATTTGGTTAGAGATGTTTTAAATCTCATAAACACCTATAGGTTATTCATCTATAGCCTACCTATAGATGCTTATAGATCTCTCAAAATGAGCTTGGGGAATGATGATCTCATAGAGCTCATACAGCCTACCTGTAAAAGGTTTATTTAGGTCTTTTAAGGGTTTCTAACTATATATTACAATCTCCATGGGCAACCAACACCCATGGGACTCCATGTTACCATAACATAGTCAACTATAGCTGACTATGACACAGGCAGTGAGCATAAAAGAGTAATGCCTAAGCATTGGCAATGCATCAGATAAAAAATGAGTCTAAAAAAATAACAAATGAACCTAAGGGACTCTATATATGTTTTAAACATTGTTTTCAAATCTTAACCATGCATTTCCACCTATAGGTACAAACCTTGGAGTAGAACATAGTTAAAAGTGACACTCAGTCTTAGCTAGGTAGAAAGTATCAAAGGTACATGAAAGGTCAAAATGGGGAATAGAGATAGGAACATCTACATTATGAGAATGAAAATATTTATACATTGTTTTCAATATAAATCAATCATATAGAAGGTCCTAACTAGGTGACCTATAGTCCATGGTCAAAACCCTGCAGATAGTTTCTTCTCTAAGTTTGTCTTAAATTTTATTGCATTTGAGGGTCTAATGACCTAATCAAAGGTCCATTTTTTGTATATATTATCCTCATGATTTTATATTCCCATCCAAACTTTTTTTTTCTATAAAAACAAGGTAATTTATATTAGTGTAGATTTTTATTCTTCCCTATTTTTTAATTAGGGAAATTATATTTCTTGTGCATACATGGAGTTTTCCTACATTTGTGGGATAGGCTAGCTTATGTGGAGGTGTGTGTCATAGATGTGTCATACGTGTCATAAGAATGTCATAAGTAACTCCCTTGATGGGAGTTACTTCTCTATTCTTAGCACCTTGTCACCACCTTTCATGGAGGAGTTACAGTCTATTCTTGGGGTGCCTTGTCCACCTTTTGTGGAGTTACTTACATACTCTCCTATATGTATTCCTCACTTTGGCCATCTCATGTTAATCAGATTTTGTTTTTCTCTATTTTGTCTTGTGCAATTTATCTTCTTGTATAATTTTAAATTGCTTTAGCATCTATGTGGTGTGCACTTGCTTCATCTCGTGTGATCATATCTCCATTGCATTCGCATTATCTGGATTCTAGAAACAACTCCAATATGGTATCAGAGCCACTTCGGTAATCATGTGTCTGGCTATGCTATTAGTTTATTCTAAAATTTTTACTTTGTTTCCTTAGTAGTTTTTTTAACTCCATTGCATTTGAGAGCTTTGGTAGAGTGTCTTGAAAACTCATGCAAATCCATACGAAACTTATTTAGAAAAATTGCTTCTGAGTTAGAATTTTCCAAGACATCTTGTCTAGATCTATTGTGGCTTTAGCAAAGGCAGTAGAATTCCTTTTCTCTTGGTCATTCTGTTGGAAAAGACAGATCTCTGCAATTGGTTTCTATTCTTGGGTGTCATTGTTGTGTAAAGCAACAGAGGGAGGAGGAGCATCAGCAGAAATATCTTTCTAGGCGTTGTCAGTCTAGGCACAACCAGTCTAGGTGCAATATCCTTCCAGCACGCAGTCCTTGAGCAGCGCTTTTCCTTCTGTTGAGGCTAACTGGGCATTGTTGTCTGTTGTGCATTGTTGTCTGCTATGCATTGCTGACTGTGTGGCGCTATTGCCACATTGGTACTCTTCTAGATGACTTTTTTCTGTTTGCTAGGTGCCAAGCAAGGCATACGGTGTCCAGCAGGTCTGTAGTTCATTTCTTTTTTTTTGAGCAAATTCTGAACTGCATTTTTTTGGGGGGCGACACTGCCTACATTTGTTCTGTTATCTAGTAACTAGAAGTGCGCCCTTGTTTTTGGTGAGAATATTTTGCCACTTCTGCTATTGTTCTTGCCAAGAATTCTGCTAGCAGTCTTGTTTGAAAAATGGTGCTCTTTTTTGGTTTCCAACACCCATGTGGTGGGCCCTCTCTCTCTCTTGCTATTTGATTGATAATTTTGCTATTGCCCAATAATTTTATCTGATATTCATAATTCAGTAATTTGATTTTTTGAATTAAAGACAAATTGGAAATTAGCATTCAAAAAAATAGTTTAGAGGTTTTTTAAAAAACTTGTATCTTCAACCTACGAAGACAAAGGGTGAGGCCCGGGTTGGCAGGAGGCCTATTCCCCCTCACACAAACCTCCTTTGGATTCCTCATTTCATGCAGAATTCAATGAGTGGTTGGAAGGCCACTTTCTCTCTCAAAACAGGCATTTTTTTAATGTTTTAGTGTTTTTTTGCAAAAACACTAGTTTACGGGAAAATTGAACCTTTAATATCTTGAAAATGATAGCTCAGATTTGGGTGCCATCTTTTGAAAAAGTGTTTGAAATTCAATTATCCAAGGCTTAGGCTTGTTATTTGTCAAAAATATATGAGTTTATAAAGTGCCTAAAATTTGGGTCTCTCAGGACGCATTTTCGACTGAGTCCGACGTCCTGTTTGCTTAAGTCTTGCACTGATTGCTCTAAGATGCATTCTCGACTGACCCCAACATCTTTTGAGTGTGCACTTGTATATTTGGGGGGGTCTCAATATTTCGGGTGGGTGTGATTGCTTTTCACAACTTACATATCTTTGCTTTCATTCTCCTTTCTGCATAATTTCACAACTTGCAATCAACACAACTTCACCTAAATTCATCTTAAAATGGATTTTTTTCAACTTAAACCCCTAACACCCTTCAACTATCATGAATGGAAGGTTAAAATGTCAATCATTCTTAGAAGCAAAGGGTTGTATAGGATCACCATGGGTACTGAAGTAGAACCCAACACTGATGCTGAAAAGGTCAAGTGGTACAACTGTAGTGATGAAGCTTATGGATTACTGAGCTTTTCCATGTCTCCAGAACTTCTCTTCCATTTAGAAAACTCTAAAACTCTCAAATAAATATGGAACACCTTAGAAAACTTATTTGGGAAGCTTGATGAGATGAGAGGTCATGAGCTCGAAAATGAACTCATAAGTCTAAGTCCTAGCAACTTTGACACCCTATAGGACTTCTTCACTAAGTTTAAGGCCCTTAAATTTCAATTGAAAGAATGCGAGATAGAGAAAAAAGATGATCAACTCATCCTTTCTATTCTCACAAAGTTAGGTCCAAGATATTCAGTCTTTGTCTCCACTTTCCATGCCACAAAAGTGCCCTTAGCACTACATGGAAAATACCTTCTTTGGATTCATTCATTGCCAACTTGACTAGGGAGAAAGATAAGCTAATTCAAATGGGAAAAATGAAGTCTACTCAACCTTAAGCTTTGATAGCTAGAAATGGTAAGGATAAGACTTCAACAAAGGAGAAGAAAAAAAAGAACAAAGACCAGGAGAAGAAGAAAGAAAACAACAATCCTACCAAAAACAACACTGAGTCTTCATCCTCCAATGCTAAACCTAAGAAGGAGAAGGTTAAGTGTGCCTATTGTAAAAAGACAGGGCATGATGAACACAAATGCATGAAGAAATAAATAGATCACCTAACTCATCTTCTAGAGAAGAACATAGGTGTTCTTGAGTCCATCAAGTAGAATTCATCTACCCAAGATTCTACCAAGGAAAAAGGCAAGGGTAAGGAGAAAGAAAACGGCAAGGCCCTTGTAGCTACTACAGCTTTTACATTATCATGGGTCATTAATTCGGGTGCTTCTCACCACATGGGCTCTTCACTAGTTGAGTTTTCTTCTTTAGAGCCTTGTAGCATGACTTCAATTAGTTTGGGTGATGACACATCAATTTCCATTGCAAGGAGAGGGTCAATTGAAATGGAAGGAGGAACATTCAATAATGTTCTAAGTGTTCTTTCTCTTTCAACCAATCTCCTATCAGTGTACCAAATCACTCACATTGGTCAGGGCATGAGAGTTGAGTTTTCCCCATTCAGTGGCTATCAAGGAGTTGCATAGTGATACTACAGTGGTAGTGGGTAGGGCAGATGACCAAGCAAGGTTATACACCTTCTCACATTTTGCACCAGATTCTTCTCCAACAACATTGCTGACTCATTCAGATGGAGTTAGCAAATTATGGCATGAGCGGTTTGGCCACCTTAACTATCGCTATCTTGAGCAACTTTGCAAAAATGACATGGTCATTGGCTTGCCTCGTGTCCAATTCTCAAAAGGACTTTGCAAGGGGTGTTCCCTTGGGAAGCATCCCAAAGCAAAATTTGACAAAGGCAAAGCTTGGAGGGCTTCACAACCTTTGGAGTTAGTCCACAGTGATTTATCGGGACCCTTTCCCAAACCATATTTCACAAGGGCCAAGTACATCCTCACTTTCATTGATGATTTCTCTAGGTACACTTGGATATATTTTCTCAAACAAAAGTCTAAAGTGTTTGAAAATTTTCTAGACTTCAAGGCTCTTGTTGAGAAACAGAGTGAGAAATTTATCAAGGTTCTTCAAACTAATAATGGAGGGGAATATGTCAGCAATAGGTTTGAGCAGTTTTGCACCACATAGGGGATTGATTTGTAGCCCACAGTCACTTACAGTCCTTCATAGAATGGGGTTTCAGAATGCAAAAATAGGTTCTTGAAAGAGATGGGTAGCTATATGATTCACTCTAAATCCTTCGCACCACAGTATTGGGCTAAAGCCATCAATGTGCTTGCTACATTCAAAATAGGGTTCCTCATAAAGCTTTGAAAGGGATAACACCCTTTGAAGCTTGGCATAAAAGAAAACTTGATGTTGAGCACCTTAAAGTTTTTGGATCCCCAGCCATGGCCCACATTCTGAAGAAGAAATGCAAAGCTATGGAACATCAGTCCAAGCCTTACATCTTTGTAGGATATCTAGATGGTATTAAGGGATATCACCTTCTAGATCTAGTCACTCATGAGTTGTTCATCGAGAGAAGTGTTCATTTTCAAGAGAGTCCTAGAGACTCAACACTTGACACTTCTTCTCCCTCATCAAATCTACTTCTTCATGATGATTCCTCATCAAATTCAGATCAGCCACAGTAGGTTCTTGAGCCAGAGACATCTTCTTCATCAAGTTTAGACAGTGAAGACAGTGATGCAGAGTCATCCACCTCTAGTCAGTCAGAGGATAAGGAGATAGCACCTGACTCACACACTTTTGGGCCACTTTGGGCCAGACAGACACTTGAGAATGTTGGCACTTGGGCAGGAGATCTCGTAGATGACACACATACTAGGGGGGATTTTTAGAGAGATCTGCATGCCTTCTTTTCTTCAGTTTCAGATCCATAGAATTTTTAAGAGGCATCGAGGGTACCTGAGCGGGATAGTGCTATGGAAGAAGAATATTCTTCCTTAATCAAAAATCACACTTGGGATTTGACTTCGCTTCCTAAGGGAAGAAAGATGGTTCAATTTAGGTGGATATATCAGACCAAGTTTGCAACAAATAGGTCAGTTGATAAGTACAAGGCGCGATTGGTCACCAAGGGTTTCTCACAGGTGGCAGGCATTGACTATTTAGAGACCTTTACACCTGTTGCAAAGATGACTTCTATTCGACTCACCTTGGCTATTACCGTAGCACATGGTTGGGATGTGCATCAGATGGATGTGAAGAGTGCCTTTTTTCATGGAGACGTAAAGGAGGCTATCTACATGGAGCATCTACTAGGATTTATTCAATATTCTTCCTTAGTATGTAGACTTAGGAAATCTATCTATGGCCTCAAACAGGCCCCTCGGGCTTGGTATGCCAAGATGGATTCCTTCCTTCTCACAGTAGGTTTCACTAGGTGTCATTCTGATCCCAATGTCTACTTCTTATGGTAGGATGATTCACTCCTGATTTTGGTTCTATATGTTGATGACCTTTTGATCATCGGGAGTTCTTCATCGGCTATTGCCATGGTGAAGGCATTTCTTTAGGATAGCTTTGACATGACAGACTTGGGTTTGTTACACTACTTCCTTGGCATCGATATCTCACAGTCAGATTCAGGGATTTCTCTTGCATAACCTAAGTATGCTCTTGACTTATTGGCTCAGTTTCACATGGTTGATTTCAAGCCATCTCTGAATCCCTTTCTATTAGGAGTCAAGCTTGAGGTTGATTTTTCTTCACCATTAGTTGATGCCACTCGATATCGACAACTTGTTGGTAGTCTCATCTACTTGACTCACACCAGTCCTGACATATCATATATAGTGGTACTTGTCTCCAGATTCATGTAGGAACCTCATGAGCTGCATAGGAAAGCAGCGAAGAGGATCTTGCATTACATAGAGGGTTCACATAGATATGGGATTCATTATAGATTTGGCATAGAGGTTGACTTGGTTGGATATACAGATTTAGACTGGGCTGGTGATTTGCAGACTCGCAAGTCCACTTCTGGTTACAGTTTCTCTCTAGGTTCTGGTCCTATCAGTTGGTCTAGAAAAAAGTAGAATGCTATTGCTATATCATCCATAGAGGTAGAGTAAAAGGGAGCTGTTAATGTAGCTACTAAGGCTATTTGGCTTCAGGGGATACTTTTTGAGTTTGGCATTTCTATCAAGCAGCTCACCATCATTTATTGTGACAACTAGAGTACCATTCAGATTTGCAAGAATCTAGTTCAGCACCAGTGGACCAAGCACATAGAGATTCACATGAATTTTATTCGAGAGATTATTCATAGTCAGGTCATTGACTTGATATTTTGTAAGTCTTCAGAGTAGGTTGCAAACATCACCAAACCTTTCACTGAGAGCAATTTCATTCATCTACGAGCTCTTCTTGGGGTGCAGTCCACATCTGCAGTAGCATCATCTTCGAGGGGGGCCATTAGCCTCTTCTTTCTTTTATGTCTCTCTTTTGGGGGGGGGGGGGATTTTTTCCTATAGGTTTTCTCCTTTTCTCTATCTTATGGGAGATTGCATTTGTACATAGGTACCTCATCAGGCCTAGTTGGCAGGACCCATTTTTTATTTCCACACTGCCCACCTAAGTTGCGCTTATGGGGGGGTATTAATGTAGGTTTTTATTTTTCCCTATTTTTTAATTAGGGAAATTGTATTTCTTGTGCATACATGGAGTTTTCCTACATTTGTGGGATAGGCTAGCTTATGTGGAGGTGTGTGTCATAGACGTGTCATAGGTGTCATAAGAATGTCATAAGTAACTCCCTTGATGGGAGTTACTTCTCTATTCTTAGCACTTTGTCACCACCTTTCATGGAGGAGTTACAATCTATTCTTTGGGTGCCTTGTCCACCTTTTTTGGATGAGTTACTTACGTACTCTCCTATATGTATTCCTCACTTTGGCCATCTCATGTTAATCAGATTTTGGTATTCTCTATTTTGTCTTGTGTAATTTATCTTCTTGTATAATTTCAATTTGCTTTAGCATCTATGTGGTGTGCACTTTATTCATCTCATGTTATCACATATCCATTGCATTTTCATTATCCGGATTCTAGCAATAACTCCAATAATTTCCCTCTATTTTGTCTCAGACAAAGGGCACTCCCCTTAAGTGAAATTGGCATGTTTTGGGAAAAAGGTGACAAAGGGCAGACCAAGAGTTGTTTTAACCTTTAAAGGAGGTGTGGTAGATTATAAAACATCCAATAAAACATAAGTGACCTTTCATAAAAGGATAAATCTAAACAAGGTTCTCTAAACCCTCAAGGTTACAATCAAGCCTATCAGGCATGTTTAAGCCTAGTGCCCAAATGAAAGGTCATTTTCATTTATAGATGTAGGTGAGATTTATAAACTATTAAAACATTTTTATGTGATAAATTTATATGTTTTTGAGCTATGAATATTTAGGGTAAGCCATGAAAATACCAATTTTTGCTTAAAGACAACTCAAGCCTGCAGCAAATGGAAGAATAAGCTTGATGGGCCAAGGTTAAGTGCTCACGTTTCCCTTGAGGATATGAATAGTAATATCAGAGGTTTATAGTTATTATCATGGGTCTTGAAGATAATTCTTGTGTAATTTTTTTGTAATTACAATGTCTTATTCTTATAAACAAAGCTTAAGAGTGGAAACAAGCATAAAACCCTTGCCAAACTCTTGGAAGGACCTGATTAGGAAAACAAGGATGGATATACATCCAAATGTACTAGTTTGATCATGAAAGCTATTAGAGGTTATATAATACTCTCTCAATATCCTCCCCATCCTATTGGACTATATGAAATGTATCAATGGAGTAAAAAATAGGGTTTTCTTGACTATTTTGTGAATTATGCAGGTTATAGGAGGTTTCAAGAGATTTCAATCACATTAAATAGAATATTAGGACCTCATATAGCTACCCATGTCAATTTAATTCCTTATAACAACTCCTAAGTACCTCAATAAGAGTTCTCATCTCAACTAGTCAAAACTAGCATAGTGACCAAGCTAGTGAGAAGGGTGTAAAACTTCAAGTAAGCTAATTTTAAGGTGTTTCTAATGCCTCTAAGTAAATTTAGGGTATTTCCAAGTGTCATTTACTACCTTTTATTAATTTTCATATGAAATTTATGCCTTTTTTGAATCCAAGTGTGCAAGGTGTGGGAAAGAGGAGTTTTTTTTACTGCAGGCAGTGATAGCTCACTTCTAGAAGATTTAAAATGACTAGGACTACAAAAATTACATGTAAAATAATGTCTAAAATCCTTCCCTCTCATTCCAATCATCATACCTATACCTAGTTATTATTGGGACATTCAAACAAGGCTAAATCATGAAGGAAATTTTCTAAGCTAGCAAAGGCAATTTCATGCCATGTTTCATTAGTTTCATGACTTGGGAAGCCAATTGTATCTTCAAACCTTGCATGTTATATTTAAAAATATTTTTCCATGCACATGAAACACATTTTCATATATTTAAAAGTTTCTTTGTTACTGTTGGACTTCTCTCTTCTCCTCTCTCTCTCTCTCTCAATTTCTATAAGAACTAGCCATTTTGGCCTTTGTAAACTATGCTCCACCTGAGTATGGAAAATCCATACTCATTTTCATACCATTTTATCAATAAATAATACATATTTTACATCTTATATTACTATTATTAGTGTGTTTATTTGGAATGTGTCATCTTGCATAAGTGATGACTCTTGTTTCCTTAGCGTGGTTATCTCATTCTCTCACCTATTTGCAGTTTGAAAGCTTCTTCTTGCAGGTCATGTGAAGTGTCTTATGATGTTTCAAGGTTTAGTAAGTTATCCTACTCAAAAAGTGCTATTTTAAGCCTCTTATCTAGTCTTCTTAGCGTAAACATTCATCACAACCTTCACAATGAAACATTGATGTGAGAAGATTTAGATTAGAGAAATGTATTCATAGTTGGTCTCTTGATCTCATGTATAACATGCATATAGTTGGTAGTTATCATTCAATTTGGTGTATCACCTTTAGGATATTTTTCTCTTTCCCTTTTCCCTCACAATCATAGGTGTAGTAGTGATCCAAAGTGGTACATCAAGGGAGTTGGCCCTATCTAGGGATTCACCTCACTCTTAATCTCACCCATAGCCTAGAGGTGTTTCAATTGTGCCACTTGGATGAGGAAAGATGATATATCTCCTCAAAAGGTGAAAATCCAAGTGACAATAGTTATATTTTAGGCTTTGGAACCCTTCATAGCATTGTGTATTATGACAAGTGATCCCCTAATTGGTTCTAGCGGATCCCTATATTGGTCATGCCCCCACTTAATAAATATATTCCCAATCAAAATTATATTTATTCTCTATAATATTCGATCCAAGATTGATTTATAGACATGATGCATTTATAATTTCATACACAAAGAATCTTATCATGTTTAGCCCTAACCTTTTACATACTTGCATGATCCCATCCTATGCCATCCAAGAATATTAATTCCCAAGCTTCTCTAAGACATAGTGTTATATTAAGTGGGACCCATATAGATCATAATCATATTCCTTTTACTTCAATTAAAATGGAAAAAATTAATGTGTCTTCTTCTTTTGATGATGTAATTATTCATGAATATGCGCAAATAGATGATTATGTTGATATGCCTCCATTAGAACATGATAATTGAGATAATCAAAATGAACATAATGATCAATATAATTATGAGCACTTATATATAATTTATCTTGATGAACTTAACAATTTCATCATGACCAAGTTAAAACCCTATCCAATTTATGTCCATGATTTCATCAATATCCTAAATACATGGGTAGAATTATCCAATTTATTTTAGCATCCAAAGTCGCATGCCAAGCTAAGCTTGCTACATCTTAGATGAAACAATAAGAGTCTTTTACTATAATCAACCAATCCTTTTAATCTAGTAATTATACATCACATGTTTAGACCTCTATTATCAGTATTATCCCTATGTTTACACCTATAGTGAGCTTTATGATATCCACCTAGAATTTGAGGCAACATAAAGATTCCAACATTTTTAGATACCTATTCTTACATAGGCAACCTTTACCTTTCTCATGATGACTACACATTTTTCATCACCAACCTCACCTATTACATGTTCCCTTGAGTAGAATGTTACAACTATTCACACTAAGGTGTTACAACTAGAGCAAGGTGTCTCAAGAGGTGGTCATTCCATGGATTCACATGCATTTCTCCATAACCCATTATCCCTTAATATATAAGCCTATCCTCTCAAAATATACTTTTTATCTCCCAATATTCCATTATATGAAGTTAGGTGATCTTGAGTAACACCTTAGATCATTCCATACAACATACTTAGACTATGCATATAATGACAAACTTTTGACCAAGATATTTCAAGGAAATCTTAAAGATTATGAATTGAGATGGATATATGATCTCACTCTCCAATATATAAGATTATTCAACCCCTTTTCCAAAGAATTCCTAACACATTTTTCCATTAACATTAATGATATTTTTTCTTACACACAAATTGTTAAGCTCAAACGAAGATCTAATGAACCAATTAATGATTATGTAGTTTGATATAAGACCATGCTAACTAAGATGACTAATGTTATGGACTAAAATTAATTACAAGATATATTCAAGTAAGTTTTTATAACACAATTACATGAGTCCATTATATTCAACATATTTAAATCATTAAAATAATTATGTTGTATATTAAGGGACACAGAAGTAAAGATAATAGATTCGAATAAACTCAAGTATACATCCATTCCTCTAACTACTTCAAAAATGAAGTTCAAGTAAACCAAGTTATAAGGTAAAATAAAATTATAGCAAAAATGAGAAAAAAATTATTGTCAATGCAACATCGCAACCTATAACATAGTTACAACTAACAAATCCATCAAAGAGGCAATTTTCAAGATTACAATTACCTCCTCATGTGCTACTAAAGAAGTTTATTGAGTGTAACCTTATCATTATCCTTCCTCTATATGAGCTCAATATAATCATGCCTAGACCAAGGACCTATGATGATAATTTATATTATGAGTATCATCAAATTTCAAGGCATTTAGTGAACATATGTTTCAAGTTGAGACATAAGATATAAGATCTTATAAATGACACCATTATCCATTTAGGCATTCCTACAAAGGAATCTAGACTGAAACATAATGGAAATAAAAAATTGAATATATTTAGAAATCCTTTTCCTAAACATGAAACAACAAAAACAAAGGACACTTAGAGGTACATTATGCATACAACATGCATCCTCCATTGACAATAAATGATCATCAAGTAGATGTTAACATTAGTACACTTATTGATACACCACCGTAGTAGTCCATGATTTCATTATATGAGTGAAATATAGTTGATGATGATTTATATTTTCATTTACTCTTCATACAAGCTTACATCGATGGACAACCCATATACATTATCATGATTACTAATGGTTCAAATGAGAACATTTGCATAATGAGACTTTTTCACTCCCTTGGCACACACAACATAATTTACAAGATACATCAAAATAAGTTAAGGTATTTTATGGATAGAAACATAATACCTTAGGACACATAGTATTACCTCTTCAATCTGGCTCAACCATATTAGCCACGCCATTCTTGGTTCTACAAAAAATGGGGGATTTGATATGTTTTTAGGATGCTCTTCGATGCAAATATTATGAGAACTATAATTTATAGTAAATTTATGTATAAATAACATACACTATAACAAGGTAGTCATGATTTTGGGTATATTATATGAGTATCCTTTACAGCTAGTGATATCTCCTCCTGCACCCCTACAACCACCATGATTGGTTGATACACCCATTCAAGATCATTATACATAGATGTTTGATACACCTATGTAAAATCATTATATAAATATGATTGATACACCTCTTTAGGGTCAAATTATAGAAATGGTTGGTATAATTATTTTAGATCATTATATAGATTTAGTTGTTACACATATTCATGATTTATCTATATCAGTTCAGAGGAACATAGTTGGGCCCACTAGATAATTATCTATTCAATGTCAATCATATAAAAGAGTTACTCAGAGACCAAAAAGGCCACCATCTCCTACAATACATACTTAATCAGCACCATGGAAACTTTAGTATATTCCATAGTGAACACATGCAACAAAACAACCTCCTACTATAAAATAGATGCCACAAAGTCCTCAACCATCTAGAGTTAACCATATTACACTAATTTTTATGACTAGTGATTAGGACATATGTGGTACATTACATGACCTCCTATTAGATTTAGAAACACTCATATTTGATATCTCTCATCCATGATAGAGGGCCTTTACACTATCTGATATAGGAACTTTCTATGATCCTCCCAGTGATAGGATCATTGGTTAGATTTTCCAAATCTCTAATATTTCAAAAATGCAAAAAATCCAAATAATCAAAAAATATAAAAACATTCAAATATTTGAAAATAAAAAATCAAGACCTGAGTATGACATGATTTCAAGATTAAACTATTTACATATGTTATTTATCACATGTTTGGTAGATGGCATATGTTTTTCATTCATACATGCATTTCATAGTATATGAGTGTAACGTAGGACATATAGATTACACATGAACATACATATGTTAGACTTCCTTTACCCAGTGGCCATGTTGATACTAAGGGAGTCTTATTATGCATGTTTCACTATTAAAAACTATATATGTCTATAATCTTTCTATCATGTTGAGCCACCTATATGGCTTAAACATGCCTTTCTAGTTACTCATATCTTACACAGTGATACATGATGTGTTATTAGAATATGATATGACATTGATACATATGGATGGTGTAGATTAGTTTCATTATTCTATGCCCCATTGATGTTTTTACTCATTTTCATGATAGGATAACTTGTGCTTGACTATCATGTGTGGCCCTTGGCCTTATTGGAATGTCATCTTTGATGCCCCTTGTTTGTGACATTTTTATGTCCCCTTGCATATGGTCATTGGATTTATTTTTTATAACATATATATGTCCTTTGTATGTGTACCTTGGCCTTATGTGTGACACTAACATTGTGCTTGTTGAGATTATTAAGATTGAGTGGTGACAAGATCTATATCATGCACTGTTAATATGTATTCTTATTTGATAATCCTAATGCTACATGTTTTATCAATACATCTACCTAGACATGACACTTACATGCCCTATGATTTAATTTTTTAGGGATTTATAGAATGTAAACCCTAGGTTTTTAAAGGCTAGAACAATAAATTAAAGGAGAAATATGCAATAATTACAACCACTAATTTATACAAGAATTGACCTAATTGATTATTCTAAAAATAAAAATGAATCACATAAGTATATACTTATCTAGAAACTAACTAAGATGGATGAATATAAGGTTAAAAATTAGTACAAAAGCTGATCAGGGTGTCATCAACTAGAAATAGGTCTCATAACTCCTCTTAGATAGTAGCCTAGTTCCTTTGATAGTAGTGCACTATGATAGTGTATTTTGTGTTGTGTTAGTGTCTTCTTATTGGAAACTATGTGAATTCCTAGGAATAGCCTCACCTAAGTTTGAGACACATGTGTATGTGTGAACAAATATTATTCCATTGTCTATGACCTATTTTTAGATGATATAGGAACAAACTCTAGACCTTCATGTTGTTAAGGTATTTGAGTGGCACAAGTAGAAAAAATGTGATGTTTGT
Source organism: Torreya grandis (assembly GCA_037957365.1). Taxonomy (NCBI): domain Eukaryota; kingdom Viridiplantae; phylum Streptophyta; class Pinopsida; order Cupressales; family Taxaceae; genus Torreya; species Torreya grandis. The sequence goes on from JARHVA010000543.1 coordinate 2,363,725, forward strand.
TGGGTAGGCTAGATGTCCTCAACACCTCGTTATGTTGAAATTTTCCTATACACCAATACCTTGATAGGGGATCAAGCCCAATGTAGTTCTCCCAATCTAAGTGCAAGTGTGATTTCAAGTGAATGCTAGTATGAGTGATGACTTGAGTGTTTTGAGTGAGTTTTAAGACTAAAAATCTAAGTAAATTGAACTTAATATTGTTGTATATAGTTGTATGTAAAATTAGGGTAGAATAGGGATCAATAAACTTGATTTACATAACTTGTCTCTAAGTTTTTTTGTATGTATTTGCATCTAATTTTAATATAGTGGTAAAGGGCTAAAATTCATGTATTTATATTGATCTGGTGCTTATATGAAGTGTGAAATAGGTCTATGCTGACCCTAGGTGTCTTAATAATTAAAAATATATTTTTTAGGGTTGAAATTAGGTAAGGGAAATTATGTGGTCCTTTGGTCACTAACGTAAAGCACTAGTGTCCAAAGGGGAACACTAGTGTCTAGGTGGAAGAACCTAGGGTACTAGGGTCTTGGATGCTTAGGGGAAGGTATGGAAATACTTTAGGAATGTCTATGGATGGGTTAAACCTACACAAAAGTTGGATAAGGATGAAAAAAGGCCCTAAGATAGGTCTAGGGCTAAGCTAGGGGTAGGGTGGTCTTAAATAACACTCATTGCACTCAAGTGACATTTTATATGACTACATTCCCCCTGCCCTTAATTCTAAAAATGAAACAAAGCAAAATGACTAGGATAAAAGAAAAAGAAGCATACCTAAAGTTATCTAAGAGGTAAAGCCCTTGAATATGTGTTTGAGTATATGAAATTTTCTCTATTACATATCCTACAAATGAAACATGGATAAATCAATCCTTACTTAAGGAATATAAAATCAAAGGCAAAACTAAGTAAAGAGATAAGAGAGAGGAAAGGACTGAATACACCTCACTAGGTATGTGAACCAATGCAAAAACCTAGTGACATCTTGTGTGTGTAGTTGGTGATTAAATGATAAATAACTTGGAATAAGTTGATGGTTTTCTCAATCCCCATGTGTGGGTGGATCAAAAACTCAATCCAATTTTGAATCCATCATTTACCACCCCTACTTATCAGATCATAAAATGTGAATGGATTGGATTATACAGATGGCTTGTCTAACCCTCTTATATAGGTGGCTCAAAAACTCAAGAAGGTTATGACTCCATCATTGCCTACCCATGTGTAGTAGATGCATCTGTACTAAAACTACAGAATATAACTAAAGTTGTATGATGTAACTAAAACTATGTAGGATGGATCTAGGGCTAATTAGAACATTGAAATGAAAAATGGCTTAAGGGCCTCTCAAGCACTTAAGAATGTAGCTCACAGACTATGTGGAAATGCCAATAGCTACAAAAAAATAAGGCATCAATCTCATGTGAAACTTGGTGAAAATGGTGTCTAGAGTATATAATGTGGATAATGACATGGATTTATCATTCCATTTGAGATGAGCTAGTGTAAAACTAATAATGTGGAAATAATGTGCCACGCACATGCCCCTAATTCTCATATCTATGTAGATGGATTCTAGATTGAGTTATAACAATCTATGTCTGTGTCTATCTAATATTAAAATAGGAGTGATCGTGCCACACATGATTCCCCTAATCTAAACAAATTGGTATGATTATGTGTAAAACTAAGAATAATCTAAGCAAAAATGATAATTTGTGGTTGATAATATGCAAACATGAATAGTAACTATTATACCTTTCTATCCAATCTTGATGTTCCTATTTCTAAGGATACTAAATAGTAGCGTAATCCCTTAAACATTAGCACATTATACTATTTTCATCTATGCTACACTAATTTCCTTCTATGTTTTTATATGCAAACTAAAATTGATGTGTTTGACTATTTTTCACTGTGTTTTCTTGATTCTAATCTCTAAAATATATGTCCTCATGCTAAAAAATATGTTTGAGTATACCCAGATGGTTTAATCTCTATGACAAACCTCTGTGAATTCCCCCTCTTTTGAGGGGAGTTGTTGAACCTATGCAATAATTGTCCTTAAAATAAAAACTATGCAACCAATATGTTACCCTGAACACATATGATGTCTACCTAATAAACTAATATAATGTGTATACATGACATTATAATATAAGATAATCAAAGCATAAGTTGGTAATGCACAATGTATGTTAGTTATAGCATTCACATGGTTGTCAAGTAGATATAACAATGTAAGCATGTATATGAGCAGTAAATCTGGATATAATCTAAGTAACTACCTAGGGGGATTGGTCATGATGTCCATCAAGGAACCCAAGGAGGAAGGGGAGATACATTAGTTCCCTTATGACATCATAAAATGAGTGAATGTAACAAGTAAGAGGCAAGTATCATGACCATGATGCATACATGAAAGCATACATTCAAACACATGAGGCATGCAAAGTAGGCTAAGGGGCTATAATACACTAGACATGGGTAAATGTCACTAAATTTGAGAAATATCAAACATACAAGGACATGTTCAAATGTCCATATATGTATAAATCAAGAAAGGTTGGCTTAGATCCATATGGAAGGACATGCTCAAATGCCTATATACACAATCAGGAAGGCATGCACAAGGACATGGGCACATGTCCAAAGCATACACATAATGAAATGAATTGGTGTATATCTATAGAATAATGGCATATTCAAAATCCTTTGAATAGCTGTAGAAGTAAAGAGACACAATCAAATCTAAAACTAGAAAAGATATAAATGAAAGTATGCTTGAACATGTGGTATAAATACGTATAAGAGCAAAGATGTACATAACTGAGTCTATAGTAGTAGTAGTCAGAAATAAATCTAAGTAATATAATATAATTAATATTAATACATAATCAATGTTAATTTGTGATATATAGTATATAAAGATGTAACCTAGCAAACCAGAATCTATGTAGTATGATGCCCCCAATGGGAAAATGTATCAATGATGAATCTGTGTATGTACCCCCAATGGGTGGATAGTAGCATATCTAGATCTATGCAGAGGACCTAAATTATGTACTAATCTACAATCATGTATGTATGATAAAATTGAACTATACTAACATAGATATCATATGTGGTACCTGGCAAAGATAAGGAATGCAAACATGGAAATGCATACAATCTAAAATTTGTATTTTTTTAGCAAATATTTGAATGTTTTTTGTATTTTTGAATATGTTATATTGTTTTTGTATTTTTTAATTATAATCTATGTACAAGTAATATGAAAATGAAACTCGGTATAAGGAATAAGATAAAGGAAGCTATGTACAAGAAGCATGATAAATGAAACTATGCACAAGGAAACTTGGGGTAAATGAAAATATGTACAAGTAGGCTAGAAATGAGTGAAACTATGTACAAAGAGAGTGTTATGGATTAAAATATGTGAGATGGTAAGGAATGGTGTTAAAATCCCAACATCTCATATATGGGATGCATATGTGTAACATAAGTGGCATATTCACTTTCTAAATGGTCTATATCATGATAATCTAGGTTGGTCTAATCATCTTATTTGTTTTGATTAGTAATGTCTGGATTATTGATTGAGATCTTTCCATCTGAAATTGTATCCATTGTAGGTATAACTTGTTTTGAAGGTATCTTTTTGTAATACTTGTGTATATGTATCCATTGTAGGTATAACTTGTTTTGTAGGTATCTTTTTGTAATACTTGTGTATATGTATCTTTTTCCTTGATAAATTATATCTATGAATGATTTTCCCTAGTATGTTCCATAAATCCCAATCCTCGTTGACCAACAATATAAACTACTAGAATAGGGGTAGTGATGCCTTGGGCATGTGTGTTAAACCCTTGACCTTGATAATTAAAATGTTGTAGATATTTTTGACCAAACCAATATTTTTTTGAAAATGGGACCTCATTTTGGAGAGGTATATTTGTATCTTTCACTTGTTGTACTTGTGCTTGTTGTATTGTTTCTTTCTCTATTTTTGCTTTGTGAATATTCTATTGTTCAGAGTTATGCTTTGGTAGCCACTTTTGTATTGTTTCTAAATTTGACCCTTTTTGAATTTGTACATGTGCTATTGTATGTTGTTTGGATAATGTGTCACCATTTGATTCATCTATACTAATTACCTATTATATTTCCATTTTCGATGCTAAACATGATTTAGTGTGGTGCCCATGCATTATATGATATGCACAATAATATATAGATCTCCTCACTGGATGTATAGGAAGTAGGTTAATCAACTTAGCTTTAATAATTTGCTTTAGAATATCACTTGGACTTATATTTTATATTTGAATACTTTTTGAATCACTAGTTGTAGATACACTTTGTTGAGAATTCTTGTTTTGATATATAACATTATTTGACATAAATTGACTATGTGAAGATTCATGTACATGATTGACATTAATGTGCCATGTAGGCTTTTATCTTTTGATATGATTTTCTAATATTATAATCTTTTCATGTAATAGTTGATTTTAATCTTGTAATTCTAAAATTATCTTGCTCATACTGATAATTTCATCCCTTATAGTCTCACAAGTGCAAACCTTAGTTGCTTTTGATTGAACATGTAAGTACACATCCTAAATGGGAGATATGGGAAGGGAAGGGTTTGAATGATAAAGAGGCTAAGTAGAGACATTTGAAATAGTAGTATAGGCTAACTCACCTCTTGGAGAAGTGATAACATGGACTTGGTTAGAGGGAAAGTAGATATCACCTCTTAAAGATGAGGAGGAGAAAAAGAATCTTGTTTATCCATGAAATTTAGCAATGCAACTTGGAAGAAGGTTGTTAGGGTATAATATATTAGGTCTAAAAAACCTAACACAACCACTAAAAATAGGTAATAAAAGGATAAAAACCCTAATATCATCTAGGTCTAGGATCTTTTCACTATTCGAAGTAATTTGGGTTCACCAAATGTTTTAAATTATTAGGGTTTTATGGAATGTAAACCATAGGTTGTTAAATGGCTGAAATAATAAATCAGGGGAGAAATATGCAATAATTATATCCCCTAATTTATACAATAGTTAGCCTAATTGATTATTCTAAAACTAGACATGAATGACACAAGTATGTACTTAGCTATAAATTGTCTAAGAAAGATAAATAGGAGGCTAGAAACTTGTGCAGAAGCTAATCAAAGTGTCACAAACTAGAGACAAGTCTTAAAACTCCTCTTGGACATTAGTGTGGTTCCTTGGATAGTAGCACATTATGCTAGTATCCTCTATGTCATGATAGTGTCCTTTTGGTGTAAACTATGTGAACTCCTAGGAATAGCCTCACCTAAGTCTAAGACATATGTGCCTATGTGAATAAACCCTACTCCACTATCTTTGACCTATTTTTGGCTAATTTAGGATCAAACCCTTGACCTTTGTGTTGTTAGGGTAATTGAGTGGCATAAGTAGCAAAGTGTGATGTTAGTTGGGTATGTTGGACATCCTCAACACCCCACTATGTTGAGAGTTGCTTATATATTGATACCTTGAGAGGGGATCGACCCTGATGTAGTTCTCCCAATCTAAGTGATGGTGAAATTACAAGTGAATGCTAGTATGAGTACCACCTTGAGTGCTTTGAGTGAAGCTTGAGACTATAAATCTGAGTAAACTAAGTTTAGGACTATTGTAGATGGTTTTATGTAGAATTAAGGTAGAATAGGGATCAATGACCTTGATTTACACAACTTATTTCTAATTTTATTTGTATGTATTTGCATTTAATTTTCATCTAGTGGGTAAAGGGATAAAATTCATGTATTATACTAATTTGGTGCTTGTGTGGAGTATGAAATAGGTTTAGGCCAACCTTAGGTTTCTCAATAATTAAAAATATATCTTTTGGGGTTTAAATTAGGTAAGTGACACTAGCATAGTACACTAGTGTCCAAAGGGGCATGCTAGTGTCCAAGTGGCAAAACCTGGGGCACTAGGGGCTTGGATTCTTAGGAGAAGGTTTGAGACTAATTTAAGAATCTTTAGGGATGGGTTAAACCTACATGAAAGCTAGATAAGGATCAAAAGAGGCCATAAAATAGGTCTAAGGCTAAGCTATGGGTAGGGTAGTCTCAAGTAACACTCAAGTGACATTTTATATGACTACACCCTACATTACATATGTTACATACATACCTTGATTGATATATACATTACTATGATGACATATTCTCCACACAATCATATGATATTACATGATATTATTTTATACATGACATGATATAATTAACTCTTATTTTGAGATGAGTGACTTAAAAGATACACATTTCATCTCAAAAGGGGGACATTACACTGGGTTTGTCATATATACATAAGACTCTATGATCCTAAAATCATATTAGAGTACAAACTTCAGATATTCATAATGGTTCAAATATTAGATGGTTTAGTTACATGATAAATATTGGCTCATACATAGTATGGTATAATATGACATGCATATGTACTCACTTTATAAAAACTTGAGCACAAATTCATACACACTTGGGTGCATATGCACATAATTTATAGGAACATGAATTATGGGTTCTTACATGCACATACATTTGACATATAGGTTCTCAAATTTAACATATAGATGTACAACATTTTATATTAATTATCACCGATTTAGGGGGCATGATACTAGTTCATGCACATATGTATATTTTTAGATTTATAATGCATGATATTGGTTCATGCACATACACAAAATCATAATTTAAAGTTGAGTGGAAAATGGTCGTAATTCCAATTCACATTTATTAGACCTATGGTCATGATGGGGCATAAAAATTGTTCATTCTCTTTCGATCATGCATTTTATCTACATTGACTAAACCTATACAATCAAACCTAAATTCATGATTGGGGCATGAACATTATTTATTTCCTCTAGATCATGATCTTTGTTTATAAAGAGAGAACTTGAGTGAAACTATCTGTAATGGTTGATTCATTTTCTTTGAGTAAACCTAGCCTAATGGTTCTCTCTTTTACCTATGTAATTATTTAGGTTAGTACATTACATACTTTTCCCCAAATTCATGAGGGTTGTGACATGTTGCCTTCTCAACCTAAGAGACTGCATAGTTACACAAATTTGAGGCATAATCACCCCAACTCTCCATGTGCTTTAACAAGGAAGCATAAGTTTCTCCAATGCTTTAATAAGGAAACATCATCTCCAACAAGTTGTAAGGGCACATGGTTTTGATGAAAACACAAGTGTACTCTAACCCTTGTTCTTTCAAAATTTCAAAATTTTAGTTTTAGATTAAAATATTCAATCTACAAACATTGACCATACATTATTGTAAGTTTTGTTACTAATTGACATGCACAATTGGAGATTCCTACCAAAGACAAAATGTTTTGTAAACACTCAAGGATATTTTATCCTTTTACCCCAGTAATTCTATTACTATAATAAATGGAAGGCACTTGTAGATATTAAAATCTAGTCTTTGGTACTTGATAATGATAAGCTTGACAGATATTGAGCAAGCAAGTAAAGTCCTAATCCATCACTATCTTACACTTGTATGTTATCTTATAATTTAACCCTTCCATTATGTTATTACACGCCTAAAAGAACCTCATTGTTTGTTTTAAACCTATTAAATATCCTACATAAACATCTCTAGACTCTCATTTTAGTATGTTTGTACATAGGTCATTTTCATCATATTTAGTTAGTATCATTAGTTGATACTCACATGATCCAATTGGTACTGACCCACTCCAAACAATGACTATTTTTCAAAATCAAATCTCACCTTAGGGCTAGTGCATCAGTGTAGAGTTTCAAAGGCACGATAAATTAACCAATTAGACTCATATACAAACAAATCAAGGTCATATTCAAAAGGGAATTGAAACTTATTAGGAACACATCTATACACTATTACACATTAATCAAATTTGCCTTATCCTTCCCAAATTAAAAATCTAACACTAGGATAATTCACAATCCAATTATGAAACACTATATATCCAAGTTAATTCAAGTAGTTTCATAGCCAAATCATTAGCTACAAACATATAGTGAAGGAGCACAATTGTACAATCACATTAGGTGGGAGAACTATGTCTGACTTGATATATCTCCTTAGAGTATTGGATACATAGAAAATAGTAAATCACCAAATGAGGGTGATTGGGGTTAATTAAACCCATTATATTTTCTATATTTTTGTAAGTTTATAGTCCTCACAAACACACCTGGGGTTTAAAGGCAAATGAGGTTGATTTATGGAGTTGTATGCATCATCAGGGTTTGGATCATAAATACAAAGAAAACACAAATATATAGAGGTGACCATATAGTCATTTTTTATTATTCTCACATAAGACAATATTGACCAAAGGTTTGTATCGATTGGAAATAGTGACCTAATCTAACAAAACTGACCCTATGTAGACATAAAACTAGTTTTAGAACTGAACAAATCACATACTTGTTTTATCCTAATTTTCTCTTCTAGAATACAGTCACATTTAGATAGTGACCTAAAAAAGATAAGTATTCATCCTCTTGTAACATATGCCACTTGTCAAACTAGTACAATTAATCTCAGTGTTTTACATTTAGATGCATGCTTGAATGACATATCTTAATACTTGAATTATATTACAAATTTATATCTTAATTATATTAAATTTATCACCTTAATCCAAATTAGGGTAAAATAAGAGATCTAAATATACCTATATTATTGTTTTAATAATATAATCAAGGATATTAAAGATAGGGACATCATTAACCAATAATAGAATCAAAGGTATTCAAGATAGGGACATCATTAACCACCTAAAAGTTTATTCCCTCTTCCAAGGCTATCACTTTGGGTTTGGTCTTGCCCCTTTCCTACCTGACATCCCTATTGAGCCTTCACCCTTAACTTGATGACCATATTTTTCATCTTTCCCATGTACCTTTATTGGTCTTATAATCTCTAACCCAAAGGCTTCATGAGCCACCAAAAAAAAAATTGAGTGTTATTTTATTTAAGAAATAAATACTTAACTTAATCCCATTTTATTCCTCAATTTTTTGGCTAACTTTAAGGTTTTCATAATCCTCAAATATCTATCCCATTTAATCTTCTCTAGTCACTTTGCCCCTTTTTATTCATCATCTTTAGCTCTTGATCCACCCTTAGAACTCTCATTTCTCTCCTTGTTTTTATCATGTGAGTTCTTGCTTACTTTTAATTCTAGCAGGCACTCCTCTTTCCTACTTAATTCCTTGCTCATCCTTTGATCTCTTGTTGCTTCTATCATCATTATTGCCTTATGCTCCTTGAAATACTCATGTGTAATGGTTTCAACCTTCTTTGCTTTTTGTATATCTATTATGCTAATTCATTCCCCCTCCATAATCATAAAATAAAAATAGATAAATTATAACTAAAAAAATGTTAGAAAAATATAATATTGTGAATATTTTATATACATTTGTCTACTCAACATAACTTTCACCCAATTTAAAATACCTTTTACTAGAAAAAATAGCAGACTAATTTATATCTTACAACACTCAACTACTATTATGAAATAATTATATTACTAATCGAAATGGTTGTAGTTCAACCATCCACTAAAATACATATTTAAGGAAATACTAAAAATAAATGAGGTTGAGTTATGATCCCATGAAAATGGATGAATATTGATCATTCATCCACCTAATTCCAACAAATGTTAAAAAATTTAAGATATTTATGCTTTCAAAAAATAAATAAATTATAATACTCTTATATCAATGATGAATATCTTAGCAAATGATGTTGAGAAATTTATGTAGCTATTTACTTAAATTGTCCCACCATTTTTTTATTTTTTATTAGAATGCATCGATGTATCTATTATTCACAATAAAAATAATAAGTTGCATATATAGTTACAACAAAAAAGTGGTCAATTGGTATTCACGACCTGAAATCCATGTTGACAAAACATATGGCTCAAAATAACTTAAAGAAAACACTAACTAAACATGGTTATACAAATACACTATCAAAAACACATATCAAAACACCAAGGAAAGTGTGAAAGTTATGCATAGGTAGAAACACTAGAATATGGTGGTGGCAAACCATCTTTGGGAGGAATATTATCCCAATAATAAGGCTCTTTCAAAGGCAGATTTGGCATAATCCACCCATTACGAACAATATCCATAGGATCCAAAGAAACCATGATACCCAACCTAGGGGGTGGAGGCATGATCACACCCTTTTGGTCACCACCTTGTAGGGACTCCAATCCCTTTCTATTAAGGAAGATAGGAGGAAAAATGGATGTAGGAGTGTCTTCTCTACCATTTGGGCACTGGTGGAGGATTACCTTACACTAGAAGATTCAAAGGAACTCAATGCATGGTACAAGGGATGCTCCCTCAATGTTTAAGTAACTCCCAGAGATTTTGAAACTCCAAGGCAACTTTCTCCACTTTTGCTTGATTCTAAAGATAAGCACAATATATCACAACTTTATCATTAACAAAAAAACATAACTGAGAGATATTCATTTTTGAAAATCATTGAATCTATAACTTGTTGGGATATTGATGGTAAATGTGTTGTCAATGATGTCAAGTGGCATTAGTGATGACAAATTGGTTTAACATGTTAGTAAGATAGAGCATGGTGCCCCAGTGTACTTGGAACAATGTGATACTTGCAAGGGTGTTTATGGGTGTCCTAGGTGGATGTCGTATGTCTGAATAAAGCTTGGTATGATGATGTTTGACTTGTTCCTAATGTGTTATATTCTCAAGGGTTGACTTTATGTGGCATTCATGAGCTATGCATGTCAACTTGTGCCTTGTAGGCTTGATCATGCATGGTTGCCTATAGGTTTTTGAGTCCTATTGCTTGTATGCCATGGTATGGAGATTACATGTATAGTATGCTGAAAATTTAGATAGATGGTTTGAAAGAGGTGGATAGTGGTCTGAAAAATAGTTTGGCCATTGGTTTAGTTGGCCTAGGTGGGCTTGTGAGGCCTTATGAAGGGTCAAAGGGTGTTTGAAGGTTGGTGTAGCTTATCTTTGCATGGGATATGATCAGAGAGGTGTGTTAAATTTTATTGACCAAGTCAAAGGTTAGAAAAAGAGAGAGAAAGTTAAAAATGACTTCATGTTCTTTAGAGGGTGCTCGAATGGTGCATTATGAGCTCGAGAGGAAAGTTATCACGTTCATTAGATCATGTAAAATTTGCATGGGGAGATGAGCCTTTTAGATAAGGTGGATAGGGTTCCTAATAAGGATCTCCAAGCATTTTTTTAGGGGTTAATGAGCACATCTTTATGAACGATCGTTAAGAAGCTAAAGAGGGTTTTAAGTGCTAAAACCCTAGTCTTAGACCTGATTAAAAAGATTTTGCTTGTTGGTGCCTAGTATAATATTGAAATGTCAAGATGATGAATGGATGTCACAGAGGACTTCTTCAAGTTTCTACTAAAATATTTTTGGTCTCTTGACAGTGTGTGGGTCCCATAGAAAATGGGTTGTTAACAGTATTCTTGTTTATAAGGAATATTTTGTGAATGACTAGGTAATCTAATGGATGATTGTTGAAGCTAACTAAAACATTCATGAAAAATTTTAGGAAGATTAATTTATTTGTGTCAAATTTCTAGGTCCTCAAAGATGTCTAGTCAATATGAAGGAAATGTTGTCATGAGTGAAAAAGACCAATCAGAGTGAGAAGTGAAATTGGAAGGCCTAATCAGTGAGTAGGGATGGGTCTGAGCTATTAGAGGTGATGTAGGGGATGTATTCCATATATCCATGAGATTATTATTGTTCCTAGTCACTTAGAGATGATTGAATGGTTGACTCGTAATTGACCATGATGGTTTTGCTAGTTAAAAGGAACCTATTTTGGATGATTGAGTTTATTTATAGGATAGATGGTTAGATCAAGTGTTTTTTATGGTTAGAGTATATTGAGGACTCCTTGAAGTACTTATATTTTTTTTTTTAAGATTTAACTAGTACTTATTTAGTCAAATATAGTCACACAAGTGTTATGCTTCATTTGTGAGGTGTTTATGATATGAGCTCATGGTATGGTATAGAAAGCTTATGAAAATGATCATGGCCTACCTTAAGAGACATAAATAATTTTAAATAGATATGTCTGACCATAATTAATATTGGTATATATATATAAGTTTATTTATGCCTTTTGGGTGTGAAAATCAAGCTAGACAAGTAAGTGTGTGTGTTGATATTTGAAGACCTTGTGCGAAGGTTATTGGGGGTCTTGGTGACCAGTGTTTGTATAAGATTGAGAAAAGGAAAATGTAATTAGACTCAACATATTTTTATGATTCTATTGAATATTTTTATTATATTTATGAGTGCATATTTGTATATGATCAAAATATTTGAGAAAGGGGTTATTTCTTGTGTTAAAGAGATAGCTTGTTGTTAGTGACTTGTGTAGAGTTGTAGAATTGGAAAAGAGTGTTCTTATAGGGTTTATCTACCATATTGAGAAACAATTAGGGTTCAATAATTGTTCATGTGATAGGTGTTGTGTTGGTGCTCAACATCTTAGGCAAGTTGGTGCTTGTTATCTTTAGGAGTTGGTGCTCCTTGTGAAGTAGGTGCTTCATTAAAATCTCTTGTTTTCTCCATATTTATAAGATAGTAGTCCATTGTTGTTGTAGGATTTAAAAAGTGGGTTTTCTACCCCATGAGGGTTTCCCACATAAACCTTTATTTAATGGTTACTTTCATGTTTGCTCTTTGATTCATCTTTCTTGCATATTGATGTGATTGGTTAAGTAGCTTGAAGAGTTGGGAATTGAATTACATTATTGTTAAAAATTGATTCATCCCCCCTCTCAGTGGTTTGTACCTCTATCAATTGGTATCAGAGTAGGTCCTTTTGATTCTTAACAACTTCAAAGGTGATTCTAAGGTACAATGGAAAGTCAAATAATTCAAGGTGGTTTCTTTTCCAAACAAGATCCATTATTTAATGGTTCTGACTATGCCTTTTAGAGTTCAAGGATGTAGACCTTTATCATGGCTCTAGGATTTGATGTTTGGCAAATTTTTGTGGATGGATATGTTGTTCCTACTAGTTCTCCTACTAGTTTTACTGATAAAAAACTATTTGAAAGCAATTCACAGGCTATGAATGTTATTTATAGTGGTCTATCAGAAACTGAGTTCTCAAAGGTAATTCACTATCAAATAGCTAAGGAGATGTCGACTAAATTGAAGACAATCTATGAAGGAGACTCAAAGGTCAAGCTAGAAAAATTATAAACTTTTAGAAGACATTTTGAGAGCCTTAAAATAAAGGAAGAGGATTATGTGGCATCCTTCTTGAATAGAGTGGATGATGTGGTCAATATGATCAGGGGTCTTGGAGAAGATCTCAAAGAGGATGTTGTTGTTAAAAATGTCTTAAGATCTCTATCTTACAGGTTTGACTCTAAGGTATCTGCAATTGAGGAAAGTCATGATCTTACACTAATAAAGATGGATGAGCTTTATGGATATCTCACTGCTTATGAGATGAGGATAAAGGAAGACAAGCCTCCTAAGAAGGATGTTGCTTTCAAGGTAGAGAACAAGCCTAAAGAAAAGAAGACATAAAGTAAGGGGTCTCAAGGGAAAAATTATATGTTAGATGATATATCTAATGATGATTTAACTACTTTATTTTCAAGCAAGTTGAAGACTAGATCAGGTAAGTACAGAGGTAAGCTTCCTTTTAAGTGATTCAACTGTGGTGAAGTAGGTAATTTTGCAAGCAAATATCCTCACAAACATAAGAAAGATGAAGATGAAGATCAAGCAGAAGGTAAGAAAGGTTTTAGGTCTAATAGAAATAAGAGATCATTCAAGAATTTTGATAACAAAAGAAATTTCTATAAGGACAAAAGGAGTCTATACACAAGATAGATGATAGTGACTTAGAAGGAGGTGATGACAGACAATCTGATAATAGTCATAATGAAAGTGAAGTTGAGGATGATGAAGTCCTTTTCATGGTAATCAAATCAGATGATGAAGGTGATTATTCATATCAAATTGAAGGACACCAGCGTGGATCAGATGAATAAGATGAGGAAGACATTCCAAACTATGAGAGTGAACTAAAAATTGCTCTTGAAGATTTAAAAATTGAAAGAAAGGTATGTAAAGGCTTGAAGGCCAATTTGAAAGACTATGAAGTTCAATTCAGTATTTTTGAGGCTAAGATAACTGAAGATAAGAGGGAGCATGAAGGAGCAATCATGTTCTTAAATTCCAAATTAGATTCTATATCCTCAAGCCTAAAAGGTAAGGAAGAAGAGTGTTCCAAGTTGATTATAGAAAACAAGTTTTTGAATGATGAATTGGAGAAATATTTGAGTAAGGCTAAGTATTTTTCCAAGTATAAAAAAATCACAAATGGTCTTGATAGTCTATTGATGAATCAAAAGTCTTCAAGTGATAGAACTGGTCTAGGTTTCATTGAGAAGCCATTAGTAGTATCTCAAGCAAAGGAGAAAAGCATTGAAGAGGAGAAAGACAAACCTACAAAAATAAATACCCAAACTAAGGGTGTTATCTCCAACAAGGTAAGATAGCCTAATGACATAAAGCATTTAAACTTTAATGGATACTATCATATTTGTCATGAGTTTGGCCATAAGGCCAATGATTGCAAGATGAAGGCTAAGAAAATCAATCTACCTAATCCTATAAATGAGATAAAATGCTTCAAGTGTTTGGAGGTGGGACATTTAGCTAATTCATGTCCAAAGAAGATAAAGCAAGGTGAGTCTACTCCTCAGAATATAACATGTTTTAATTGTCAAAGGACTGGTCACTTAGCCAAATTTTGTCAATATCAAATAAGGATTGCATGTTTTAATTGTAAGGGATTTGATCATATTTCTAAATTTTGTAAGAAAAAGGGGGCTCTTAATCAATTCAAGACCAATCAGGGTCTAAGTTTTCAAGAGAGGAAAGACAAAGTCTTATACAGGGCAAAAGAAGAAAAGAAAGTAATAGTTGATATGCCTATAGATCAAGATTGTGTGTTTTCAAAGGTGGAGAGTGCTTCTTTCATTGAATAATTTTCATTAACTACTCATGTTTTCAATGAAGAGATCAATAATAATGAAAAGTTGAAGAAGGAAGACAAAGACAACCTTAAGATAAGTATGGATCATTCTACAGTTGTAGATGATGATATTTCCTATACAGATCAATCATTGATAGACCTTGAAAAGGTCAATTCAGTTTATAATATAGATCAAGAAATGGTGGCATCCTCATTTTTTGCCTATTCAATTCTGAAAGAGGAGGAAAAAATTTCAAGAATAGAAGAGGTAGTCACAAGTAAGTCAAAGAAGAGTAAGACTATGTTGACCAAAGAGGAAGAAGAATATGAGAAGATGTGGGCCACTCTAGGATTTACACTATTATAAACCAATCTTGAGGGATTTGATATATCTATCTATGCTTCACAAGAGACTCCTATAGGTGAAGAAGTAAGATTGTTTATTCAAAAGGTGTGTTCAGGTCTTTTGGTCCTAAAGTGTCATTTTGATCAATTTTTGATGTATTAGTTGAGTGATGATTTGAAGGAGAAGGAAAAAGTGGTTTGTATGAGGTCTTGAAGTAGATTTTCATGAGTCATTTCGAGGCTTTTTGAGGTCTTGATGAGCTTAGATATGTGTTTTATGGTCAAAAATCTGAATTGACCATTTTTGGTAGTAATGACTACCTAGAAAGTGCCAAAGTTGCTCATATGATGTTCTAAGGTGAAAATAAGTTTTATTATAAGTGATTAAAGTTGGTTTTGGTATGTCAAAGAAGGAAATATAGCTTGGAGATGCTAATAAGGTACTAAGATGTGATTTGACCATTTGGTCAAGATGCCAGCTATAGGTTTTGGTTTGTATGCACAAAATGCTTGGTTTCAAGGGTCACTTGAAGAATGAATATGTGTCATGGAGTTTTGTTGCTCAATAAGGTCTACACTTGTGTTTAATACATGTTTTAAGTGGTTTCATAGGTGGATGAATGATTTTGTGTCAGGTGGAGCATTTTGTGGTCACTAGCTTCTCTTTTCAAGAATATGTGTTTGGTGGCGTAAAGGAAGTCATGGTTCCCAAAGGTGTGGAGGATTGAAATTTGGCATGGAAGTGAGTTTTGATGGTCTCAAAGTGTGGTATCTATCTTAGGTGTCTGCATTGACTGGAGGTTGACTTTTGACCAATTGTTGCTTTGAAGACCTAATGATTTGGGCATGTTTGGAAAAGTGGTCAAACTTTGGAGTTGAAGGATGGAAGCTTCAAAATAAATTGAATGGGCCAAATGGGTATCTAAATAATCTTTTAAAGTGGTCTTGAAGTGAGTATATTTCATTTTATTCAAGTTTTAGCTCACTAGGAGGCCTAATTAGTTAGTAGGCTAAAGAAGGAAGTATGCTAAGGAGGATGATTTGGAGATTCATTCTTGGCATGCCTAAGGACGAATGATAGTGGTCTTCAAATATGATTTTTTATGGATTGAAATAATCAAGGTAGAGAGTTATGAGGTTTGTAGTGGCCAGATAGGGCTATAAGGGGTCTAAGTAGGCCTAGTGAAGAAAATGAAGATTTTTTAGAAAATTTTCAAAATAAGGATGGATTTTTTGGTTCTAGATGAGTATGTTGGTCTATTATAACCATGATTTAGGTATGGTGGTGTGCTTGAAGTTCTCTAAGTAGTTTACAAGGTGCCTTAAGTGTAAAGGTATGTGAGCTTGCATAGTGTTGTGGTGTTCATGTTGCTATTTGAATTGATGGTAGTTATTCTTGGAGGTCATCTAGGTGTGCATGGGTTTTTTAGACTAAGTGGGAGCCTTCAAAGTGGAATAGAGTCCTAAGGGGAGCTATGTTACCTTGAAAATTGGTGACAGGTCTAAGGATCTTGATGGTTCAAGAGTAATTTTTGAGTGAGGGCATATTCCAAGGGGGAGTTGTGCCTGTTTGAGGTTAGAATGGTACTTTCTCAGATGTATTACTAAATTTGAGATTGATTACATGTGTTTCCTATAACTTGTTTGATTTCTATGGTGCCCAATGTTGAAGGGTGTCCACTTTGTCATTTTGGTAAAGGGGGAGAGAAAAGGAGTGTTACCATCAATGACAAAGGGGGATATTGTTGGGATATTGATGGTATATGTGTTTTCATTGATGTAAATTGGCATTAGTGATGAAAAAGTGGTCTAACAGGTTAGAGCATGGTGCCCCAGTGTACTTGGAGCAATGTGATACTTGCAAGGGTGTGTATGGGTGTCTTAGGTGGATATTGTATGGATAAATGTAGCTTGGTATGATGATATTTAACTTTTTATTGATGTAATATATGATTAAGGGTTGAATTTATGTGTCCTTCATGAGGTATGCAGGTTAGTTTGTGCCTTGTAGGCTTGATCATGCATGGTTGCCTATAGGTTTTTGAGTCCTATGGCTTGCATGCCATGGTATAGAGCTTAGTATGCTTGGAATATACATGTTGGACATTTATAGTATGCTGAAAGGTTATATATGTGGTTTTAAAGAGGTGTCTAGTGGTTTGTAAGATAGTTTGGCCATTGGTTTAGTTGGCCTCGTTGGGCTTGTGAGGCCTTGTGAAGGGTCAAAGGGTGTTTTCAAGTTGGTGTAGCTTGTCTTTGCATGGAAGATGATTAGATAGGTGTGTTAAATTTTATTTACCAAGTCAGAGGTCAATATATGAGAGAGAAAGTTAGAAATGACTTCATGTTCTTTAGAGGGTGCTTGAATGGTGCATTTTGAGCTCGAGAGGAAAGTTCTCACATTCATTAGCTCATGTAGAATTTGCATAGGGAGCTAAGCCTTTTGGAGAAGGTGGATAGGGATCTTAAGAAGGATATCCAAGAATTTTTTTATGGGTTAAGGGGCACAACTTTATGAACGATTGTTAAGAAGCTAAAGAGGTTTTTGAGTGCTAAAACCCTAGTCTTAGACCCGACTGAAAATATCTTGTTTGTTGGTGCCCAATATGACAGTGAAAGGTCAGGATGATGATTGGATGTTGCAAAAGACTTATTTAAGCTTATAATAAATTATTTTTTGTCTCTTTATAGTGTGTGGGTCCCATATAAAATGGGTTGTTAACAATATTCTTATTTTTTAGGAAGATTTATATGAATGACTAAGTAATCTAATGGATGATTTTTCAAGCTTAGGACTTGCCTCAAACATTCATGACAAATTTTTAGGAATATTCATTTCTCTGTGTCAAATTTTTAGGTCCTCAAAGATGTCTAGTCGATATGAAAGAAATGTTGTCATGAGTGAAAAATACCAATCAGAGTGAGAAGTGAAATTGGAAGGCCTAATCAGTGAGTAGGGATGGGTCTGAACTCTTAGACGTGATGTAGGGGATGTATTTCCTCTATCCATGAGATTAGTATTATTCTTAGTCACTTAGAGATGATTTAATGGTTGACTCATAATTGACCATGATGGTTTTGCTAGTTAAAAAGAACCTATTTTGGATGATTGAGTTTGTTTATAGTGTAGATGGTCAAATCAAGTGTTTTTGATGGTTAGAGAGTATTGAGGACTTCTTAAATTACTTCTATATAGATTTTTAAGATTTGACTAATCTTTATTTAGTCAAATATAGCCACACAAGTGGTGTTATGCTTCGTTTGTGAGGTGTTTATGATATGAGCTCATGGTATGGTATACAAGCTTGTGCAGATGATCATGGCTAACCTTAGGAGACATAAATAATTCTTCCTAAAATATTATAAAGAGATATGGCTGACCATAATTAATATTGGTATACATATACAAGGTGATTTATGCCTTTTGGGTGTGAGAATCAAGCTAGACAAGCAAGTGTGTGTGTGTGTGTTGATATTTGAAGAACTTGTGTGAAGGTTGTTGGGAGTCTTGGTGACCAATGTTTGTATCAGATTGAGAAAAGGAAAATGTCATTAGACTTAGCATATTTTTATGATTCTATTGAATATTTTTATTATATTTATGAGTGCATATTTGTATATGAGTGAAAGATTTGAGAAAGGGATTATTGCTTGTGTTAAAGAGATAGCTTGGTGTTGGTGACTTGTGTAGAGTTGTAGAATTGGAAAAGAGTGTTCTTACAGGGTTTCTCTATCAGATTGAGAAGCAATCAGAGTTCAAGAATTGTTCATGTGATAGGTGTTGTGTTGGTGCTCAACATCTTAGGCAAGTTAGTGTTTGTCATCTTTAGGAGTTGGTGCTCCTTGTGAAGTAGGTGCTTCACTAAAATCTCTTGTTTTCTCCATCTTTATAGGAAAATAGTACATTTTTGTTGTAGGCTTGAGAGTGGGTTTTCTACCTCGTGAGGGTTTCCCACATAAACCTTTATTTAATGGTTACTTTCATGTTTTCTCTTTGATTCATCTTTCTTGCATATTGATGTGATTGGTTAAGTAGCGTGAAGAGTTGGGAATTAAATTACATTATTTTTAAACACTGATTCACCTCCCACCTTTCAATGGTTTGTACCTCTATCACAACTTGATAGAGTTGAAAAAGTATGATGGTTTTTAAAGCATTCCACAAGAAATCAATGTAAGTCAATGACTGAGTATTATCACCAAACAAAGCCATTCTCCAATTGAAGGGATCTAGGTGAAAAAATTGAAACAAATTGTGAATCCATTACCAAGATTGTTGAGCATGAGGACAAGTCCATAATAGTGTTTTAAATGTCTTAGATATAGGGTACATAGGGTTAAGAATCCCTATGTGCTTGAGTCTTCCCCTAGCAATAAAACTGGGAGACAAGACATCAAAGAAAATTGGGTAATTTTGGGCTTGACCCCTTGGCATTCCATATACAATTGATTTTGGGAAGCCACGTTTGAGAAGAAGAATTAGAAATCCATCGTCTATTCAACTTGGCAAGAGTTAAAGGGAAAATGACTCATAATTTGATATAAGAGACTTGAACAGTAATTCTTGAATGTAGTGTCATGATTCTACCACTATTCTTTTTCCACCATGTAACTATGGGTTATGGACCCAATTTATGTAACATAACATCTGGCCAAAGCTCCCGTATATACAAAATGTAAGGTAAGTTAGAAGCTAAAAGATTGAATTTCCTTTGTAAAACATGGCACATAATCAAAAATTTATGGAAAAAATAAGATCTATAAGAGTGATAATACCTTTTATAAAAAGTAAAAAGGCTCTGAAACCCAAAATTTCAATAAGAGAGACCCAAGGATTAGTCATAATAAGAGACAATCATAAATTATGGTCATTGAAATAAATCCCACTTCTAAATTCATCCCCAACTTATTTGAAGCAAGGTTTGGCAAAATGTTATGATTGAAAAGTGCACTTTCATTAATATAACAAGATATAATACATTGCTAATCATACAAAAAAGATGGGTGGAAAATTCACACACCAAAATAACCATGTCGAGCTAGAACAAGCCTCGAGAAGAACAAATTCCATAAAAGGCCACCACACGACCAAA
Organism: Torreya grandis; assembly: GCA_037957365.1. NCBI lineage: Eukaryota > Viridiplantae > Streptophyta > Pinopsida > Cupressales > Taxaceae > Torreya > Torreya grandis. Next base: position 2,384,277 of record JARHVA010000543.1, read on the forward strand.
CAAATCAAAGCTCAACTAACTCAAGTGCGCATCAATCAAAAAAGAGAAATACAAACACACAAACAAGGGATCTATTAAGTAACAATAATGAACATGGTAGCAGGTGGAGGCAGAGGAGGTGGAGGATCTTAAGGGTTCCCCCCCATCCCCTTGAGTAGGGGGGTGTTCATCAATCGAGATGGGGTCCCAACCATCAATTTGTTGGTTATTTTAGTATCTTCCTACTACTTAGAATCTTGTCTAGGAAGAGAAACGGCCAAAGCCAAGAACTTGTCCTATAAAAGGGGATTCCAACCCCCTTGCCACCATTGTCTTTATTGCCCTAGTCAAATCCTTGGGGAAAAGATGGCCAATAAGAGTGAGGAGAGGCACTCCTTCAACTTCAAGACCATCAGTTGCAAGATCAGTGATGCCTTCCCCCACGCCCATGTCCCCAGGGGGAATGGTGGCAAGGGGTATCAAGAGGATCACGACTGACCACACAAGTAGCATTTCCCTAAAGGTCTAGGAGAATCTATAGATAGTGGAGCTCGAGTGGAGGCTTATCCTTTTAACTCTAGATCTGAAGAGCAACATTAGCAATCATAGTAACTTTATTAGTTACATAACTTTTTTTCCATATCTTCATTATTAAAACATGTTTTATGTCTAGTTTTCCAAACCTAAAAAATAATATCAATATGAAAAATTTGCCATAATTTGTTACATCTTGTAGGAAGCAGGGTGGAGTCCCCCAGGAGAGCCATCTTCCAAGTGAACATTTTAGGCTTGAAGGGTTTGAAGTGGGTATTCATCCATCTCCAAGCAGATTGGGCATGAGAGAAAAAACAAAAGAGGTGCTTAATGGATTGTAGGTGGTGACAGGATAGGCAAGTGGGATTCGAGACCCCCATGTGTTTGAGGTGGTCCCCCATAGGCAGACCTTGGTAAATAATATACCAAAGGAAATGGGATTTTTTAGGCTCAATACAAGCCACCCAAACATTATCAAAGCTTTGAGCCCAAACATGATAGAAAGATTTAAGAGACCACTGATGATTGAGGGTTTCAACATCAATATCCTAAGGGGCCAAAAGATTATAACCCATCCTAAGGGAATAACGACATAAAAACGTATCTATAGCCCAGGACCAGTCCTTCCACCATGGCATAAGAGAGGACACGCTAATTTTGTGTAAGTACTCTTTAGGTATGGAACTCTATAATTCAAAAACGGATTCTTGCCTCTTCCTTGTTTAGTATGAACTTAGTTTTCACCATATTCCAAGGAAGTCAGTCTCAAGTGGCCTTGAAGAAGAGGTCTCCAATCATTTGAATACCTTTTTTAAATAGTCTTAATATTTTAACCCAAGGGACCATGGCAAAGGGGACATTATGAAAATTCAACGTAGAAGACCACCATAGAGACTGAGGATTGAGAGAAAGACCATTTATAAAACCATCGCCCCCAAATGAGGTGAGGTTTGAAATTTTCCCAGGCCTTACAAATACTTTGCATGACAAAAGTTCCCCCCATCTTAACTGGCATAAGAGTGATGAGAATGTTGTGCATACTAATATCTTGCCAAGCCTTTCTACCAAGAGTGCAGCCTTGAGAGATGCAATGCCTCACTAAAAATTTCTAGGCCTCGTCCCCATCCAAGCTTCTGTGATCCATTTAACACTAAAAACAAGCCCTTGGAGCTTAATATCAATGAGCCCAAGTCCACTAGCTTCATTAAGGTGAAAATAAATGGCCCAAGAGACTCAGTGAAAATCATGATGCCCTTCAAAATTAGCCCAAAGAAAGTCTCTCAGGAGATTTTCTAGCTTTGCATAAGAGGCATTAAAAGGAGTTTAACAAGATGAGTAGTAAACATGAGTAGTAGTGAGCACCTTAGAATAGATTTGGAACTTCCTAACTAGAGTCAAGGGTTTAGTGATCCAAAAGGATTTTTTTCTCAACTCTTTAAACCGGATAAGACCATAACTCTGCAGGTGAGGCTCTAAAATCAAATGAATTGTCTAAGAATTAAAATTGTACCTTAGGGAGAATTCATTACCAATTATATCCCTCCAACCAAGGGGGTTTGGGTGAAAGGGACTGGCAATAACATTGAGTCTTCTAACATTGAATGGAAGACCTAGAGGCGAGGCAAAAAATGTCAAAGCATTCCATAGCATACTTAATAGAGTCCTCATCTTCTTAAAGATTGATGAAAGAGTCATCAACAAAGTGCCCATTAATCAACTAGTGATCTGAGTTAGGGAGTGAAATACCCCTCACCAAACCCCTAAAAGCATGGCTAGCCAATAGATAGATTAAACCTTCAATAACCAGAACATAAAGAGAAGGCACAAGGGGACACCCCTATTTGATAGATGTATGACTCTCAAAGTGTTGGGATTGAGAACCATTTATAGTAATACAAGCACAAACATCCTAAAACAACATATTAACATCGGGAACAAACCTAGAACCAAACCTAAGAGCCTAAAGCATAGTTATAATAAAAGGCCATTCAATCTGATCATAAGCTTTCTCAAAATCATTCTTGATAACATCTTTTGGTTAGATATCCTAGCCCATTGTATACCTTCCTACATAGAAATAACATTATCTACAACGTATCTATGTTGAATAAACCTTGTTTGCTCACTTCTCATAATTAAGTGGAGTAGATGTTTGATTATGAGGGCTAAAGCTTTAGCTATGATTTTGTAAGATACATTAAGCAAGGTGATGGGTCTCTAGTTGGTAATAACCTCAGGGTCTCTAGCCTTAGGAATGAATTTGATGTTATCTTGATTAATGAGATGGCCCAAGGATTTGGACAAAATAACTTCAAAGTAGACTTTATAAAGATCAGGTCCAACAGTATCAGAGAGGGTTTGATAGAATTCATAAGAAAACCCATCAACTCTTGAGGACTTGTTAGAGGCCATCTGCATGATGGCTTCCCTAAGGTCATTGAGGCTAAGAAGCTTGTCATATACAATTCTCTACATTTCCAAAAGCTTACAAGGGACATCTCTAAGGCATTGAGAGAGAGAGCAGTTTCACGAGCAGGGGAGGAGGGTCGTGCAACAAACACACTATGATAATGATGCACAAAAGCTTGCAAGATGTCAGGTAATTTGTTAAACTTGTCTAAAGCATATCTAATGGATTTAATTTTGTCTGTAGCTTGTCTTGATCAAAGCATAGAGAAGAATTATTTGGTCACTTTGTATCCAACTTTCAACTAATGCATCCATATTCTAAGTTGTGCTCCTTTGGCCTTGTAAGCCTTGATCGACTGGAGCTTATGTCTCCACATGACAACCTAAGTCTGTAGATGAGGGTTTAAAGGTAAAGCTTCCAACTCCTAAGAAACCCTAAGGTATTCACAGTTTGTAGCATGATGAAGATGATGTGTAAAAGTAGCCACTTGTTTGCCATAAATCCAAAGAAAAGAGGTTGTGTTGGCTATTGCATCAGCCCACCACTCAATCCAGCCAGTATCCCCTATGGGTTTGGGATCTAGGTTCCACATTTTACTGATATGCCCAACAGTCTGCTCATGTTTAAGATGGGCAGTATTGAGGTAAAACTAAGAATTATGGGGTTAAACTTGGGGGGTAGTCCACTCAATACAGAAGCAAATAGGGTGATGGTCAGACAAGAAAGTGTCTGGGATCACAGAAACATGTCAATTATGAACATGAGCAAAGAAGTAAAGGTCTTCTTCTACTAGCAAACCATGGTCAAGATGCTTAAGAACTTGATCTTCTCCTTGATGAAAATTAGACCATCTGAACCAACGATAATTTGACTCTCTCCTCCTACAGTGGTTGGGATGAAAAAAACCCCAAGTTTTTTTGCATGTAAAACCATGCTTCCTACTCCCCTGCACACTATCTCATGAGGAGATGTCCTTTTTTGTCTTCAAAAAATTCAATCATATTGAAGTCACCATAGAGAATCCAATGCACATATAGAAGAGAGTCTACTAACCATCTCCAGAGCAAGGTGCATTCCACAACGTCATTAGAGGCATACAAGTTGACAAGGCCAATGATGCGATTACCAAAATCAAAAAGAGTCTAGACCACCCGATGGGTGGGGTCAGAACCCCAAAAAATAATATTTTGAGATAACTCAGGCACCAAAAGGGTGAAAACACCTCCACATCCAGGCTCGTGATAAGTGGCCTAACAAAGGGCCCCAGGCCAAATAGTGTGAGCAATAAATTGAAGGAGGAAATCAAAAATTTTGACTTCTTGCGTGCATAATATTTTCATATTGGAAAAATGATGAAAATTGTTCTTGACTGTATACTTACGTGTTGGATCAGTGGGCCTTCTAATATTCCAAGAATAAACTATCGTTGGGAATCATCGAGGTTCATATCATTTCCCTCTATAAGATGAAAGTTGAGTCAGGTAGGGCATAGTCTCCAAGCTTGAAAGGTTGCCTTTTATTTGATACATAAATCTCATCTATAGAAGGTTAGGGACTATGAGAGTGCCATATAATAGCATTGCAGTTGATTCACGAGACTAAGCTATGAATCTGAATCATTTGCCTTTGAAGGGCGCTGTGAAGATGGAGCCGTAGGAGTGAGAGACAAAGAGGAAACAAGACAGGAGACCGCTTGAGGAGAATGAGAGATAGGAGGCAGGGGCTTAACTTGCATGGGCACATAAATTTCACCAAGAGAGATCGATGAGCTTGGCCCCCTTCTGGGTTGGTAGACAGTTGGCTAGGGTTTGGCATTTCCATGAGCTACATTATTATTCCTATTAGAGACTGTCATCCATCCGTCAGAATTCCTATTCTGGGGTTTTGAATTAGACCCACTTTTTTCTTGAGGAAAAGGAGTGGGGACCATTAGAGGGCATTATTTAATCATATGTTCTGAAGCTTGGCACAAGAAACAAGTATTTAGGAGATTGATATATAACACATGTTGTGTGAAACAATTATTACCCACTTGAATCTCAATGGACTCCTTGAGATCTTTGGTAAGGTCTATTTCCACATAGACCCTTCTCTGAGGACGTGCTACATAGGACTTTGGTTGTTCATGGTAGATAAAGTAGCCCAGAGGCTTGATGAACTGGTCAACAAAATTTCACAGAGGAAGAGGTAAACCTAGAAATTCTACCCAAACTGGGATTTTAAGTTTAGCTTGTTCTGAGACTTGAAAGTCTTGGGTCTAATAGGAGAAAACAACAAGTGTGTTACGATTAAACTAGGGGCCATGGTTAACAATAACTTTGCAATGTTTGGGGTTTGTGAAATGAAACATGAAGAAATCCTTAATGAGGTTTTGAACCCCTTCCAGTTTCACTCCATGGCCTTGCCAATGGTTGTGAACGCATTGCTTTAATAGGCTCTCCGGATGGACTCGACCCACTAAATAAGAAACCAAGGTAAAATTTTTAAAATAATTATAGGCTTTATCAAACTCTAGTAAATCCAGAGCCACATCTGGTAAAAGAGTGTCAAAGTTAGAGTCAATACCTAATGGTAGACCTTCAGGGCAAACTTTCGAGCTTGTTTCAACATCATTGCTTCTCAGGTTCCCACCAACTATCCTTGTATTAAACAATGTAGAATTGGTGGCAACAACAATTTAATAAAGGGAGGCAACACTGTCCAAAGGGTGGGAGGCCAACCCGACTCAACACAATAAATGTACTCTCAAAACATAATTAATCTTGCCTAAATCGAAGACATATTGACGATGTGATGAACAAAGAGGAAACCTTAAAAACTTGTAAACATCTAGTGCTCTTTATATGACTCCATCTCAATTTTCAAAAGTTTGTTTAAGTCAATCCCACATACTTCTTCATCAAGGTTGACAATTTCAAATTACCTCCATAAACCTATTTTTTTAAGTATTTAAAAAGTAAATATTTAAAAAATATCACCACATGTTAGATGTCATTTAACAAGATATTTGAAAAAACCTCCAATGCGGAGGGGCACAGTTCTAGCCCCCACCAAATGAAAATACGGCCCCTCAGTTTATGAGAAAGCTTCTATTTATTCACAGAATCACATGCAGAAAATAAATAGGGACTGTAACCTGCTCTTTCAGATCGCAACCGTATTGGGCCAGTACTTGATTGTCTCTTCCGAAGTCCTCCGGTGAGATTCACATATGCGTCTAAACGACACATGTTTTGTGGAGTTATATTCTTTCACGTATACTCTTATCCTTCAAATTTTCTGGTATAGATCCTTGGTTTTTCATTTCACATAATGGGTTTTGCTCCGTGTTGTTGATTCCCTCTTGGTTTGTCCACATTTGCACGTATGGTAGTTAAAAGATCATATCTGCCATCTTGATTGCATTTTTATAATACTCAGTCGGTACACCATCTAATCCTTCATGGCAACAGTAGGAGATGGTGGTACCGCCACTGCAGAGGCTTATTCTTCTTCTTCAGCAGATAATAAGAATCCCCAAAATAGGGGTGTAATTCCTCCATACATGAAGGCAGTATCAGGGTCACTGGGAGGCATGGTGGAAGCGTCCTGCTTGCAGCCCATTGATGTGATAAAAACAAGGCTCCAACTGGACAGGGTAGGGCAGTACAGAGGGATTGTTCACTGTGGTTCAACCATTGCCAAGACAGAGGGGGTCAGGGCCCTGTGGAAAGGTCTCACCCCTTTTGCAACCCACTTGACCCTCAAGTATACGCTCAGGATGGGCTCCAATGCTGTGCTGCAGGTTGCCTTGGCAGATTCTCAAACCGGAAAGCTTAGCAATGTAAGCAGGATAATGGCTGGCTTTGGTGCAGGGGTTCTGGAAGCCCTCGTAATCGTCACTCCATTTGAGGTAGGTCAGATAGTGGTACTCTTTTTGGTTATCATAGTTGAAATGGTTTTAGCTGTGGAAATTCGACAGTAACATAGAATTAGAAGAAAAATGCTTACGAACACTGAAATTTGTAAGATTTGGCATTTCTTCTTTTTCTTTTCGCCTATGAGCTATTAGGTTATTAAAAGGAACCAAATGGTGCAAGTAATGGAGTGTTCAAAACAAGAGCAACCAAGATTGGTAGTCTGCCTAATCTTAACTACCATTCTTGAGTCAATGCCCAATTGGGTAGGGCAAACCCTCTTGCAAGGTATGCAGAGGTCAACCATGAGATTGTTGGGCTTTGGTTGTTCACATGGCAGGGGAGATTCCTCCTGCAATTATGTGTAATCCCTTGGTCACTGGGGTTGCCTGGCCTCCAGCAACCCGTTTGTATACACTGGTGAAGATTTTCTTCACAGGCGAGCTTTAAATACGGGCAGTGCGGGTTAGCCTGTGAGCCCTGAGCCTCACCAGCCCAAAATCAAAATCAAGTAACCAAGAGCTTGATAGTCTACCTGATTTCAACTACTATTGCTGACAAGCATGAGAATCTTCATCATTTAGTTCGTCAGTTGCCCACTTTACCCTTATGCCACATGGTGATGGCTTTATATTGTTATGATTTCTTGATAGTCGAAGGTTGTTTGTTTGCATTACGATTCCTTAGCAATTCTTTGATAGTTTTGCATAAGCCCTTATATGTTTGGACCTCGTCTTTTATTCCTGTGAACTATTTGAACAATTTTGTATAAACCACGTGCATTTAAATTAAAAAGCATTGAATTTAGTTCTATTAGACCAATGTCTCCTCCTCAAAACCATTGTCATTATTTGCTACATATTTTATTTCATACATTTGGGTAATTACAGGAAAATGGTTGAAGTATTAAGATTTTTGAGCTTCTCATCTTGCTCAGGTTCCTTTTTTTCACTTTCCTCATTCCTCATGAATTCCTTTATGTGTTTTGTACAAGCCATTTGTGTTTATGTCGGAATTCTAAGAAATAGTGCCAATAAGATAATCTACCCTCATTTTTTGCAGAACGTGCAAGAACTATGGTCGCTATTTCACTCAAATATGTAATGGATAATGTAATTTAATAGGTTATAATTTCAGGTCTTTGAATTGTAGTAGATCCTTGACCATGAAGCTCTTAAGTTTTCTGTTGTTAAACTAAAAGAGATGCTTTGATCTTTGCTTACTTTCAGTCCTTTAAAGTTCTTTGATATGTCTTGGATAGTCCATTGTGGGTTTGAACCTAATTTGATTGGTATATATACTATTGTGGTTTTATATAATTATTTCATCTTGAATCCATTCATAAATTGAAAGAAATAAATTTAATTAATTAGGCTAACCTCCCTTCGCTTATGTGCCAAAACAACAGGCATGAATAAATAAATTATGAATTGATAAAATAATATAATTTATGATTGTTGTCCATCAATGAAATGGAGATCATTGAAACGGTACACCTGAGTTGGCCTATTGGTGAAGAACTTGTGTTCTTGGAAGGGAGCTCACAAGTTCATATCCTGCAGGGGGTAAGGTATGTGCGTCTTGTATTTGAAGAACAGCTAGGTGCCTCCTGCATACTGGTAGTACGAGGTGGTCTCATATGCTGTAAACTACCTTGCGGACCTAAGCAAGGTGCCTGGCATTGTGGACCTTAAAAAGTCCTTTCCTTTCCTTTTTTCTCTTGTGGAATCAGTTATGAATTCTTTGATAGGTTTTGTATAAGTTTTCATGGATTTTAGCCTTGTCTTGATAACTTTGAATCCTTTGATGTGTTTCTTAATTTCTTCTATATCTTGAGTCCAGACCTCATTTTGGTTCTTGCCACTTCAGACTATATTTAGGGTTTCATAAGATATGCCGTCTTTGTATCTAGAGTGAAAAGCAAGGTTGTTTCAACTTTCAACTAGGCTAATTTTACTTAGCGAAATTGCAGAGCAAGATATTTATATAATATATTGTAGTACCTCTTTTTTTCTTTTTTCCAAAAAGTAGGTGTATGGTTGTAGGTTATTGTTTGATAAGAAAAACTGTGAACAACAAATACCATGAAACTTGTGACTTTTTCAATGTTTATACGAGGCCCATAATTTTTTGAATATTAAGTTTGAGTTTGGCTCCATTGGATTTTTGATATGCTTTGTATGAACCCTTATTGCCGTTAATCCCAAATTTATATATTGTAATTTTTTTAAGAGAATTTGGTGTAACCTCATCTATGTTTTGACTTTATGTTAAGTCCCTGCTACTTCTTTAGTGTGTTACTTTTTTTGTCATTAGTGTCGTGTCTACAAGTTGAGTCCTTTCTCAATTAATTCCTAGGTTTTTCTTATGTCTTTACCAAAAAATACTGCAGGTGGTAAAGATTAGGCTACAGCAGCAGAGAGGTCTAGCTCATGAGCTGCTCAAGTATAAAGGCCCCATCCATTGTGCAACTAGCATTGTGCGTGAGGAAGGTTTGTTAGGCCTCTGGGCTGGGGCAGCACCAACTGTTATGAGAAATGGAATTAATCAGGCAGCAATGTTCACTGCCAAGAATGCTTTTGATAATTTTCTATGGAAAAAACATGAAGGTGATGGGCAGGTTCTTCAGCCATGGCAATCAATGATATCGGGGTTTCTGGCAGGGACTGCAGGTCCTATTTGCACAGGCCCTTTTGATGTGGTGAAAACAAGGTTAATGGCCCAAAGTAGATCTGTTGAGACAGGAGAATATAAATATAAGGGCATGTTTCATGCGCTGAGAACAATTTTTGCTGAAGAAGGATTGTTAGCATTGTGGAAAGGATTACTTCCAAGGCTCATGAGAATACCTCCAGGGCAGGCTATTATGTGGGCAGTGGCAGATCAAGTCACTGGTTTCTATGAAAGAAGATACTTGCATAAGGCTCATGTTTAGACATTTTGTCTGATTGGATTTAATCTGAGCCTTAATTCTACTTCTATTTTGCAAAAGCTTTGTTGAATGTTTCTTCTCTTTGAGACACGGGAAATTATTTGGGGCTTGCCTTTTTAATGGGTCTTAGTTCAAAAATTTAAATAGATTCTAATGCAGATTTATGCGGATTAAGTCTGGAAACTAGTATTAGTACCACATTCTATCCATTTGTTATAGCTTCTGCAGTTTAATTGTCATATCAAAAAGATTGGAATTGTCAGATTGACAGTGTTTGTTAAAGAAGTGTTTACATATTCTTGTACAATTACTGACTGAAGGCTTTGGGAATGTTAAGCTGCTACTCGACAGAGAACAATTTCGTCACAAAGTGGTCCTTTTTGGATTGTACATTTACTTCAATTGTGCTTCACATCTCATGGACGTTTTGATACCCTTGGAAAAGTTATTTTCTGTTTCTCAAACTAGAGAGCAGAATTAAGGAATACAAGACATTTAAGAGTTGACGAGAGGCAAATATTAGATTCAGAATCAGCAAAAGGATACCACATCTCATAGAGCATATATAGCACGGAAGTTTCTTTTGGGAATATGCATTCAATAAGTATCCCATGGGTGATGCACCATACAAATTCTTCACAAAATGGTCCAAAGTTTTTTTTTTGTCATTACTTCAAAGGAAAGGTGGTGGTGAAATATATTCTTTCCTCCAGCTGCATTTTTTCTGCGGAGTCTAATTTTTTTTTGCTGTTGGAATGATTTAAGTTTGAAAAACCTGGTTAAAAGTGTCATTTGAGAAAAGTGTGAATAAAGCAGTAAAATTGAGAGAAGTTATCTCAGGGCTCATACTTAAAGTTTAATTTTATTTTCTGCACATCTTTCTTGAAGACGCTGTTTCCAAATGGCCATGAGAGGTTGTAGTACAATGCTACTCAGACTAGTTCGTTGGAATATCTTGTGTGTTCATGCTTTCCATATGACTAGCAAATATTATTGATCAAGTTTATTAAATTATGTAATATTGATCCCCTAGCAGAGTTCTTATGGAGGTTTTCGCCACACCTTTACATGTAGATTGCATTGAATCACTAGTTGACAACTCGGAGGAGGACAGCAATTGAAATCTAAACCTTGTGAGTGCTATGTTCAAAACCCTTGAGGACTAAAAGAAACAAATGTGCTGCTATGTTATTTTGCTCTGTAAATTAGCATTATAATGAACTAATTAATTAGTAATTTGTTCAGGAAGGTGACTGTATGTGTTAAAGCTGTTGCCTCTTGATATAAAGTGATACTTATTACTAATCTTTGTCTACGGACATGAGATCAGTGAAATACGGTGCTTGATGCAAGGGATTAGTGGAATCTAGCACAATTCCTTGGTAATTTAACTCTTTGAATACTTGACTAACATCTATACTAACATATGCTGCATGATTGGTTTTTTTACGTACATACGCGTGTGAATATCTCAATATATGCATGCCTGTATGTAATGTATATTTTCTGCTATAAATCTTTGATGCCTAACACTGGTAAATTCATGGGAAATGTCATGGTCTTAAATTTCATGCTATCTAATAGATAATACGGTATAATACTGGCATCTAATTTTTTTTATGTTAAATATATACTGTATAGATGTTAGGGTAATTTGGTAACGAGTGGTTGTATAATGGATGTTTGTTGTGTATGGAGAAACAATATTTTTATGCTTGATCAACTCAGTTCTCAGTGTTAATGGCTAGACCGTGTTATTTTAAGTGCATGCTCACTTGCAGAGGTGGTTACAGTGCATTTCGGTTGAATTAAAAAATGAAAATTACCAGGCCTGATCAGCTGGCAATATTAAGTATTGATGGCTAGACCCGGTGCTGCAGTAATTGTTTGCTTTCCAATTTGCACGCTTCTTTACATAATCATGACCTGGCTAGATTTTGTGTAATAAGGATCGTGCATATCCTCCTTTGCACAGCTTTAGGACTAGAACTCATCCTAGTTTTAATGTGATGGATTTGCTTATATGGTGGATTGATGATTTTCTGATCGACGATGACGACGACTTTTGATGCCCTTTAGGCCAAGTTGTTCCGTAAGACCTCTCAAAGTGTACCTTTTTAGATCAAAGATTTTTTCTATTATTATTAAGCTTCGTGATTAATTCTCTAAGCTTTGGTTGATTGTCTTGATTCAGGGTTTCATGTACCACTTTATGATTACAAATGTCAATGCAATTGAACCTAATATCGTTATAATGCTGACAAGTTAATAAAAATGTGTTTTATCCTCTACTTCATGTAAGTCGCATACCCTACATATTCCTTGTTCCCATAGAGTATTTACGCGACTACATCTACCAGCTTCACTTTGTAATTCATTTGAGTTGGTTCTTAGTTTAGGAATCACGAGTGTGGGAGGTTGGCAACCTTGTGCGAGTAGGTGGGATACACCAGTTTAGGGTTGATAGTGTTCTTATAATGCCAAAGTGTTTCCTGGTATTTGATTTTGTCATCATTCCAGAAGTTCTCACTAATTTTAGTTTGGATGTCTGATATTAGGTTGTCCTTTTGTTTAGGTAACACATCTTCATGATAATCATGGTAAGTTGAACATTAATTTGCCTTTTTGCCAAACTATTTTTAGCTTCAAATGGCTTAAGCATGATAGTTGGGTGATGGCTGGAAGTCTATGTCGACTTAGTTTAAATAGATTATGCATCTCTAATATATAATGCTTTAGAGCTGCACTTTCAGTGGGTGGCGGGTCAGCGTCTGCGAGGAGGATCGGGTAGGGTGTCCTGTATTTAACTTTGAAGTGATAAGTTCTATTTTGTTTCATGTGTCTGGAGATAAACTACCTTCCCAAACTTCACAACTGTAGAAGATAAAAACATTACCTGGCTAATTAATAATGTTATCTTTGCCCCAGTTCCAAAAGTTCAACATTTGACAACTGTTTTCCAATCCATAGAAAGCATTCCAAACTGCACAGATTCTATTCTCAATATTGGTATTCCAGTTTAATTTATGATTGTGGTTCAGGCCAATGTATTTATAGTAAGGAACTATTTCTAGCATATGGTGGTATATTCTTTCCAGTCTAATGTATTTATAGGAAGGAACTAGTTCTAGCTTATGGTGGTTATTAATTGAAGGGTGAGTTGTTTTTTAGATATGACAATCGTAATCTTGGTTTTATCAATGTTTACTGTTAGAGAAGACTTTTTGCAAAATATTTGAAGGACTTCTAGTAGTTGTTTTAATTCTGCATGATGTTTGGCAAGTAGGACTATATCATTGACATATAGGGTTAATAATAGGGTATAAATAGAGATTAAGATGGTAGACTATATGATGTTTTGTGTTTGGAGTAACTTCCGCAATCCTGACTAATAAATCTATTCGACTATCCTCTGCTGTCTAACATCCTTTTAATAATATTATGATGATTAAAAAAATGTGAGTATGATAAGAACATTCCAAGTCACAAGTTTAAAAAATTGAAAATACTTAAGAAAATGTTTGATGCACATCTGAAAATTGGTGCATTCGGTGCTTTTGGACCCATTGGGTACTTTTGGAACGTTGATGTTTGAAAATGGTTACTTGGAGGCATGGAGGTGTCGGACTGATTGTAGGAATCATGTGGAAATATGAGGACAAAGGGAAAGTCTTCAGATGATCATATGAGGCCTGACACCAGGAAGCACCTATAACCATGAAATGACCGGTTAACAGCTGATACTAACTTGATGCTCAAAGTGGATTGACCTGCACCAATGAAGGCTTGTTATGATGCTCAAAGTGGATTGACCTGCACCAATGATGCTCAAAGCCATGTGTAAGTAAAATCAGCCAACAGATCTTTTCAAATGGTCAATTTTAAAATTGTCAATAAATTTGAGATTTGTATTCATAGGAATCATAGGAGGAAGCTGAGAGGACACGGTAACTCCCCCATGAATGGTTCTAGTGATGATATAGAGGATATTCTTTAAGCAAGATACACAGAATATTCCCTGCTAATGGTAAGCAAATTCAATGGACAAATGAAACAATGTCATGTGTTAACACCAACATAAACATAGATAAGAATTCCAAACTCATGAATAAGGACATAGTCTCCAACAAAACGTTAAAAATACTACCTAGTGTTGGTGATCAATCGCCTTTCAGGGGGTACAAATAATGGGTATCAGAGCATGGTGTCAAAAATGTTGAGAGAAGGCCTATGAATGGTGAAAACCGAAAGGGGTTGTCAAGCACGCTGAGAATCATTGCAGCTCACTCTTATGCATAGAAACAATCCAAAAGATCCCAAATTATAGTACAAACGATTTGAAGGGGATGTTGTTGCTAGTCCCTGGGAATAGGAAGCCAAGGCAAGATTGTAGAAGATGTCCTCCCAAGTTGTGGAAATGACGATGAAATAGGAAGATGGTGAAAGTAAAGATTGTATCTTAAAAACTACTAAGATACCAAACGTTGCCATCAACTGGGCTCTTTAAGTTGACATGGAACTAGGGGACATCGGTATGTCTACAAATCCCTTCAAGGAGGAAACCACATTTGAGATACAACTGAATGATGTTTTGGTTGATATTGAAAAGATAAAAGATTGGTCAAGACAACTTGAGGTTATATGCCGGTTGTGAAGGAATGGATGATAGACAAAAATCTATTTTGCAAGACTGTGATAGAAGAGGTATTAGTTTGGTGAGAGAGTTACGCTCAGGGTCTGCATAAACAAAAAATGGTTCGAGTTTTTGATTGGGAGCAATTTAAAAATCTTCCACAGTAGATCTATCCAATAGGATATCAAGACAAACATTAATCAAATGAAAGTACTTTTGTTTGCATCAAAGGATAGAATGTGCAGAAGCAAGGACACCTTGATACTTCCCAAGAGGAGTCTTGCATAATTATTTTGCAGGGATGCATGGCTATATTGGACGAAGAAGATGATACAAGAATTTTGTTACCAGTAGCAAAGGACTTGATCATTAACTCGCAAGACATATTGCATTTGCTTAGATTGAGGAATGAAAATAAAGAAGGAATAAGTAAGCAAACCCTAAGGCATCTTATAATCACACACACACCAAACATCTCAATCTTGAAGACAAGGTGGGAAGGAAATGACAAGATAACATCTAGGGTGGAGGTTAGAAAAACTAATAACTGGAATAGAAACAAGGAAAAAGATAGATCAGATAAGGAAAATGCCAAGGCCACAAGTGGAGCTCCAAACACTAACCTAGAAGGGAGAAAGGCAAGGAGAAGGCACCTCAGGGAGACTAGACACGGTTTAACCATATAGGGCTGCAAGAGAGGTAATGAATCGTGCCCACAACATGGAAGAGGACCAAAAAAGATTGATTAGGGAACAAAATGAGAAGAGAAGAGGACAATGAAATAGGGTATCTTTTGGACCAAAGCATGTAATGCATGTCTCTTTTGTGTAAAAGAAAAGTACAAAATTGAAATAGCACTAGAAGTACAACTACAAACCTTGCAAGGATCAATTGGAGCAATCAAAGGCAGTCTCCAAAAACATTAAACTAAAAATAGATTTGAAACAAATTTGACAGAAAAAAAAAACCTTTTAATTGACAAGAAAATGTGCTTTGGCGCTTAAGGACCCCTTATCCAAGATATTTTGATTTTTCTGATCTTAATTTCATTTTCAATTAAATTATTCTTTTAATAAATACATCCACACCCTCCTCCCCCACTTTTCTTTTCAAGTGGAAGGGTGTTTTCCTTCATCCTCACACAAAGGAAATAACATGGTCCTTAACACCAAACCTTTGTGCAAAATTTGTCACGATGTGGCTTCCCCATCATTGAAAAGTATCAAGGTTAAGGTTAAACCTCCAAAATGTGAAAGCTAACATGAAATAGTGGTCCTCCAAGACCCTCGGTACCATGAATCCCCATATCTCATATGGAAATGTGATAACAATGGATTCTCATGCTCTTTAACACGAAGAATAGTAAAGCACACTTAATATTGTCATCTGTAGTCATATAAAATGCGAATTTTGGTAACTTGAGTGTGACTAATGACACCCAATCCATAGGTCCATCTTGCTTGCTCTGATGACCCTCATAAGCATGTTTTCACCGATTCTCAGTCATCTGTAGCCTTCCAGACTGAACTCTTGCTGACCTACACTGATCTTTCCATGACAAATCCATCCTCCCAGGTCTTCTTCCCTCACAGCGCTGAAACCCAGGGTGTCCTATTTCTGGTGCTATTGTCCAAGTGCATTTTTGCTTCTAACGGTCATATTCTTCTGAATCCTTATCCTAATTCATGTCAGCGTAACATGAATTTATTTAACTCACGATCATTAAATCCCCTATAAAAGGTCATTCAAAGTCCAATTAGAAGGGTTGACACTCATTTTCAAGAGAGAAGCAAGAATACAAACACGACTACTCAAGCACTCTTCCATATTCTCTGCATACATCCATCCAATAGTATTTCAAACTTATTCAAATCTCTATTCCAGTCCCTAATCATTTCAAGTATACCTAGTTTCACCTTGCATTTTCATCACATTATTGTACCAAGCACTTCAATGGGAGAACTACATATAGCTTGATCCCTCCTTGGAGTATTGGTATGTAGGCAATGTGCCCACACACGGGGTGTGAAGTGCGTTCAACGTATCCTTTACACACTAACCCCTTTTTCTTATTTGTCAAAGTTCCATTTAATTGCATAGAAGACATAAACACATGAAGAATCAACTCTACAAAAATTTCTACTAATAGTGAGGATCTAAAAATTGGTACACAGGGTCACACAAACGTGGTGAACAAAACTCAGAAAAATTAGATCTCTGTGAGTAGTTTGGACAACAACAACAAGACTAGGTATATAACACAGACAACAAGGTGTTCAGTTTTTGGCGGTCCTATTCCATCAAGAAACAAACTCCAGATTCCTATTTGCGATAGTCTCCCAAGCCTACACAGATTTCTAGACACTGTTTCAGTCAGGGCAACACATAATCAGATAAGTTTAATTTTCTCTCTCACTACTATTTTTAGAAAAGCCTCAACTATAGTCAAATTTTACAAATCAGTAGTCTAATTATTGTATATTATTTATTAATTTTATCTACTCAAACCTGTTTGTTATTTAGGAATTAAACATGTAATTTTTCAAAAATAATAAATCATTTGGTGAACCCGACTTACTTCAAATTTCGCATAAAAACCTTAGGGTAAATTTCCAACTGATTTTTTTCGTTAATTTCTGAATTTTTTCTTGCATATTAAAATCATAAATTCCTCTTAAATTTTAAAATTTTGTAGTAAATTTTAAAATAAATTTATTTCAAAACCCTAGTTGCATCAACTAGCTCCCAGTAATTTTTCAATCATATTCTGAATTTTTGGTTGCATATTAAAATCAGAAAAAACACTTCAAATCTCAAAAAATCATAGTAAATTTAAAAAAATTATTTTTCTAAAAACCCTAGTTGCATCTATTAGATCTCATTAAATCAAACACTCTCCCATAAAATTTTGAATTTTACCTTGCATACTTAGCTCATAAATTCAATTTCAATTTAAAAAATTCATAGTATTTTGCAAAAAATATTTTTGAAAAGTCCCTAGTTGCATATACTAGCTCCTATTTTGCTTCTTGAGGTATCACCTTACATCTTTGCACATTTCGTATCATTTTCATACAATTTCCAGTTAACTGTTTTTAAGATTTTACATTTCCTATATTCAATATTCTCTTTGTCTAGCACTTGGCCTATAACAAATTATTGCAAAAAGCTCAAACACTTCTCAAATTGTTTCCCTACTTCAACAATGGCCCAATACACTAGTTTTGATGAATCTGATAAGAGAGAACTTCAAGAACTCTTAACCAAACACCTTGACATGCAAGATGACATGCTTAAAATATTACAAGAGGAACAACAAAGAACAAACAATGGTCAATCTTCTCAAACCACAGAGGAACCAGTTGAAAATAACACTATGAGGGCAACTAGAAAATGACACTATGGGGGCAACTATGTCTCAACAACCCCCTATAGCAGCCCAACTTGTCTCTATGCCACCAGTTACAGCCAGTACATCCCTATCCCCTGATGTAGTAGCCCTTATGCAAGAGATAAGATCTCTTCAATCCAAGGTGTTACATTTTGAGCAAGGTACCACTAGACCTACACAAGCTTTGGATTCTTTTGATTTTCTACATACAGCACTAGCACGTCACATTGCTTCTACACCCTTGCCACAAAGTTTTGTTCAACATAAGCTTACTTTTTATGATAGCAACGGTGATCCAAAGACACATTTGGGAGTTTTTTACGCATCATGCTTGAATTATTTACCAAATAACTAGCTTCTTACCAAGCTATTTCCATGGAGTCTAAAGGATTATGTTTTACAATGGTTCTATAGTCTACCGAATCAATCGATCAATGCATTCAATCCTTTAGTTGACATGTTCCTAGCACATTTCAGTATCAACATTGGTGATAAGGTCTCTTATGCACAAATTGCACAATAGAAACAAAAATCAAATGAGCATCTCACAGACTATGTGCTTCGATATAAGACCATCTTGGCTAAGATAATTAGCCCCATGACATATCAAGAGTTACAAGATCTCTTCAAACAAAGCCTTCTACCTGCATTGCATGAATCTAATATGTTCAAAAGATTCTCTTCATTCATTGAATTGTGTCATACATTAAAGGAAAGAGAAGTGAAACTTAATTCAATAGGCAAACTCAAGTATACAAGCATTCCAGACACAACAAACAAGAGTAATAACAAAGGCCCATATAAGGTCAAAGTCAATGATAACAAGAATCAGAATCAACCAACAGTCAATGCGGCTTCAGAGCCCCCTCAGTGTGTGGTTTTATCAACACCTCGACATGCATTGACCAATCTACCAGTTTCTCTAGCCATAATTTTACAATAGTTATTGGATCATCACTCTCCCTCCTATTTAGGAAGTTGATCCAACAAAGCCTCTTCTACGAGGATATGATCAACATGCATTTTGTGATTTTCACAGGTCACCAAGCCACACTACAAACATATGCATCAGTTTGAGACATAAGATACATGACTTGATAGATGACAACCTACTTGATCTTGGCACTTCAGTTGAGCCTTCATAGGCAAAGCCAACATAGGATAAAGCTTTGAAAATCTTCTTAGATCTATTTCCATAGGATTCTAAATAAGAGAAAGGGGACACATCAGGGGTTCACCACACATACCATGCACATCCTCCACCAATTACATACTAGACACCTTCAGTTGAGTCATATCCGTTGAACGGTATGATAGGTGTGTATGAGTCCAAGGTTCCAACTAGACTTTCGATATCCTTCTTAGTTTAGGGGATTGTTGAGGATAATTCAGATTATAATGCACTCTTTATCAGAACACATATTTATAATCAACCCATTCACAGTGTTCTCATCGATAATGGTTCTAGTGTCAACATATGCACCTTTATATTATTGCAGCATTTGGGATATTCAGAGCAAGATATCGCTTTGACAGATACAATTATCAGCAGATTTAGTGGGCACATACAGGGTTCATTGGGTGAGATTGTACTTCCTATACAAACTGGTCCAACACATGTGACGACAAATTTCACCATAGTTCCTAGTGCAGGGTTTTTTGATATCTTACTTGGTTACCCATGGATTCAAAAAATTCAAGTACCATCTACAGTTCATAGATACGTGAAATTCATTTATGCTAATTAGGGTATTACAGTTGGTGGAGTTCCATATGAGTTACCACTACCCACTTCAGAGCCATCTCCTTTGCAGTCACCAGTTCCAGCTTCTCCACCAATTTTAGTTTTCCTACTAATTATAGTTCTTCCTCTGATATAGATTCAGACATAGTTGAGGCATCCATCGTCAGTACAGAGGGTTCATACACCTCCACAGTTTTGAGATTCTAGATAGCTTCCAACTACAATATTCACACCCAGAGTAGTTTTATTGAGATCTCATGCGTCTACACATAGAGCACCTGCTCAGAGAGTTTCTGTTACTTCTAGATGGGTCTCTAAGATCCCTACAGTTGCATCCACTTCTCAGAGTTACAGAGGGACCCCATAGTCAATTTTTACTATAGAGATTTCAGAAAATTTATAACACAGCTTTCAGAATAACAGTCTCAATGTTTCCATCGTGTTTCACGATCACACACGATACCTTTATTCGATACAGAAAACCATGATAGGGAGTTTCATCCAAGACTTATCGGTTAGTATCATTTTCTTCTCAATCTCTTTTATACATAACGTATTTCAAAAATACAAAAATAATATAAAATATCAAAAATACAAAAAATATTCAAATATATCCAAAACACAAAAACATTTTGATTGTAGCATCATCCATGCTTTATAGTGCTACTACTATGCTAGACTTACATTTGTTTTTCTATGCTATCGTTTGTCGATTTATCTATATTACCATGCTTCACTTGATCTTCTTTGAGCATGTGCAGTGACATCCAGATCCTTGATTGCTTCACCCTACCCATTGAGGGGGCATCCTACTACATTCAAAAAACACATCGATATACATTCTCATTGGGGACATCTTCTATATGACTAAACCATCCAAATTATGTCATTCTTACACTACACACTCCAAGTTATCATGTTGATGTATATTACTTACTAGATTACATAAATTAATATATCAATATTTTATTAGTATTTAGCACTTGTGTATCTCTTAGCATATACTTAGTCCTATACTAAACATGTCTTGCATACTTTCACTCATGCTTTGATTAGTTAGATGTGATTCTATCTTTCCAGTATATACATGCTTTCCTTTCTTGCTTAGCATAGCTTGATGAGTTTGCATTTTATCAGTTCTTGTTCCATGCCTTGTATGTGTTTTAGGACATTTGCCAATGTCCTTTGCTTTTATTCATGCGTGTGCCTTAGGACATTTGTCAATGTCCTTTGTTTGTACTCTTTTATGTGCCTGTGGCTCTTGTGCCAACTTTGCTTGTTTCAATTGTATGTGGCATTTGAACATGTCTTATATGCTTGATTTTCAGTTTAAGTGACATGTGCCCCTATCCCTTGATTGTTTGGCCCCTTGGCCACTCATGTATGCTTCTTGCTTCACATGTTTGTTGTCTAATAACTTTTTCTATTTGTAATGCCATGATCCATATCATGTATTTTCTTGCTTTCTTGGATGCCATGATGGATATCATGCTCCATCCCTCCTTGATAACAACTAATAACTAACACTTTCAATTCTAGTTCAGTACATTGCACATGTTATTACATTATTATATCTATCTAGGCATACCCTGTTGATTTAACAATCTCTCAATATAAACCATGCTATATCTTGAGATATTTTGTTAATTATCATTGTTATATTATGTATATTTCTAGTTTAACACACTTGTAGGACTCTTTTTTAGGGTAGTCATTGTAACGTCGTTATTCCTACCCTCAAAAGAGGGGGCAACAAACAGGGGTTTTTTCACAGAGATTAGAGCTCCTAACGGTTGAAAAAGCAAATTTCAGAACACTCAAAATAGAATCAAGACATCAGACCAGATAAAATAGACTAGGTAGACAACAAAGAATCCATAAAATTTACTAGATTTGGCCTTGGACAACAACACCAAAGTTGGAATACAACGTCAGACAGTAGGGTGTCCTGTTTTTGGCACTCTTGTCTAGACAACAAAAAAAATCAAAATTTCCAAAAATAGATAGAAAAGTGAGTTCAATAATAAGTTTGTGATCTTAGTACAGTCTAGATTCAATATGTTTCAGTATAAGCTTTACTCAAAGAATCTAGATATAGGGGCCATCAAGCACGACATGATGGCTCTCACTTCTAATTCAGATTATACAATTGATATAACTTCCAGATCATAATGTATGTTCTAGACACTAGTGATTGGGGCCAATGTGCATGGCACATTGATCCTCCCCTTTTTTGAGTTTAATTTATTTTCCAAACATTTCTTAGCAGTTGCGTGCCTTACTCCATTTTCAGGTGGTTGGCATCCTTTTTCAAGTTTGACTTTCATACAAGCTTAATTTTTTGAGTACCCTAGTTCCTGTGTTGGCTTCCACATAAGCATATTGCACTAGTTTTAGAGTGGCTTTCATACAAGCCTAATCTCCATCTTTTGAAATAGCCAAGAGTGACCTAGTTTCTAGCATACATTCGGCTATCCATGCCAACATTGTTAGATCACAATACAATCATGGGCTTCAGGAGCCATCTCATATGACATTTATTCCATATCGGTATTACTTCATAGATTCACTTCATGGAGGAATGATGGAGCCAAAGGACTAGCTAGCCTTTGTATTCTTGATCTACTTATTCAGAGGGATTGGACACATAGTCCAAACATCGATTGACACACGCATGATTCATTTTATTCACTTAGTGGATGATGATGGAACCAAAGGGCCTACCTTTACATTCTTGAACCACTTCCAAAGAATTGAG
Organism: Torreya grandis; assembly: GCA_037957365.1. Classification (NCBI taxonomy): domain Eukaryota; kingdom Viridiplantae; phylum Streptophyta; class Pinopsida; order Cupressales; family Taxaceae; genus Torreya; species Torreya grandis. The sequence goes on from JARHVA010000543.1 coordinate 2,406,554, forward strand.
CACTCAGCGCTGTTCATGATATTACTTTTGGTACATCACACACTCAACACAGTCTAGCATCACTAGTTTTGTATTGGTTCACGTACCCGATGAGGTGTATTCATTCTTTTCTCTTCCTCTCTCTTACCCAAATTTTGTACGTTCTTATTTTAGATATAGCGTATATAGTAAGGATTGATCTACTCTATGTTTTTTTATTACAAATTCACACTCCACACCGTGTTCTCTCTATATGCACATTCAACATCACACAACGTCATGAGCTTCACCTTTACAGGTAAGTTTAGGTAGACTTTCTATTTTTTCTTTATCCTAGTATTTTGCTTTGATGCATCACTAGAATAAAGGGGGGGGGGAAATGTAGTCATATAAAATATGAAATTTGACAACTTGAGTGTGAATAATGACACCTAATTCATAGGTCTCATGACCCTCATAAGCATGTTTTCACCGATTTCCAGTCATTCGTAGCCTTCTAGACTGAACCATTGCTAACTTAGGCTTCTCTTTCCATGATAAATCCATCCCCCCAAGTCTCCTACCCTTATGACAAAAACACCCAAACTTGGACTGCAATGTTGAAACCCAGGGTGTCCTATTTCTGGGGTTATTGTTCAAGTGCATTTTTGTTTCTAACGATCATATTCTTATGAATTCTTATCCTAATTCATGTCGGCCTAATGTGAATTCATTTAATTCATGATCATTAAATCCCTTATAAAAGGCCATTCAAAATCCATTTAGAAGGGTTGGCACTCATTTTCAAAAGAAAAGCAAGAATACAAGCAAGGCTACTCAAGCACTCTTCCATATTCTCTGCATACAACCATCCAATAGTATTTCAAGCTTATTCAAACCTTTATACCAGTCCCTGGTCATTCCAAGTATATCCATTTTTATATTTACTTGCATTTTCATCACACTATTACACCAAACACTTCAATGGGAGAACTACATATAGATTGATCCCTCCTCGGAGTATTGGTATATAGGCAGCGTGCCCACACATGGGGTGTGAAGTGCATCCAACGTATCCTTTACACACTAACCCCTTTTTCCTATTTGCCAAAGTTCCATTTAATTGCATAGAAGACACAAACACACAAAGAATCAACTCTACAAGAAGTTCCACTAATAATGAGGATCTGAAAATTGATACACAGGCTCACACAGATGTAGCGAACAAAACCCATAAAAATTAGATCTCTGTGAGCAGTTTAGACAATAGCAAGACCAGGGCTATAGTGCCAGACAACATTTTTGGTGGACTTGTCCAATCAAAAAATAAACTCCAAATTCCTGTTTGTGACAGTCTTTCAAGATTGCACACAGATTTTTAGACCTTGTCTCAGTCAGGACAACACAAAATCAGATAAGTTTAATTTTTTCTCTCACTACTATCTTTAGAAAAGTCTCAACTACAGTCAAATTTCACAAATCAATAACCTAATTATTGTATATTATTTACTAATTTTATCTACTCAGACCTGTTTGTTATTTACGAATTAAACATCTAATTTCCCAAAAATAGTAAATCATCATCAAAGGTTTGTGAAATCGAGGTCAAAGGAAACACTTAAACAAAGGATCAAATTAAAAATGGTACCAAATACTTCAATTCCTTGTGTATATCTAAATTATGTTATAGTATTCTAGTCCTTTGTTGTAAATTCACTTTCATGAGGTGCTCCTCCCATTAATTCCTCTTTGGTTCTAAAAATAGCCCATGATTCTCAAAATCCACAAGTGTAAATGACTTCCACCTTACTTGCTGCTCCATTGAATCTATTTGTATCTTTAATGGGTCTATTTGATTCATGTGATTCATTATAATATGTTGTATAGATCACTACTGATGCAATGGTGGTTAAAGGATCCAATGAAGGACAACCTTATACCACACCACACTATTTCACATAAACAATACACTGACTTGTATGTGTGTGAAAACAAAATGAAACAATAATGATTTTATTGATTCAAATGAGGAAATATAACTTGCACACAATCCTATAGTCTGACTACAAACTTTATTATAATATTGCAATATGACAACAATCTCCCTATAGATGTGTTACAACCTATGTTACTCTTAGACTTATGGCTCACATAAATTTATGCTTTAACCAAGCTTGGTTATTTTTGGTTTGGCTATCCTTCTTGCAAATCTTTCTAATTGTCAATTTTTGTAGAGTTCTTTATCTGCCTTATCTAAAAGAATAACCAACCAACTCTGCTCACTCAATTCCTTTTGGCTAATCATAAGATAATGTATTTACCACTATGCTCACCGTTGATATAGGAACACACACAAGAAACTATTAGTAAGTTGGAACAATTCCTTCTTCTAGTTTTTAGATATCTGTTGTCATCATGTGATGATTTAGAGTCCACGTGGTTATGATCTGCACATTGTTAGGATTGTTATTCTTCATCGTGCATGACACTTGGCAATTGATACACGAATCAAAGTGAAATGTCTAGATGGTTATGTTACTACACATAAATATTATCATTCTAGACTAACCAATACTCACCCACTATGCAAGATCAAGGTGCATACCTAAAGCTTCACAAGAACATTATGTACACTATAAAATGTGCAATGATATGATATTGTAAGCTCAAGTTGCAACAATCAAAATAGTTGTAAGTGAAGTCTGTGTGCAGAAGGCAATGCTTAAGGTTGTGCAAGACCTTTACAGTCATAAAGTTATACACAAGTACTCTTTGTAAGATATTACAAGCTTTGTAGAACATGAATGCACATAAGTCACCTAAATTTTCAAGACTTCAACTTTACTTCTCTATGAAAATTTTCTAATTCATTATGTAAAAATCGTAATGGATTCCAATCTAAATTGCACAAGTTTCTCAAAACTTAAGTCCTTGTCCACTTGATTTTTCAAGCTATGTGCACTAAAAGGTTGTGTGGAAGTAACTCAGTGTATGCACAAACATTGCACAAAACAACTTGAATGGATTGCACAAAATAAAAAATTATGCACAACTACAAAAATATTTCTTGCAAGTATTTTTTGACCATGAAAAATTGCTTGTAAACCTAGATGCTCCTGTATCAACTACTAAACCAACATTTGATTTTATTTCCAAATATAAATATGCCCCTTTCACTAACTTGCCAATTCTTTATATATGCACCTTTGTTTAAATTTTATGTATCCATTTTATCTTCAACACAACATATCATTCACTAACTTCTTTCTTTGTGATTGTGGCAATCCCCACATTAGGACCAATAAAGGTTTCAAAGGAATTGTTCAATAATCAAGATTATGGTAGCTATTTTTAAATTTTTATTTTTTACATGTGCCATCATTTCTCTTGTCTTAGTGACTTTTTGGGTCTATCTTTTAGACCCCTTAGGGATGGAATTTTTTTATTAAATATGAATTACAAAAGGAACTAAATACTAACCCCCAACAAAAAAATAAGTATCCAAACACTTCAAAAAACATTCCTTCTTCTAGTTGTCAGATATCTATTTTCATCATGTGATGCTTCAGAGTCCATGCAATTATGATTTGCACATTGTTAAGATTGTTATTCTTCATCAAGTGCAACACTTGGCAATTGATACATAACACGAATCAAAGTGACATGTGTCTAGATTGTTATGTTACTACACATAAAGACTATCATTCTAGAGCATCCAATACTCACCCACTGTGCAAGATCACAATGCATACTTAAAGGTTTGCGAGAACATTATGCACAATATAAAATACATGATGATATGATATTGTAAGCTTAAGTCGCAACAATCATAAGTGAAATTTGTGTGTAGAAGACAATACATAAGGTTGCACAGGACCTCTCCAGTCATAAAGTTAACACACAAGTACTCCTCTTTGCAAGATTTTGCAAGTTTCACAAAACATGATTACGCACAATTCACTTGAATTTGGAAGACTTCAACTTTACTTTTTTGTGTAAAACTTCTAACTCATTTCAAAAAACTCATAAAGGCTTCCAATCCAACTTGCACAAGTTTCTCAAAGATGAAGTCCTTATCCACTTGATGTTTCAAGCTATACACACTAAAAGGTTGTGTGGAAGTAACTTTGTATGCACACAAACACTGCACAAAACAACTTAAAGGGATTGCACAGAAACAAAAAAATGCACACAACTGTGAAAATATTTATTTCTACACCAAATTTTTTTAGATGATGTAAAATTGTTTGTGAACTCAGATGCTCTTGTATCAACTACTAAACCAACATTTGATTTTATTTTCAAATATAATTTTGTCCCTTTCACTAACTTGCCAATTCTTTATATGTGCACCTTATTTTAACTTTTATGTATCCATTTTATCTTCAACATAACATTTTAGTTGTGATGGTGGCAATCCCACCATTAGGACCAATAAAGGTTTCAAAGGAATTGTCCAATAATCAAGATTATGGTAGCCATTTTTAAGTTTTTTGTTTTCTACATTGCCATCATTTCTCTTATCGTAGTGAATTTTTGGGTCTATCTTTTAGACCCCTTGGGGATGAAAAAATGTTATTAACTATCAATTACAAAAGGAACTAAATACTAACGACCACCCGCCTGCCCCCCTCCCCACCCCATTGTAAAAAAGAAAAGCTAAACACTTAAAAAAAAAATTCCTTCTTCTAGTTGTCATATATTTGTTGTCATCATGTGATGCTTCAAAGTCCATGCGGTTATGATCTGCACATTTTTAGGATTGTTATTCTTCATCATGTACAACACTTGGAAATTGATACAAAACATGAATCAAAGTGATGTGTCTAGATGGTTATGTTATTACATAGAAAGACTATCATTCCAAACTGTCCAATACTCACCCATTGTGCAAGATCACGGTGCATACTTAAAGGTTCACAAGAACATTTTGCACAATATAAAATGTAATTTTAAGCTCAAGTTGCAATAGTCACAAGTGAAGTTTGTGTGTAGAAGAAAATGCGTAAGGTTGCACAAGACCTTTCTAGTCATAAAATTACACACAAGTACTCCTCTTTGCAAGATATTGCAAGATTCACAAAACATGACTACGCATAAGTCACTTGACTTTTCAAGACTTCAAATTTACTTCTCTACACAAAAATTATATCTCATTGTGCAAAACTTGAAAAGGGTTCCAATCCAACTTGCACAAGTTGCTTGAATCTTAAGTCCTTGTCCACTTTGATGTTTCAAGCTATGTGCACTAAAAGGATGCACAAGAGTAACTGTATGTGTGCACAAACGTTGCACAAAATAAATTGAAAGAAATGTGTGAAAATAAAAAATTACACACAACTGTAAAAATATTTATTTTTACACCAAATATTTTTAGATGATGTAAAATTACTTGTGAACCTAAATGTCCCTATATCAACTATTAAACTAACATTTAATTTTAATTCAAAATATAAATGTCCCTTTCACTAACTTGCCAATTCTTTATATGTGCATCTTCATTTAAATTTTCTATATCCATTTTATCTTCAACACAACATTTCAATCACTAACTTCTTTTTCTTTCTTTGGGATAGTGACAATCCCAACATTAAGACCAATACATTTTTTAAAGTAATTGTTTATCCCAACATTAGAACCAATAATTTTTTAAAAGTATTTCTTTAATAATTAAAATTATGATAATCATTTTTAAGTTTTTATTTTCTACATGTACCATCATTTCTCTTATCTTCGTTATTTTTATGGGGAATATCTTTTAAACCCCTTTAAGAATTGATAAATATTATTAATTATCAATTACAAAAGGAACTAAATATTAAACCTCCTTTCACTCATAAAAATTAAAAAAAAGAAAGAAAAAGAAGAAAAGAATTCGTTATTTTTATGGGGAATATCTTTTAAATCCCTTTAAGAATTGATAAATATTATTAATTATCAATTACAAAAGGAACTAAATATTAAACCTCCTTTCACTCATAAAAATTAAAAAAAAGAAAGGAAAAGAAGAAAAGAAAAAACAACTAGACACTAAAAAAAAGAACAAAACATGGATAGAGTGCTTAAACCTACATGTGCAAAATGTAAATCATATGATTTGAATAGTCGTGTGAGGGATATGGATCGTTATTTCTATGTAAACTTTTCGAGAATACAATTCATAAATATTTATAATAAAACTCATGAATTTCAATATAATATCCAGTTTTAACATCTTATTATATTTTTCGGGTTCCTTGTATAGACTATCTAAAGTTTAGAATTATTTTAATGACTAATTTTAAATTGAACTCAATAATCAATTAATTAGAAAAAACAATTTAAGTGACCATTAAACCTAAAATTAAAATAAATAAGTAAAATACTAAAATTTTGCCTTTACTTCAAAAATTCATTTAAATGTATAATTAACTTATTTTAAAATGAATATAAATAATACATTTCATTAAATAATTAAATGCACTACTTTACCAATGGGTCATTAGAGCATTAATACACTCAAAGGGAGCTTCATTATTATATAATTTTTACCACAATAATTTTGGAATTCATTGTAAATATATTATAAGTTAGGGCGAGCTTTGTCATGCATTACACAATATTGAGATTAAATTAATGGATGCCAATATACTAATGTATACATTTATCACTTCTACATCCATTACCTTCAAATATTAGGTTAAGACAACATTCAAACATAAGACTAATGACGTACCTAATATTCAATATAAGAATGAGATCAAAATTGTCAACACATTTTCAAAAACTAATGATAAACTTATATCTCCTACTTCTAGGAATGTTCGACAGTTTATAGCATTACCAGACCCACCTCACAAATTACTTAAATGATTGATCAAGTGTAATGCTATTACTTTAATTAAGCCATATCGATTAGATATTATTTGATTATCTCCTAAAGGATATAATGCAAACCTATATTGTGATTATCATCGAACTCTTGGACATTCAACTAATTGATTCTTGAAAATGAGACATAAGATTCAAGATCTCATCAATATCAACACTATTTGCATTGAATGCCATAATCCTACATTGAACAAATATATCATAGTTCCTAATCAATGCTTGAAAGTATTCACTAATCCATTGTCAACTAATGATTCTACAAAACAAGATAATGTGCATATGACAACATCTATATGATATTAAACTATTTCACTTGAGCATGAGATTGATAACATTATTGGAATGGTTTTGACTTCTCCACAAGAAGAAAATTATATTATATTTGATGACCACGAGATACTTGATGATGAATCAAATAATGGTCCTTTGCACCTTCATGGTTTTGTTTCCTCTTATCATTCAAACATACATGAATTATGTTTGACAATGGTTCTAGCGAAAAATATTATTACCATGTAATTTTTATCTAGTTAAGGTTACACTAAATGAGATTTAATTAGTAAGACTATGATAATTTACAGCTATTATGGCATTTGACACACACCACTTGGTGGTATTACATTCCTAGTTATAATTGATCCTTAGACCGTTCTAGTTTGATTTTATGGTATTATGAATATTGGATCATATGATGTATTAGAGACTCCTATGGCTTTATCAAATGAGAATGATACCTTTTAAATTACACCACTATCTCAAGTTTGTATATGATTACCTACCTTATATATCACACTCACAATCATCTAGTGCACTTTGTAAGGATAAAATCATTCAAACTTGTATGATACTAGTGTCTCATCATTACTAGTTACAACACCTACTACTATCTCACCATTACTAGTTATGTTCCTACTACATTTGTGTTTGTGACACTGATCCCATGTATGATCTCCTAGAGCTCCGATTCCTATAGTCACACCTTATATTCCTACAATACATACACGACTACATCTCAGTATTAATGTTTAACCTCTTGATATAGATCACTTTCAAAGTGTATAATATGCTACAGATGTCTGTGAATGCTAAAGGATGTGTGTGATCATTGAAATCTAACATTTAGAAGTGAGAGTGTGTGAACTCATGCTACCTTGTCATGGAATGTGAAGATTCCCTACATGTAAGAGCAAATTATAGAAGAAGAGTATCCATGTCAGATGGATGTTTCATGCTCAGGGATGTAGTAAAACTATCAAGTCTGATCTAGTGACCTCAATGTTATGGTGATGAAAATACCAACAATATTTGTACTATATGCATTTGATGTTTGATATCAAAACTCTAGGATACAAGAGTGAAGTTGAGAAATTATATATGTTCTAGCTCTGTGGAGAATTGTGGAGCTTCATGTGTGGGTGAATACATGTTATTGAAATATAAGTTGGCCTACTGATAATACATAACCATAGAGGTGATGGTAAATAATGTAAGGCATGCTACGTAGATATAAGTGTCTACGTAGACATATAACATGAAGATTTGTTGTCCACCACATTACTTATGTGAGAATCTTGTCACTTGTAAGACTATTGTAGAGAGGAATATAATTTCCCCCATTCATCAAGGTCCATCCATCCATAGTGTAGCCTCAGTGAATGCATAATTCTCTTTGCATGAGAATGTTTGAGAACCAAGAAGTGGATTGGGCATTTTTGCTTCTTCAATGGGGAAAATAACTAGGATGAAGATCTCAACACTATTTATTTATATGACCACTATGATGATAATGGCTATACGTAACTAGAGAGTGTGGTGTGTTTATTTGATGAGAGAGTCTTTGCATTTGGTACATTTGAGCCATATGAAGTTCTTCACACTGGCAGGCATGTTTCCATCAAGGCATACACCTTGGTTGGCACTATTGATATTCACTCACAGGTTTATTTTACTTGGAAGTTTATACATGTGATAATGGCTACATTTGTGCTAAATGATATTAAGAAGCTCAAAATTCTGATTGCTTATAATATTTTTGGGGTGTACACCTTCTTCTACGATGTGATGGCATATGTTTCCACTGATAAGTATATATGTGCGGCCATACTTTTTTTTGCATGGAGCATGACTAAGATGCTAACATATATTATTCAATGTTTTCAAAGAGATGCGGGGATGAAGAACTTGGTGCACATGTGAAAAAATTTGGGTTGTCTTCCATAGAGTGTGATGTGGAAGCATCAATATCACGTGACTATGGTGAGAAGCATATAAATCCTTCATTAAATATGATGTAATTGGTGTAACCAAGACCCATGTTACATGGTCTCATCTTCATCTAGAGGGTATTGATGATGCATTGGCCCTTATTTCCTAGGTAGGTTACCATCGTGACATATGCATTGGTTTGTGTTGTTGCTGTTACTATGCATAATTATACTACTTGTAAGTTTGCACATGTTCTTGAGGATACTTATTTACTAAATTATACTAAGTATCTTATAATTATGATTAATTATGATGTTGTTGAGGTGCACTCCTTCTACAATGCAATGGCATAGGTTTCATTGATAAGTCTATGTGTGTGGCCATAGTTTATTATACATGGATCATGACTAAGATTCTCACATAGATTATTCAACCTTTTTAAAAAGGTGTTGGGATGAGGAACTTGATGCACAGGTGAAAAAACTTGGGTTATCTTCCATAGAGTGTGATGTGGAAGATGTAGACACTTAAAAACTGCACATGATAGCTTTTGATGTCACACCACTTTTGGGACCCTTGTCTATTAGGCTACCTAGTCCACTATAATCTTTTTGCAACTTAAAACTATCAAAACCCAAACTAATTCATCATTTAATTCACCTATCTTTCACCAATTATCTTTTGGTCCCTTGACCACTGATAGTCAGCCTAATCATCAATGGTTGGCCTGACCATCGATGGTGAGGACCCTCAACTTGATTTAAAACTTTAAAGCATTGCCAGTTGGGTGCAATATCAACAACTCCCTGAATGGAAACTTGCCTTTAAAACAAGCTTTTAAAGCTATGAGAATAGGCAACTTTATCCCCTATCAAATTAGTAACTTCCTTTATTTCACTTAGCAACTTCTACTTATAAAAGGAGAAGAGGAGGAAGTGAAAAGGGATCCACAATCAAGTATTTTGAATTCAAGCTCTCTTGTAGATATCCAACATCCTTTAAATGAGTATTCTTATTGGTGACCTGAAGATCTATCAAAATCACATTCGAAGGCATGAAATACCATCACTCTAGCCAAATTACTCTCAAATTCCTTCACCTTTTTTCAAGTATCTTATGATTATTTAATTTAATCTATCCTATTTCTAATCTTTCTACCTTATTAGAGTTATCAATACCTTATTTACACCTTTCAACCTTGTAACCAAACCACTGCTTGCCTAATTTCTCAACTGGTACTTACTATTATGATCATTCCCAAATTGACATAGGTAACTGCTGATGGTCACCCAACCACTGACGATTAGACCCAACTATCGACGGTCACCCAACTATCGATGATCAGACCCAACCATCTAAGGTTCACCTAACTATTGATGGTCATTATGGCACACATTTATAGCAAGCTATTTTCATCCCTTTACCCCAAATCAAATCTTGCTCTCTATGTTTCCCTCTGACCACAGGGCCTTTTTTGATTTTTTAGACTTGACCCTGACCATCTTAGCATAAAATTTGATCATTTTCTCTTAACGAGCAATTTATCTTGTTCTTTATTGTATATATTTACCTTCTTATTATTGAATCCAAGTATCATTTCTTCTTATCATTTTTAGCTTAATTATCATAACAGTGGATTGACAACCTCCTAGAAAGCATTACACTTCTTAGATCTAGCTCACGCTAGGCAATCCACTCAATCAACCATCTAACAAACCCTATTTCAAGCGTATATTTTGTTTGCAAGTTATTCCTCCCTAACCAAAGAGGATATCCCACCATCGTTTAGATTCACATGCACACTTTACCAAGTATTCATCTACACACCCTATTACTAGTTTCATTAACTTACTTCCAAAACTAAGAAATGAGTGAATTTAATTGAAACATTTTGGCATGCTCGATGGGACCCCCACCTTTCTTTTCAATAGCTAGTATTTATATGCTCTCTCTCTATTGTTTGCTCATTCAAACAAATCTAAATTTATTTTGTGTTTAAAATTTGAATACATACATTGTTTGCTGGTAATTTTAATACATATAACTAATTAAAAGGCAAGTAATCTATCATAGTTCCACTTTTTCTATCACACACAAAACCTAAACCAATTTCATAATCAACACATAAAAACAATACCTGAGACAAGGCTCGACTAGGATTTCATCATCTAGAGGAAACCTTACCCCTTCTCGGCTATCCCACTTCAATTTCACCACCAAGGGGAGAACCAACTCACCTCTCTGGTTGAGTATAAACTCTAAACTCAGTATATTCTAGCTAAGCACTCAAAACTCTTACCACTACGGGACCATGAAGTGAGGGGGTAGGCCCCAATACTAAGTCACATACCAAAGTTCAACACAGATTCTCCTCTTGAGCACTTGAACAACCTAAAACCAACCTTAGATTGCCTCTTTAGTACTTGATCTACAATCCAAATTCCCTCTTCACACTTTCTAAGGCATAAGCCAAAAGTGATCTAAAAATAATTCTAAGATTTAACACACTTTTAGTGTATGCATTATTTTCTTTGAATTCTTTTCTTTTGATTGCTCCTTGTTTGAGGTGTGAGTTTTATCATATTTCTTCTCTTCTCATATGGTCTTTACTAGACAATAGTTGAGAAACTAGACCAATCAACCACCACCTTCATCTTCCTCCTCCATGGAATATAATTCTAATGATGAGGGATCACCTCATCATTATCCCCCTCCAACTAGAATCCTGGTTGTCTTTGAAGGTGATGTGGACTTTGCTTCCTTCCTTGACAACAATCTGGTTGCTCTTCAACACTACCTTGATAACTTACCCAATTGTATCTCTATTTCTTTAGTTCTTTCTATGGATCCTCCTTATGGTATGCCCCCCACCTTATGGTGGGTATGACCTCAACCCAATCTTTGATGACCCAAGCCTCCTCTTCTTCCAACATCCCACCTACTACCACCACCTAAACCCAATCCAACATTTTGACTTCCAACCAAACCTCCTACCACACCCCACACTTCCCTAGCAAGTTTAACCTTACCTTTAGGTACTTATACCCCACCTAACAAGTGGTTGACTTGTTCCCCTATTTCCACCCTTTCTCTTATCTCAACCAACCCAAAAAAATCTACCCCATTTCAAAACTTGGTGCTTTCTATACCTTAAACACTTCCACCCATTAGCACTAGAGTCACCATTCAACCTCAACTTACCCAACCCCAAACCACCACCTTAGCCATACCTTTAAGTCAACCCACATCAATCCCCCAATAAGTACCTATGACAACTTACCAATATGTCCCTAACCCACAAGGGTACATAACACCTTCCACCCAACCATTTGTGTTAATCAACCCTTATGGGGTACCATCTGTGAACTAGGAATTTGACTCAAGAGAGGATGATTAGTATCTTGTTAGTTACAAAATGAAAACAAAATGAAAGAAACACACTAACTAGCATAACATCTCTAGGTGTAGTCATTAGGGGGAGCTTAGTGAGGAAAAACTATTTGAAAACACAACTATAAATGGAAATAAATGAGAAATATGAACACAAAACACAAATTTCTTACCAAATTTTTGATTGCTCCAAAAGGCTCCTTCTTTGGCTTGCTTGGCTTGTGCGTCAAGAGATCTTCATCAATGGAGTATGGCTACCTTCATCTCCTCTTGGCACCTTTGGCTTGGCTCAATAATTTGACATTATAAAACTAAAATGCAATGACTTTGGAATGATTTAAGCATTATAAAATCGCACTATCCAATCTAAAAATTCAATAGGCAAGGCCTCCTATTTATAAATTTTTGCAAATGGCTAGAATCAACCTAAACCATCCATATCAAGATGAAGATGTGTGTCTGAAGATTAAATCAATTATGTAATTAAAATCCATAAATAGTCTCATCAATATTCTGGATAGAGGGGCATTGAAGAGGCATGTGAGGGTCTTAATGAGGCATTAATTCATATATTTGTGGCATTTATGGCTTGTGGATGCCACCCCATATGATGATGTCATTCAATGATGCAGTTAGTGACAATCAATTTCCAATAAATATTTATTCAACAAGTTTCATGGAAAATTAACTTAAGGCCTTAACTTGGTTTAATTAGTCTAAAACATGGTTAGTCAACTTTGATGCAAATCTTGGCAATTGGTGTACAAATTAATAAAATTGGTCAAAATGTCTTGTTATTGGCTCAAAATTTGACTAGATTAGAATTAGGATGCGATGTCAAATGCATTGGATCCATTATCCCATTTAGGATGTTGTCAATGCAAAATAACAAAGACATGTGTCTTGTGCAATAAATTTAATAGAAAAGAGCAATCCAGAGCCCCCAGGTGCAAAAATGTTATTTTGACTCGAAATGATTTGATCAAAGTTAGCTAGCCCATAAATTGCATTATCCCATTTAGCTATACCCTGACACAAATTGGTACTTGAATATGTCAGTTTCAAAGCTTTTAATGTGTTCTAGCATTTTTAGGCCAAATTGTGCATTTTGGTGGAAATTAGTCAAAAAGCCTATTTGGAGGTCATCAGTGGCCAGATTTAGGTGTCTACACCATCCCAACCTCTTGTCACCACTTAAAAATATGTGGCTTCTTCTGTATCTTGTACCACTTATCCCTATATAACCGCCACTGAATCTGAACAAAATGTACCCCTCAATTATGTAGCTTCTCAACCCCAACTAGACTTGATCAAGATGTTAATGGACAAAATGACCAACTTGGATTCATCCATATCTGGGTCTCATAATATTTTATCCTATGATCATATTTTTAATGAACCCCTTCATCTGTCTATCCCTATCCATGCTTATCCTCCTCAATGGGAATTATCCAAGTTTTCCAAATTCTAAGGTAAGGAGGACCCCCAACAACATTTGAGAGCCTTCCATCAATCTTGTTATTTAATCACCTATGATGATGCTTTCCTTATTTGAACTTTCCTCATGTCCTTATCTGGACCTGCCCTTTATTGGTATAGTGCTCTTACCCAACACACCATCTTTTCCTTCTCTCAATTGGCCCAAATCATTTTAGAACACTTTTCTGTGAACATATCTAAAAATGTTTCTATCATTGATCTCTATTCCATTAAGCAATTAGATGATGAGTTAATTGTTGATTTTTTTTCTAGATGGAGAGGTCTTATCAACCAAATTTATTTTCTATTACCCCAACCCAAATTGATTGAGCTCTTCTCCCAGGGATGTGCCAAACATATTTCCCCACTCTTCAAGTCCAAACCTTTAAAACCTTTGATGAAGAATTCACTATGGCACAAAATTTTGAGAACTATGCCATTGATGAAGGGAAGTTGAAGATTCATAGCAAGAATTCTAGTTTTAAATACAATGACCCTTCCTCCACTGAGACCACTAACCAATCTAATACCAAATCAAAAGAATCAACACATTCGGTTGTTCTAAAAACCGCTCCACCTCCAACTATCAACCAGCCACCTCAAACCAATCCTTCAAACCCTCCTCAGTAATAAAACCAAAACCAAAATTGAGCTCCTCCTCAGCCACCTCAAACCAATCCTTCAAACCTTCCTCAACAATAAAACTGAAACCAAAACTGAGGTCCTCCAAGATAATATACTCCCATTAGAGAATTGTATGCATCAATTTTGGATAAATTTGTCAAATCCAACCTCATCTAATTTCCACCAATCAAGCCACCCCAGTAATTTGATTCTTCTCACCTCATACTTGGGTGGTATAATAAAAATTACCAGTGTGTCTTTCACCATGTTGTAAGACATGGCATTAATAGATGCAATACATTTAAAAGTCTTGTCCAAAATTTGATTGATAGTGGAGAGCTTGCATTTGATAACCCCAATGCACCTCCTAATTAGTCTCTTGACATTTTTCATAAACCTTTCCCCAATCATTCTCCTTTTACCCACCACCATGATAACCAACCCAAATCATCTACCTCTCATGAGGCCCACACTATCAATGTTATCAATAGTGAGCCCATTTTTGAGGAGACCATTACCTCAATTACCCAAGTGGATAAAATTAACTCACCACCTATTCCTTCGAATACCCAAATGAAAAAATCAATTGCCCCCCTCTCTTCACTTGATGAGACCTTGGCTCTACCTAACTCTCCCTTGGTAGAAACACTAAAGGAGTCAACCATTACATTAACCATTCCCACCTCTTCCACTCCTCCTATCCAAGTAGTAGAACTACCCTCCTCTCCTTTGGACAACCAAATAAAGGAGACAACCCTTCCTATTCTTCCCATTGAGGAGCACATACCTACTCCTCATATCATAGAACCATCCATGGAAACCATTTTCGAAGAGAAGGTTACCTCATCCACCAAATCACCACCTTTGGGACCTTCCACCAAAAATAACAACAACAAAACCATTCCTTCTTCTCCACCCAAGGGCTTAATATTTGAGACCAATGACCAAGGAACTAAACCTATTTATAAGCCCTTCTCTAGCTTAGTCTAAATTTTAGAGTTCACTTCTCAAGCTAACTTTGATAGAGCCACCTTTTGGCATTGACTTAGAATTCCTTACCAAAACAAATCTGAATCCTCTACTTCACTTGAGTCTACCCTTAAACCCATTATCACTGCTCCACCAAACACCTCTACTATAACCCTAAGTGAACCATCCCAACCACCTCAAGCTAAAATTGTTAAATTACCTTATTCCTCTTTCACCAAACCAATTAAGAACCTAGGAATTCTTCCCACACCTATTCATACTCACCCCCCTTTGAGGTTGGACTTGACCCCATCAATCCCACCAAAGACAAATCCAACCAAACCCATTAAGAAAATAGTGCTATCTAAACCTCCACCACAAAATACACCCACACCACCTCTTTCCCATTTACCTTTCATTTTAGGACCTCATCCCTCTACCATTCTAGTTTACCTATTCTACGTCTAAAAATATGTCTCCTTTTTCTCCACCCACACCCATGAAACCTTCTAGTTCTCCATCATTTTTAATCAACCTATCTACCTCTACTTTCCCACCTATAGTTAAACCTTCATCATCCAAGTATCCAATCCCCAAACCAATTGTAGCCAAGCAAACTCAACCAAAACCCCAACTAAAATCATTCCTCCAACCACAACTTCCATGAAGAAGCCTATTCCCAATAAAGTTCCCACTCCTAAAACCAAAAACTCGCCACCTACAACACCTTTGCTTAAGTCTTACACAAAAATTTTACAAAGGTTGTTGAAAACCTCTTCCATTAGCTTACTCTAATCAAACATTTTGACCCCTCCTATTTTAAGCCCACATGGTTCAATGATAATTTTATTTGTCTTTACCATAGGACTCCTAGACATGATACATAAAACTTTAAAGCTCTCCAAACTCTTGTCCACAATATTTTAGATGAAGATGATCTCTTGGAAGGACCTCTATTAAGCCCATCACCTACTCCACTATCTACCCAACCCATCCAACAAGTACCAATTCCCCCACTCCCACCTAATGGTGAAGAGGAGGAACCAAAGTAAACATCAAGCCCCCTTATCCACACCATTCATATGGTTACCCGTTCTTTGGCCCAATAGAAAGATAAGGAGAAAACCAAAGTAGCCATCCCACGGACTTACCATTTGACCTCTCAACCCTCCAACCAAGCTTAAACATCTTCACTTGCACCCTCACAACCATCAAAACCCAAAGTCTCCATTTTAGGAGATCCATCCTCAACCCTTCTCCATTCATCCAATGGCTCATGCTGAAACAACTTCACCAAACACCAGTGAAAATGAGCCTTTATGATCTGATCAGCAACTCACCTCAACATCACCAAGCATTAATTGAGGCCCTACATTCTATAGAGGTTTAACCTAATGATCCACATCCTCTTGCATATTTTGTTGGAGTGCTCTACCATTCTACCCTTGTCACTTTTTAGGATTCAAAAATCCTACCTTTTCATATTGAAGATCTTGATTCTCCCCTCTTCATCACAACATACATCAATCAAACCCATGTCTAAAGGGTAATTATTGATGGAAGAGATAGCATAAAAATCATCTCCTCCCATGCATATGACCAAATTTAATTTCCCATGAACATCATGTCTGAGAGTATAGTGGTCCTTCACTCTTTCAATGATACCATGGAAATCACCTCAGGGATCATGATGCTCCACATTAGTTTTGGAACTTGTACCATTCCCAAACTATTTTATGTTATTGAGGGAAAATTCCAATATAATGTGTTACTTGGATGCCCTTAGGTCTGTGCTATGAGTTGCATCCCTTCCACCTTACACCAATCCATCAAATTTGAGAATGAGGGACAAATTATTACAATCAAAGCTGATCCTAGTCCCTTTGCCTCCTGGGATATGACATAGTGACCTAATGATGTTATTATTACTCCATCCACCTTAAAACCAACTTCTAACCAAACCACCTCATCAATCACCATTGATATTGCAATCAACATTTCAACAACTCTCACTGGAGGGATATCACTTTATAACTTTAGATGCTTTCCCTACTCCATAAGAATATGGGAATCTTCAAAATGACCCTTCTTAAAATCCCCACATCAGAGCCATTATCACTTTTGATCTCCTCAATAATAAAAAAAAAATCATCTATGGGGGACTTGATCAACCACTCCTTGCTCCCACCACTGTCTTGTACATCAAACCATTCACCATTGACTTCTCTTATCTAGATAAACTGGCCTTTGCTAAAGCATACCTTCACAAATGTGCTTAGAAGGGATTTGGTTTTGGTATTTATGATCAAGGTTCTCAAAAGTTACCCATCATCAAAACCCACAAACCTCATGAGTAATTTGGCCTTGGGTTCAAACCACCAGAAAAACCCACCTCATCAAAACCCATTGCCACCATCAAAGAAGATCTTCCACCCCCATCTTTCTCTTTCCCAAAATCTTAGGATTCTGACATCATCCCTCCAACCTTTTTTTTTGATCAACACTATTAGTTTAGGCCCCCTAACCTATATCAAGGATCACCAAACTAAATCCCTTCCTCTCATTCATCCAAAAATGATTGAACATGATTATCCCACCATCAACACCATCCAACATCAAGATGATGACTCCATTCTTACTTACCTAGGTGCAAGGGATTCCTCTATCCATAAATCTCTCCTTCCTAAGAACCAAACAATGCTGAATGAATCAATCATTAATGTAACTTTGGGAACTAAAGATAGCCCTTGCATCATCAAAATTGACCAATATTTAAATTTCATGGAGAAACAAGATTACCCTTCTTTCCTTCATAACCGTAGCATAGTGTTTACTTGGTCCTATTAGGACATACTTAGAATTGACCCTTTTATTACCCTCCATAACATTGTCACCCATCTTGAGGTCAAGTCAATATGGTAAAAACTTCATAGAATGCATCCCCACATAGCTCTTCTCATTATAAAATAACTCTAACACCTCTTATCTGTCAACTTCATTTAGCCCATTGACTATCCATAATGGGTATCTAACATTGTTCCCATCACCAAACCCATAGGGGGAATTCACCTCTGCATTAAATTTTGAGAACTCAATATTTCATGTCCTAAGGATGACTTTCCTCTACCCAACATTGATGAACTTTTTGATCTTATAGCTAGTCATGAAATTCTATCTCTCATGGATGTTTTCTTGGGATATAATCAGATCTTGATTACCCCTAAAGATCAACATAAAGTTTCCTTTATCACCCCATGGGGAAATTTTTGCTATAGGGTCATGCCCTTTGGACTAAACAATTCTAAAAACACCTATCAGTGGGCCATGACCTATATCTTTCATGACCTCATCCATAAAATTTTAGGGGATTATGTGGATGATCGCCTTGGGAAATCCAAACATTGAAAAGACCATCTAGCTATTCTCACCATCATATTCAAATGATTAATGCATTACAATATCTAGCTCGATCCTAAGAAGTGTATATTTGGGGTCTCATTAGGCAAACTTCTTAGAAATGCCTCCTCCTACCAACCTAAAACAACTTTGTAGCCTCAAGGGCAAACTTCAATCTATCCATTATTTTATTTCCCAATTATCATATTGATGTCAACCTTTCCACCATCTCTTAAAGAAAGATACTTCCTTTAAATTTACCAAAGAATGTCAACAATCCTTTGAATCAATCAAGGAGTACCTTCTCTCTCCACCTATCCTCACCCCTCCTAAAGATGATCAACCCTTCTACCTCCTCTACATATCTACCATCGACCACCCTTAGGGGTAACGATAGCTCATAGAGATAACTAAAACAAAGATCAAGCCATTTATTAGATTAGCTACATGCTTATAAAATATGAAACTTGATATACCCATCCTAAAAAACTTTTCCTCACTTTGGTCTTCATGGCCTCTAAACTCTGCAATTATCTTCTTAATCACAACACCTATGTCATCACTAACACTGCCCCACTCAAGTATATGCACTCCAAGCCATATCAAAACCAATGTATGGCTAAGTGGCTTATAATTTTAGCTAAGTTCACTATTGAGTTCTTACCATAAAAGTCCATTAAAGGATAGGTCATCACCAACCAATTAGTTTAATCTCCTCTACTTGATAGTCAACCAATACCTCTTATCTTTCCTAATGAATCCATTGTAAATTTTTGCCAAGAGGAACTCACCAATAAAATTACCATGTTTTTTTATGGCTCCAAGTGCCAACATGGTAGGGGTGCTAGAGTAATCCTCATTCACCTTAATGGAGAACCTCTTCATCTTTCCTTTAAACTTGTATGTGAATGTACCAATACCATATTTGAATACAAAAACCTAGTTATAGGTCTTCAAACTACCCTAGTTTTGGGGATTAAAACAATCAGTATCTTTGGAGATTCTTAGTTGGTCATCAACCAGGTCAATGAGTCTTATCAATGTAAAAATGATGTCCTCTTGAAGTACAAACAACTTATAGATATACTCTTGGCATCATTTGATCATTGCACCATCCAATTGGTTCCTTACTGTACCAATAAATTTTTAGGCACCATGGCATCTCTCACTTCCCAAATTCCATCCCAACCTATCGAATCTAAACTATTTTTCACCATTCATTACTTTATCACACCTTCATATATTAATTCAGACCTTCTCACCATTTATAATGTGGAAACATCTCTTTCTGACATTTAGTATGATCAGAGTTTTAATTACCTTAACCTAGATGTTCTTCCTCCTGACCTTTCAAATAATGATCAAAGAGCCTTTATTTATATTACCTCTCATTACACTTATTGGGTGAATATTTTGTCATCAAATAACTGATGACAAAATGGGTATATCAACCACAACATAGGGAGATTTACATCACGAAAAGTATGGCTTAACCAGATCTGGACAAGGTAAATCTCTCCTCTCATCAAGGGGAGGTTCCCTATGACTATTTATATGTTATATGTATACATATAATTAAGCAAAAAATAACACATGGGGTGGTATAACAACATCCACCTCTCTTTTTTTAGAAGTGATGTAAAAGGGACAAGAAAGAGAAATCCTGGTCGTAGGCCAATAACATTCCTCTTATTTTAGGAATGGTATCCAGTGTGGAGCAGAAAATCACCTGAAGTAACAAAGTTCACAAAGAAACCTACGTAAGCACAAAGTCTTCCACAGTTCCCTTCACTGATTTGAAACAAGTGCAACCATAGAGTGAAACGAAGCACAAAGTCTTCACCTAAAACTACAAGAGATAACAGAATCACAAAGATAAAATTAGCTCAAAGTCTCTCTTCTACCTTTTATAAATGCCCTCAGATAATATTAACACACCCACTTTGCTTATTAAATCAGATAAACAAGAGATTATCAGGAAAGAGGACATAAGAACTGTTTCCTAAATAATACAGATAATTTCAACACAAAGTCTGAAATAAACCTGCTTCTCATTCATTTAATAAAATATGATTTATAAGTTGAGCACAAAGTATCAAAAAGTGTTTCAATTTCAATAGAGTTTTTGCTCTCTATTATCCAAGATCCATTTACAAAAGAGGTCTCCCCTATATATAGGGAGAAACTCTCAAAATTTAGAAAATAATAAAATACACAAATATCTTAGTCAAAGATGACTCATCTTTGACTTTGAGATATTTTTCCATACTTTTTACATGTAATTACATATTAAAAAATTGCATGCACTTTTCTCAAGACAAAATTGCATAAGGAAAGAAGAAAAGAGAAGGGAAAAAACTTCAATTCTTGCCACTAGACTTCTTCAAATGAGCATCGTACATAGCAATAGATGCCTAAATTCCTATACTGTTTGGCGCAATTGTGTTCTTGGAGATGACCCTGGCTCTAATTAAATCATCTTTCAATGCTATGATGGCCTTAGCATGATTAGTTAACTTGGACTTCAGATTGTCCAGAGTTAACTGAGTATCTAAAATATGGTCCACAGAAGTCATTGAGAAAGCTTTTTCTTCAAAATTCTTTTGAATCATACCCTTGAAGCTTTGGATCATTTCTTTAGCTGAGAGGAATTGGTTATCCCTGGAAGTGAGGTTGCAAGGCAGCTCTTCCAGTCGGTTCAATAGGCCTGTGTCGCTCTTCTCACTAGCATCCTTAGAAGATTTGAGATCTTCAACCAAATCCTTGAGTACCTGTATCCTTTATATCAGGGACTCCTTGATTTCAACACCTTGCTGGAAATGACACCGATAGATATCAAGGTGCTTTTCTTCAGATCCTTCATCTCCCTCCATTTGTTAAGATATTTTTCTGTACTATCAACATCCTGAGAGATAAGAGAGATAAGGTCATCTAAATCTGCTCTCACCTTCTTCATCTTGTCTATCTTTTCTATAACTTCTGTGAGTAAAGAAACTCCCTGAGTATGCATCTTTTCAACATAATACTCCAGCACTTTCCCCTTCAAGTAAATTTTCTCTGCCTTTTAAATGACAGGTTCATCTATAGAGAAGGCCTCTGGACTCGCCGCTTCATGGGAAAGAGTGAATTTATTTATTACTGCCATCAACTACTCTGTCTTAGCCTTATAATAGTCTTTCATCTCCTTTTCTTGATCAAATTTCTAGACCATGATGTCCATTGCAAACTATAGATCATTTTTTGCACCTTCGTGAGTAACTTTGCCAAGTTCAAAATGAGAGATGGAATAGCTGCTCATTTCATAACCCTCAAGGGTTGCATCCTGCAAAGGCTTAGCTATTTTCAAATTTTTTTGCCCCTTTTCCTCAACCAATTTTGAGAGGATCCTTGGCCTCTTAGGAGCCTTAGCTTTCACCAGCACTATCTTGCCAAAGTCAAAGTCATCTGCAGAGATGGCTAGCTTCTTTCTTTTGGGTGTGAATGCTAACATCTAGGGTGGGAGAGAAGTACTTACTATGGCAATAATTCCCATAGCTGGTGTTACCATGGCAACGTCTGCATTGCTAGTAGTAACAGTAGTTGTAGTAGGAGTAACAGGTGAAACCACATCGGCTATTGATTTTGGCTCAAGCGCAGAACTTTCTCTCAAATTGAAAGAAGGAGATGCCAAACTAAGAATGGATCTAGAGGAGCGAAGAGTATCTCCAGAAGTGCCCTGAGGATCACCAAATATAACTCTAGAAGGAGAGGTGGCTCCAGAAGAAGGAACACTGATAGGAGAGAGAGGAGAAGGAGATGCCATAGGAGATTGAGGTGGAGAAGGAGAGACGCTCTTTAGCGGCTATGCTTCTTCCTGGGAAGGTAGAGGCTCAGTCTTTTACTATTTTGAAGGCCGATCGTCTATCTCCATTGATTGGGCTGCCTGTTCCTGAGAACTCTATTCTATAATTCCTTTAGCCGCTACTTCTAGATCTTTAGTAACCTTTGATTTTTTAGAAACAAAGATGATTCTAGGCTTGTGAGGCCTAGATGGGGAAGGAACATCACCTTTGTTCTTGGTCTTGTTTTTTGCTTTCTTTCTTATCTCTGTTTGGAACTCAGCCTCTGATCCCGTGATAAATTCTTTTAGTACAATCCCTTTGGCCGCTAACCAATCATTGGTGTTAGCGAATATTGGCTCAAATCTCTTCCTTAGAGAAGTTAGTTCTTTTTGAGACCACTGAATTAGAGGAAGAGGGGAGCCAACAATATTTTTGGCCAGGTACCTGCTATTGATAATGCTTTCGTCATCAACCATATTGGAGGGAATCTCTATAAGCCCCAAATACTCAATTTGTTCTAGGGCCAGCCTGCTATAGTCTATTCTTTTGATTTCTTCAGTTGTTCTCAGGTCCACCCAGATGTCTTCGATCATAAGCTCATGGAATTGAGTCTTTTGTCTGATCATGTCCTTGACTCCCCTATAATCAAATTTATCCTTTCTCTTGAATTGTTTCATAGTGACCAGCTGCATCTCTTTTTCCATGACTTTGGCTTTGGCTACTGTCAAGATGGAGTATCTGTGAATTTTAACTAGAAACCTGAGACCTAGCTTTTTCAACTCCATCTACCTTGTATGCACGACATGCATTTGTTGACAAAGCTCCATCAGAACTAACTTATCAGAAGGAAACCTAGGAAGCATATAGGGATAGCCTTGGAAAAAGCCAACCCAAAGATAACAGAATGTGAGAAATTTAAGGAACATGCAACCATAGTCGTTGACGATCGTCCAAGTCTCATTAGATATTATCTTATGTTCAAGCTGAAGGTCAAAGAGGCATAAAAATATGGCAAAAAAGTGTCATTTACCTATTTGAAATGGTAGATCGATCCTTGAAGCGTCAGCTAGGGGTAATATGAGTAGACCAGGGTGGTCTTTCTGTCTCCTTCAGTTGTATGAGGTTATATAGAACTTGGAAGAAGTCTGTACCTTGGTTAGCTACTCATGAAGGGCATTGCTGATTTGCTCACCCCAAAAAATGACTTGCTTACCCTGGAGGATGATCTTAATGAACGGGTACATCCACTCGTGGAACTATGAGGAAGATGGGAGGCCTCGAACTCTGCTGAGAAGGGTGATTAAGTCACCAACTTCTTCAATGAAATCGCTCCTCGGGAAGTTTCATGGCCATCTGGATAGATTGGTTTTGGGTGTCTTCAACCACGTGTTATTCATCACTTTATTTGCCCTCTCAGAGTCTTTGTCGTACTCCTAGGCTTCTATGAAGTCAATCTTCAGCACTTCAATAGCAAGAGGACACATGAAGACTTTATCAATAAATTTGGGATCCAACTGAATTACTACATTGTCACTAGCATCTGAGACTGATCTTGTCTCTTTGTTGTAGAATCGAGAACACTGGAAGATGAACTCCATATGATGCACTGCCATTGGGAAAGCAACAACCAGATGAATGTTGCTTTCAATGATCCTCTTCATTTTGGAACTCGGGTTCACTGCCTTAGTTTGGGTCACAAACTCGGCCATATCCACATGGCCAATTTCCATGTCTCTGATGTCATTAATGTTGGAGGTGACTAAAGTGATTGGGAAGATGCCCTAGTATTTGTACTTCATGGTCTTTGACTTTCTGGGAGACGTTTTAGACATTGGAGCTGGCCTCGGTCGAATAGGTGTTGATGAGCAAGAATTCTCTGAAAGTACTGTAGTTATGATCAAGTGATTAGGGAAAAGGGGGTGAGTTGGAGAATTCACATATTAAGTAATTATGACCAAGGAAGGGTATTTAAAAGGGCCAGGCTGGAAACTGGGTTAGAAAACAAGGAAGGAAAGGTAAAGAGGAAAAAAATCCTCCAGAGTTAGAAAATTCAGAGGAGAAATGCATGGGCGGTGAAATTTGCCGCCCCTACATAAAGAATTGGTAGAATGCAGAGGTGACAAATTTCACCGCCCCTACAAAATCAGCCTGTAGGGGCGACAAAATTCACTGCCTCTATAGATCAGGAAAAAAATTAGGGGCGGAAAAAATTGCCGCCCCTATACCTCTAACATGCATCGGTGGCAAAATTTGCCATCGATGCAAGTTCTGGCTAAAAAGGGGGCACAGGCGGCAAAAATCACCGCTCGTGTAGGATCAGCCTGTAGGGGTGGAAAATTTCACCGCATGCATAGGCAAAAGGCAAGAGAAGCCAAGGGAGTAGTAGAAAAACCATGGGCAAAGGGGAGGGGTGACGAAATTACTGCCCCAACATGAACAGGAAGGGAGGGTAACCTGTTCCTGAGAAAAACTAGACTAAAAAAAACTAGGAAAATGAAAAAGAAAAGAAAAGAAAATAAATGCAAAAACACAACCTACCTGGAGAAACACATGTACTGTGAGCACAAATCTACTAAAACGCACTTCAACTCATTTGTTGGATCATCCAGAGAAAGAGGATAGGAGGAGAGGAGGAAGAATGAAGAGAAATGAGGCCAAAATCGGGTTATGTGGGGAAAAAATCAACCCCAACAACTTGCCATGCACAAAAATTGAGGCATGCAGGGGCGACAAAATTTGTCGCCCTTCCATGTTCGGGCACAAGTTAGATGCAGGGGTAGCAAAAATTTCTGCCCTTGTAGGTAAAAATGCAGGGGCAACAAAATTTTCCACCCTTGCAAGTCAAAATACAGGGGCGACAAAAATTGCCACCCTTGCATCTCAAAGAAAAAATGTACTGGCGGCAAAATTTGCCGCTTGTGCATGAAAATGGAAGAAAAAGAGACTAACTCTGAAAGAGGCAGGTTTTGGTCCTCTAGATGTATCAAGACCATAACAACCTTCATATTTTTGAGAAAATATGACAAGAAGACATTACATATTTCAAAAAATGCAGTTGGACCAAGATGAGAATGAGGAAAACCTATCTCGAAAATAAACTTAAAGAGATGAAAGATGAAATAGACAAGTTTTGTAGGGGGTTGTTCCCAAAAATGAGCTAAGCTAATTTTAGAAATAATAGCTGGATCCTGTTGGATAACTTATGTTAATCAAATCGATCAATGAGAGTAGAAACCAGTCTCAAAGTGTCTTCATTCAAGCCATTGGGCTATGGAGTCAAGCCAAAAATGAAAAAAAAATAGACAAAAAATAAAAACTGTACATATATACAAATGGACCCATCTAAGCTTCAAAGATTGAACAGCTTCAGATGCTACCCGCTATGAGGTAGTGCGAATGGAGTTCCATCTTGGTACTTCAACAAGAAGCTAGCCTCACCACAGAGCTATCGAATGGTGAATGGGCCTCTCCATAAGGAGTCAAATTTGCCATGCATCCCTTTTGGTTCTCGCCTCTTGTCCCACAGCAAGACTTGATCTCTGACTTAAAATTTATAAACCTTGGCTTTTTTATCAAAAAGTTCCTTCACCTGGTTCTGATGCATCGTAATCCAATCCACTACCATGGCTCGTCGCTCATTCAGCTCAGTCAGACACATGATTCTTTTGTCGACCAAGCTTTCGAAAGTTGAGTCTTCGATTGTTTTGGTTAACCTGAGCACTGGTAGTTCAAGGGTGATGGAGATTTTCGCATTTAATCCATATAAAAGTTGGAAAGGTGACATACCTATATCCTTTTTGAGTGTTATCCTATCTACCCATAAGCATCATATAATGCTTTGTGCCATGTTCTCTGATTGTCATCCACCAACTTCCTGATAATAGTGACCAGGTTCTTATTACTTGATTCTGCTTGGCCATTTCCTTGAGGAAAATAATCTGAAGTGTGGGATAGGGTAATCCCATAATAAAAATAGAATTGAGTAATCTCATGCAAAGAAAAATAGGCCGCATTATCTGTTACAATTTTAAGTGGGACCCCAAACTGAGAGATGATATTTTTCTTGAGAAACTTGCACACCACTTCAGACGTAGCATGCTTGGTTGGGATGGCCTCTACCCACTTGGTAAAATAATCTGTTGCCGTGAGGACATAATCATGTCCAACACTTGAAGATGGGTTGACCGTGCCAATGAAGTCAATACCCCACTGCTGAAAAGGTTCCTTGATTACTAATGGCTTGAGAGGCAAAACAACCAGCTTAGGCTTCTCAACGAATTGTTGACATAATTCGCACCTACGCACCCATTTTTAGGCATCTTGGAATAGCATGGGCCAATAATACCTTACTCGTAGAATCTTGTGCGCTATCACCGATGCAGAAAAATGCCCTCCACAGGCTAAATTTTGGAAAGACTCTAAGAGTTTATCGTGTTGCCCCTTATCAACACAATGAAGAAATGCCCCGTCTAGGTTCCTTTTGTACAGACCATTATCCTATAGAACATAACTAGCAGCCTTTAACTTAACATTCCATTTTTCCTTATAGGACAGATGAGCGGGACACTCACCATATGTCAAAAAATGAGCAATGTCAGAATACCACTCATCAGTGGTGGCAACAAAGAGGACCGTAGGCATGCCTTTGATCTCTATTTCATCACTTTCTACTTCATCTGGAATGTTGTTGGCGATCAACTGGCAAAGACCCTTCCCCTGCACGAGCTTGGTAGGTTTGATGTCCAAATCAAACTCTTGAATCTTAGTGATCTAATTACCTCTCTTCGTACCAAACTCTTGCTGACTCAAAATAGACTTCACTATGGTATCAAGTACGAGAACTTTGGTGTGCGAGTTTAGGATATAAAATCTAAAATGCTTGACTGCTTTGACCACCACGTATGCATACTTCTCCATGTTAAAATATTTTAGCTCATGAACCTTGAGTGGACAACTCATGAAAGAAATAAGAGATTCTACACCTTGGTTTTGTTGAACTAAAATGGCTAAGAGTGTATGTTCAGAGGCATAACTGTATATTTTGAAGCTTTTGGTGTAGTCTAGACAAACCAAGACTGGCATGCAAGCAATTACTTCTTTGATTTCTTTGAATCTGATTTGCCCTCAATAGTCCATCTGAAGGTAGCATTGCCTTTCATCATATTGATGACATGGTGGGTCTTCTTAGTGAAATCAAGAATGAACCTTCAGAGAAAATTCACCTTTTCAAAGAACGAGTGAACTACAGTTTTGCTGGTAGACAAAGTAAGTTCCTGGATGGACTTGACTCTTTTTGAGTCAATTTTAATACTTTTTCGAGACACAACGTGTCTAAGAAGTTTTCTTTCAGTCACTCCAAAGACAGACTTCTTTGGATTTAAAGAAATACCATTCTGACGACAGCGTTCCAATATTTTTTGCAGATGGTGGACATGGTCAGAATGATTCTTTGAAAATACTATTAAATCATTCAGGTATACTACAATGAACTTACCCATCTCTTTTTTGAAAGTGAGGTCTATCACCCTTTGAAATGTCGCACCTACACTTATCAGACCGAAAGGCATCCTTCGATAGGCAAATGTGCCCCAAGGTGTGGTGAAGGCCGTCTTATGCTGGTCTACTTTTCCAACTTCGACCTGATTGTACCTTAAAAAATTGTCTAGCATTGATAACATTTCTGAACCTGTTACCATTTGTAAGACTTGATCCATGATAGGGAGAGGGTAGTTATCTTTTAAAGATAGCTGATTCAAGTTCCTGAAATCCACGTAAATTCGAATTTCACCATTCTTCTTTCTGACAGGGACTATGTTGGCAATCCATGTGGAGTGATGGATTGAAAAAATTATTCTGGCATCAAGCATTTTTTGTATCTCAACTAAAATAGTACCTGAGATTTTTGGATTGTATTGCCTGGACTTTTGCTTGTAAGGTACAGAGTTTGCCTTAAGAGGAATGTCATGGCAGATGTCATTTGGCCTGAGTGATTTCAGATCATCATAGGAATAAGCCAAGACATCTACATATTGGCAAAGTAGACTAACAAGCTTATATCTCTCCTCGAGAGTGCAACATTTCTCAATATTTACCATCTTAGGATCTCCCTTGGTTCCCAAGTTTACCTGATCAAAATCTTGAGAGAAATTTGAATCTATTCGCTGTTGTTTAATAAACCTGTCATGGTTATCAAAAAACTTTTTAAAGGAAACCAGGCCTTTGGGAATCTTATTTCCCTTAAACTGTAGGAAATCTTCACCTGTGTTCATGCTTGATTCAGAAGTTGCTTCACATTTCTGGAGCTCACTACCTTCAAAATGCAATTGTTCGAAACTATCCTTTTACTCCAAGAAGGCAATGATTTGATCATCATTGTTAAATACTTGCTAATGACTGGCATTATCAGGTACACTTGGCCAAAAGACTAGTTCAATAGTGTACTTATCTCTTTTAAAGTCTGGGTGGGGAACCAAGAGAGTAGCAGAGACAGCCAATGCATTTGCCTGATCGTTGAGTTCTCGTGGGACGATAGAGATGCTGAAAGCATCAAAATTTTAGATTTGGTCCCAGACAAGATTGTGATAGTGGCACAATCTTTCATTTTTGGTCTGATAGAGGTTTTTTACCTGATATACCACCAACTCGGCATCCCCTTTAGCATGGAGTAGCCTAATTCCTTATTCTCTGGCAGCCTGTAATCCAAGTAACAGGGATTCATACTCAGCTATGTTGTTGGTGTTGTTGAACTACAATTTGTAAGACAAAATAATAATGTCTCTTTGAGGAGATACCAATACAACCCTGGATCTCGAGCTAATAGAAGAATAGCTACCATCAAATTCTAAGGTCCATACCTCGTTAGACACTGCTTTTTCTTTGATAACTCCTTCATTTGGGGGAAGAGGTTCTCCCATGTGTTCATTTTGCTTTACTAATTTAGCCATCGTGTTAGCTGAACACAATTTCAAGTTATTACCTGTAGGAGTTTCAATAGATGCCTCATAGATCTCATCCGTAGATAGGAAGTAATTGCCCATGCCTAAAGACTCAAATAAAATTTGAGCTTTCGGTGCTGACGATCTGGTGACTACATACGTTACCTCTTTTTCAAGAAGCAACTTCTTCATAACACCTTGAATTGGGATTCTTGCTTCTGATAAGTCCATACTGAGCTCACCTCCAACATCTTTGCAAAAATTCTACCCAAGAAAAATGTTGTAAGAGGCTGGAACATCGGCCACTAGGACCATCATTTTTATCTGCTTTTCTGAAAAAGCTGTGAAAGCAAATTGGGCGTCTTTTATCTGACCAAGGAGTGGAACTTGCTTATTTTCCATAGAAAAACACCTCTCAAAAGTTTTGGTCAAGCTGAGGCCAAGGGAATCTGCCACCTTGGTGGGCATGACATTATTTGAAGCTCTAGAGTCTATAATGCAATTACTCAATTTGTAACCATTTATAAGCAGGGAAACATAAAAAGGTTCTATTTTTTTGGGAGCAACAAGAGGAGTCACGACAAGATTATTTTGGGCAGATTTATCTTTGAGGGGATCATGAATGGCCTTTGAAGAATCTTGTCTTATAGGGATGGCTTTATTTTTAACATATTTTGCCAACCTATCAAATTGTTCTGGGTTAGCCCTCAAATATTCAATCTCTGTCATTTGGATTTTGGTCTTTCTAACGTGATCAATTATATCAAATAATTGAAAAGAGTTTGAAACAGAGGAAGAGAGTCCATCATCTGGAAATTTAGTAGGTGTGGCACTGGTTTGAGCAACAGAAGGGGAAGGTATGGGGTGGTTGGAGGTATTTACTTTTTTGTGAATTACTTGATCTTTTGATTGAGGAGGCAATGGAGTCCCTCGTTTAGCGATGGAAACCGCTAGCCAGGGTTCTTCTTCTGCCTTTCCTTTATCAGCCTATGGAGCTGACTGGTGTTGAGATCTGGTGAAAACATCATAGGATCCATCTAACCCTTCTCCTTTACTTCCAGCTTCATCCTGGTAATTTAGGAAACCAATATTGGAGTCACCAGCTAATTCTTCTTTCCACTCATCGAAGAGATTAGCGTCATCTTATTGGTCCAAATGAGGTTGGAGTGAATAGTCATGTTCAGCCTCTAGGTAACCAACCACTGAATTGGCAGGTGCTGCTTTAATAACCAATTTATTTAGAGGGAGAAGCAGGTGATTTGGTTGCCCCTAGTTTCGAGTAGCATTACCCTAATAGTGATGATTTTGGAATGTTCTCTTGGGCATATCTCGATAGGTAGGGGCAGACGTACCTTGGGCTATTTGCCTCTTCAAAGCTATCAGTTCATTTGTCAATTTTTGTACCATAGGATAGGTAGTGCCTATAGAAGAGCTTTCAATAGATGAAAAGAATCTACTTTTATTAGGGTCTTTTTTGATCTTACCTGCCAGGATAAGATCATCCTTAATCTCAGTAGCCAAATTTTGAGCCAATGCTAGATCCATAGGGCCAACTCGCCTCAATAAAAAACTTACTTTGGGAAGCTGCGAGTTGATAAAAGAGCATTTGAAATTCTCTGGTGTGGGTTGAGTAACAGTTAGAATCCGATTCCTTAACTTGTTGAATTTAGCTATGAAATCCCTCATGGGTTCCTGAGATTCTTTTTTCATCTGGATTAGCTGTGCTAACAAAGCATGTGCATATTTAGCGGGTTTAAACCTAGCTTTGAATTTAGCTTTAAGCATGTCCCAATCAGTCACTGACTCGGCCTACAGGTGGTAGAACCAGTCTACAACAGCACCTTGCAAAGTTTCTACAAAAAGTCTCACTACTACATCCTCAAATTCCACACCAATTACTCCACATGCTATGGAAAAAATGGCAATATGCTCATTAGGATGAACCTTTCCATCACCAAAAAACTTAGAATTTTTTTTCTAAAACTATGAGGTATTTCATGCAAAGGTGCAGTCAAATTAAGAGGACCAAAGAAATTGCCCCACGGGCCTTGAGCCATTATGATAAGATGATTAAATGGTGGGATAACAAACCTTAGTGGAGTGTTTATAGGTAGGGCCTAATTAACAGCAAGAAAAAAAGCTCTATCTTGTGTTGGTGACTTGATAAGGTCAGGAGGAAAACTCCTAAACCGTTGAAGGGAAGGTGGTGGAGGAAACAGATCAAAATTACTCTACTGTGCCAACTCAAACACGGGGTCAAAAACACCCTTGGCTCTCTGGCTTCTTGTGTAGCGTGGAGTTGCCAGATTTTAAATAAAAAAGGGACCAAAACTGCTTCAAGTTGAAGCTTGAGGCTTCAAAATGCACATTCGTATTCTCCAGCAGAGTCACCAAAAATTGTTGGGTGAATATTTTGTCATCAACTAACTGATGACAAAATAGGTATATCAACCACAACATAGGGAGATTTACGTCATGAAAAATATGGATTTACTAGATCTGGATGAGGTAAATCTCTCCTCTCATCAAGGGGAGGTTCCTTGTGACTATTTATACGTTATATGTATACATATAATTAAGCAAAAAATAACACATGGGGTGGTATAACAACATCCACCTCTCTTTTTTTAGAGGTGATGTACAAGGGACAAGAAAGAGAAAGTTTGGTCGTAGGCCAATAACATTCCTCTTCTTTCAGAAATGGTATCTAGTGTGAAGCAAAAAATCACCTGAAGTAACAAAGTTCACAAAGAAACCTACGTAAGCACAAAGTCTTCTGCAGTTCCCTTCACTGATCCAAAACAAGTGCAACCATAGAGTGAAATGAAGCACAAAGTCTTCACCTAAAACTACAAGAGATAATAGAATCACAAAGATAAAAGTAGCTCAAAGTCTCTCTTCTACCTTTTAGAAATGCCCTCAGATAATATTAACACACCCACTTTGCTTATTAAATCAGATAAACAAGAGATTATCAAGAAAGAGGACATAAGAACTGTTTCCTAAATAATACAAATAATTTCAACACAAAGTCTGAAATAAACCTGCTTCTCATTCATTTAATAAAATATGATTTACAAGTTGAGCACAAAGTCTCAAAAAGTGTTTCAATTTCGGCAGAGTTTTTGCTCTCTATTATCCAAAATCCATTTACAAAAGAGGTCTCCCCTATATATAGGGAGAAACTCTCAAAATTTAGAAAATAATAAAATACACAAATATCTTAGTCAAAGATGACTCATCTTTGAATTTGAGATATTTTTTTGAACTTTTTACATGTAATTACATATTAAAAAATTGCATGCACTTTTCTCAAGACAAAAGTGCATAAGGAAAGAAGAAGAGAGAAGGGGAAAAACTTTAGTTCTTACCACTAGACTTCTTCAGATGAGCATCGTACATAGCAATAGATGCCTGAATTTCTATACTGTCTAGCACAATTGTGTTCTTGGAGATGACCCTAGCTCTAATTAAAGTGTCCTTCAATGCTATGATGGCCTTAGCATGATTAGTTAACCTAGACCTTAGATTGTCTAGAGTTAACTGAGTATCTAAAATATGGTCCAAAGAAGTCATTGAGATGGCTTTTTCTTCAAAATTCTTTTGAATCATACCCTTGAAGCTTTGAATCATTTATTCGGTTGAGAGGAATTGGTTATCCCTGGAAGTGAGGTTGCAAGGTAGCTCTTCCAGTCTGTTCAGCAGGCCTGTGTCACTCTTCTCACTAACATCCCTGGAAGATTTGAGATCTTCAACCAAATCTTTGAGTACCTGTATCTTGTATATCAGGGACTCCTTGATCTCAACATAAGAATCCTTGATAGAAATAACACCGATAGATATCAAGGTGCTTTTCTTCAGATCCTTCATCTCCCTCCATTTGTTAAGATATTTTTTTGTACTATCAACATATTGAGAGATAAGAGAGACAAGGTCATCTAAATCTGCTCTCACCTTCTTCATCTTGTCTATCTTTTCTGCAACTTCTGTGAGTAAGGAAACTCCTTGAGTATGCATCTTTTCAACATAATCCTCTAGCACTTTCCCCTTCAAGTAAGTTTTCTCTGCCTTTTGAATGATAGGGTCATCTATAGAGAAGGCCTCTGGAGTCACCACTTCATGGGGAAGAGTGAATTTCCTTATTACTGCCATCAACTGCTCTGTCTTAGCCTTATAATAGTCTTTCATCTCTTTTTCTTGGTCAAATTTCTGGACCATGATGTCCAGCCTTCATGAGTAACTTGTTCAAGTTCAACATGAGAGATAGAATAGCTGCTTATTTCAAAACCCTCAAGGGTTGCATCATGCAGAGGCTTAGCTATTTCCAAAAATTTCTGCCCCTTTTCCTCAACCAATTTTGAGAGGATCCTTGGCCTCTTAGGAGCCTTAGATTTCACTGGCACTATCTTGCCAAAGTCGAAGTCATCTGCAAAGATGGCTAGCTTCTTTCTTTTGGATGTGAATGCTGACATCTAGGGCAGGAGAGAAGTTCTTACTGTGGCAATAGTTTCTGTAACTAGTGTTACCGTGGCAACGTCTGTACTGCTAGTAGTAACAGTGGTTGTAGTAGGAGTCACAGGTGAAACCATACCGGCTATTGATTCTAGCTCAAGCACAAAACTTTCTCCTAAATTGAAAAAAGGAGATGCCAAACTAGGAATGGATCTAGAGGAGCGAAGAGTATCTCCAGAAGCGCCTTGAGGATCGCTAAATATAACCCTAGAAGGAGAGGTGGCTCCGGAAGAAAGAACACTGATAGGAGAGAGATGAGAAGGAGATGCCATAGGAGACTGAGGCGGAGAAGGAGAGACGTTCTTGAGCGATTGTGCTTCTTTCTAAGAAGGCAGAGGCTCAGTTTTTTGCTATTTTGAAGGCTAGTCATCTGTCTCCATTAATTGGGCTACCTGTTCTTGAGAACTCTATTCTATAATTCCTTTAGCCGCTACTTTTGAATCTTCAATAACCTTTGATTTTTTAGAAACAAAGATGATTCTAGGCTTGTGAGGCCTAGATGGGGAAGGAACATCACCTTTGTTCTTGGTCCTATTTTCTGCTTTCTTCCTCATCTCTACTTGGAACTCAGCCTCTGATCACGTGATAAATTTTTTTAGTACGATCCCTTTGGCTACTAACCAATCATTGGTGTTAGCCAATATTGGCTCAAATCTCTTCCTCAGAGAAGTTAGTTCTTTCTGAGACCACTAAATTGGAGGAAGAGAGGAGCCAACAATATTTTCAGCCAGGTACCTACTATTGATAATGCTCCCATCATCAACCAGATTGAGGGGAATCTCTGCAAGCCCCAAATACTCAATTTGTTCTAGGGTCAGCCTGCTATAGTCCATTCTTCTAATTTCTTCAGATGTTCTCAGGTCCACCTAGATCTCTTCGATCATAGGCTCATGGAATTGAGTCTTTCGTTTGATCATGTCCTTGACTCCCCTATAATCAAATTTGTCTCTTCTCTTGAATTGTTTCATAGTGACCAACTGCATCTCTATTTCTATGACTTTGGCTTTGGCTGCTGTCAAGATGGAGTATCTACCAATTTCAATTGGAAACCTGAGACCTAGCTTTTTCAACTCCATCTGCCTTATATGCATGACAACCATTTGTCAAAAAAGCTCCATTAGAACTAACTTATCAGAAGAAAACCTGGGGAGCATATAGGGATAGCCTTGAAAAAATCCAACCTGAAGATAACAGAAGGTGGAAAATTGAAGGAACATGCAACCATAGTCATTGACGACCATCCAAGCCTCATCAAATACTCTTTTTTGTTCAAGCTGAGGGTCAAAGAGGCATAAAAATATGGCAAAGAAAGTGTCATTTACCCTTTTGAAATGGTGGATCAATCCTTGAAGTGTCAGCTGGGGGTAATATGAGTAGACTGGGGTGGTCTTTCTATCCCCTTCAATTGTCAAACTTAGAAAGGTTTGCATCGAGGCAGCTATATAGACAAGGTATGAGGTCATATAGAACTTGGAATAATTTTGTACTTTGATTAGCTACTCGTGAAGGGCGTTGCTGATTTGCTCACCCAAAAAGATGACCTGCTTACCCTGGAGGATGATCTTAATGAACAGGTACATCCACTCATAAAATTGTGAGGAAGATGGGAGGCCTCGCACTCTGCTGAGAAGGGTGATTAGGTCACCAAATTCTTCAATGAAATCACTCCTCGAGAAGTTCCATGACCATCTAGATAGATTGGTTCTGGGTGTCTTTAACCACCTGTTATTCATCACTTTCTTTGCCCTCTCAGGGTCTTTATCATACTCCTTCTAGGCTTCTATGAAGTCAATCTTCAGCACTTCAGTAGCAGGAGGGCACATGAAGACTTTTTCAATAAATTTAGGATCTAGTTGAATTACTACATTGCCACTGGTATCTGAGACTGATCTTGTCTCTTTGTTGTAAAACTGGGCACACTGGAGGACAAACTCCATATGATGCACTATCATTGGGAAAGTGGTAACTAGATGAATGTTGCTTTCAACGATCCTCTTCATTTCAGAACTCGGGTTCACTGCCTGGGTCACGAACTCAACCATATCCACATGGCCAATTTTTGTGTCTCTAATGTCATTAATGTTGGAGGTGACCGAAGTGATTGGGAAGACGCCCTGGTATTTGTACTTCATGGTCTTTGACTTTTTGGGAGACATTTCAAACATTGGAACTGGCCTCAATCGATCAGGTGCTAATGAGTAAGAATTCTCTGAAAGTATTGCAGTCATGATCATGTAATTAAGGAAAAAAGGGTGAGTTAGAGAATTCACATATTAAGTAATTACGACCAAGGAAGGGTATTTAAAAGGGTCGGGTTGGAACTAGGTCAGAAAATAAGGAAGAAAAGGAAAAGAGGAAAAAAATCCTCTAGAGTTAGAAAATTTAGAGGAAAAATGCATGGGCAGCAAAATTCACCACCCCTGCATAAAGAATTGGTAGAATGTAGAGGCGGTGAATTTTGCTACCCCTGTAGAATCGGCCTGCAGGGGTGGCAATTTTTTTTGCCTCTGTAGATCGGGAAAAAAAAGTAGGGGCGGTGAAAATTTCCTCCCCTGCACCTCTGGCATGCATCGGTGGTAGAATTTGCCGCCGATGTAGGTTCTGGCCAAAAAGGGGGCGCGGGCAGTGAAAATTACTGCCCGTGTAGGATCGGCCTGTAAGGGCAGCTAATTTCACCACCTGCATAGGCAAAAGGCAAGATCAGCCAAGGGAGTAGTAGAAAAACTATGGGCAAAGGGGAGGGGTGACAAAATTATCACCCCAGCATGAACAGGAAGGGAAGGCGACCTGTTCCTGAGAAAAACTAGACTAAAAACAATAACTAGGAAAATGAAAAAGAAAAGAAAATAAATGCAAAATAACAACCTACTTGGAGAAACATGCATACTTTGAGCACAAATCTGCTAAAATGCACTTCAACTCATTCGCCGGATCATCCAGAGGAAGAGGATAAGAGGAGAGGAGGAAGAATGAAGAGAAATGAGGCCAAAATTGGGTTATGTGGGGTGAAAATTGACCCCAACAACTTGTTGCGCGTGGAAATAAATGTTGCACATGGAAATCGAGGCATGCAGGGGTGGTAAAATTCACCGCCCTTGCATGTTTGGGTGCAAGTTAGATGCAGGGGCGGCAAATATTGCCGCCCTTGCGGGTAAAAATGCAGGGGCGGCAAAATTTGCCACCCTTGCAAGTCAAAATGCAGGGGCGGCAAAAATTGCCACCCTTGCATCTCAAAGAAAAAATGTACTGGCGGCAAAATTTGCCACTCGTGCATGAAAATGGAAGAAAAAGAGACTAACTCTGAAAGAGGCAGGTTTTGGTCCCCTGGACGTATCATGACCGTAATGACCTTCATGTTTCTGAGAAAATGTGACAAGAAGACATTACGTATTTCAAAAAATGTAGTTGGACCAAGACGAGAATGAAGAAAACTTGTCTTGAAAACAAACTTAGAGAGATGAAAGATGAAATAGACAAGTTTCGTAGGGGGTTGTTCCCAAAAATGAGCTAAGCTGATTTTGGAAACAACAACACCATTCTAGGGGGAATCCTTTACAAAGAAGGCTTTGATGGCATCCTTATCCATTGTCTCCATAGTCATGAGGCTTCTCATGCCATCAAGGAAGTTCATGATGGCATATATGGGACACTTTAGTGGCCTAGCTATTGCCAAGTATATCCTTCACCTTGGTTACTATTGGCCCACCCTTAATAAGGACTATTATGACTATGTAAAGAAGTGTGTCAAATGTCAACAACACGCTAATCTACATCATGCACCTCCTCATGACCTTCAAGTATCTATTGATTATTGACCATTTTCACAATGGGTTCTTGACCTTATTAGGGAAATCAACCCCCATTCTTCACAATGACATCAATATATCATTACTACCACTAAATATTTCACCAAATGGGTGGAGGCTATCCACCTTATATCCACCAAAGCTAAAAAAATTATTGACTTCATCAATCACCATATCATCTGCCACTTCGGTGTTCCCCATAAGATCATCACCAATAATGGTAAATATTTTAAAAACTAAAAAGTCCAAAATTTTTATGATAATTTTGGCATAAATTTAATATTTTCCTCACCTTATCATCCACAAGCCACTAGACAGATGGAAGCCTCAAACAAAATACTCACCAAAGTCATAAGTGATTTAGGTTAGGATTAACATGTACATATCCCATTCACTCTATGGGCCTATTGCACTAGCATCCAAACTTCTATAGGTGTTACACCCTTCTCTGTCATTTTTAGAGCTAAGGCAATTTTGCCCCTTAAAATCCAAATTCCATCTCTTCGTGTATCATTACATGAGATTCTTTCAAAAAATGACTAGCATCAAGAATGTCTTGCACATCTTGAACTTCTTGAAAAGCATCGTCTTACCACACTTAATCATCTTCATGTTTATCAATAATGAATTAAGCACACATATAACAAACATTTGAAAGAGCGAGAATTCAAAATTGGAGACCTCATCCATCCTCAATGAAAACCAAAATGTAACTAATATGGAGAAAACCAAAAAGGACAAGTTTTATTTTAATTAGATAGGACCCTATATAATCACTCATAAGTATGGTTCAGGTTCTTATCACTTGTCTTCTCTCGAAGGCAAACTAGAACTTGAGCCTCTCAATGATTTGCATTTGTGTCCTTTCTACTATTGAAAAGGATTGAACTCACCTCTCTATCTAACTTAAGCTCATCCCTTGGTTTAGGAGACTATCACTTCCCTTCACCTCCTTACCTATATTCATTTTAGAAATAATTGATTATAATATAGAACCATGTGATTTATCTGACATAGTAATAACTTAATCCTAAGTGTGGGTACCATGGCTTTACCCATAACATGGTTCTCATGGATACTTTTCATCTTTCAAAAAATGAAATCCCATGATCAGTTGTCTCTCAAAAGACTCTCTCCATCTATAATTAACCTTTTGTGCTAATGTCTTGCCTCTCTACAGGTAGACATTCAAGCCTAAAAAGACTTGTCCATGTCTAAATTCCTATTCAAAATGACTTTTGCATTGAAAACTACTCCCTTGAGGGGTAGTTGCCTAATTATTAAAAGTTGCCTAGAAAAATAGACCCCTCCCTTGAAGGACAACTATACAAATCAAATTTTATACCACTCCCTTGAAGGATGGCTAAACCATAATCATTTTAAGCTTCCCGCATCGATCAACTTTATCAACTTACTAAAATAAGCCAAAGTAACTAAACAAAACTATATCAAAGTCAAATTAAGTAAGCCACAATTGGCTCTTATAAAGTTCCATTTGTAGACTTCCCACATTGATCAGTCTACATATTATCACATTATGCCAAAATTGGCTCCTATGTATGGCATTGGTAGACTTCCTACATTGATATTCTACCTATCCTAATAAGGCATGGACTTGTCTCTTAAGTTCCTTTTGGTCATCTATAAAAGGGGAAAGTTAACCCACATTAGGTTACACCTATCCTTTTTAAAACCCAAACAATTACGTATCCTCTCCCTTCCTTTCATCCTTCTTTGAAATCAAGGGACTATGAGCTTACTTGATATGAAGTGATCAATATACCTTCTTTCTCAATCAAATCATGCTCCTAAAAAGCATTCAACAGGCTTGCATTCACTAAGTCAATCTAACTATGGTTCTTTATTAGATCCTTGCCAGTTAAGAACAACATGCTTTTTTCTTTCCCTTTCTTTGTTAATTCATGTGATCATATGTCTCATGATTTTATCTCATCCTCATATTTAGTTTGTTATCTATACTTAATGTGTTTCATTATATTCCATCATAAAGAATAAGGTGAATCTAAACCACATCCAAAACATCAGGAACCACATAATCATAAACAAATTCCACATCATTAATCTCATGATCATCCAACATTATCACATTATCTATCTACACATAATCATTTTACATTATCCTCATATCTCATAAAACATCATCAACACCCATTTAAACCTATCTAAACATCATCAAGAATTCGTAATCATGTGTGAGCTAAAATAAATAACAACACATGTATAAATAAAATAACATGTTTTTAACAACATTATATCAACCATCCACTGTCTAACTAAAGCATCCGTAATGACCATAAACATGTAAACAATCATATAGGACATTCATAAAATCATATTGCACAAATAACACAACCATCATGAACATAAGAACATAGTAATCATAAGAACATAATCATCAAAATAATTAACTGGTAGTAATATAATCAACATAATAAAAAAATTAAAATAATAATAAAGAATAGTCATCATATACATCAACAAGGCAATAAATATTATAATACATCAATCTCTCTCTCTCATATACATCTCACATCATCGACATGTAGGTCAGTATCAAAATACAACTCATAACCCTAGGAACACTACCACCTGCACTGTAACCACCTAAACCATCTAGACCTAGACCTACACTACCATCTGGTGGTGACCCCCTTGATGTCCCTGCCTACCCTACTATCAATTTCCACTAACTTGAAGTAGATATCAATAGACCCCTTGCCAATATATTTCTATACTCACCATAATGCATCACCTTTGGTAGTTAAGCTAGTACTATCACCTCGTAATATCTAATATCCTCAATAGTGGCTAAGTACCATGTCCCTAGAACTGTTTTAGGTGGTCCTCTCACTGCTGCTATGGCTTCCCCTTCTCTTTATCTCAATGAGTCTCTCTTTCTTGAGTCATTGACCCAAGAGAGACTCATGCTTAATCATGCTCACTAGTCAATATAGCAACCTATCCCTGTAAGGTCACTATCTATACCTATAATGTAGTAACCTATCCCTATAATCTAATCACCTAGGCTTGAGCCACTACAAGTGCTGTTGCTACCTATCTATCTTGCCTTGCACCCTATACCCATGCTAGATCCACATCCATGGGATGTTAGTCCCCATCACCCCATACAAAATCTATAGCTACATACATGGCCTGGAATCATGTTGCATAACCATCTACAACCCCTACACATCAATAGCCTCTATAGCTAAAAGCTCCTCATAGTCTAATATGAAATCTTGTGGATATGGCTCTAGGAGTGAAAACTCTACATCCTCTCTCCTATATCATGGAAAATCAGAGGGGATCCCCTATACTATTCCAAACTAACATCACACTTAGTCAAATGGGATCAAACTCATCTCTCCATATCATCTCCCATATATCTAATACTAGCTTTGGAGTGATAAAATTTGAAACTTGTATCCTACGCATATGGGCCAACCCACATAAGGCCTCCATATAACATCCTCCACCACCAAACCTTTCAATGCATCCCTAAACCACTCAATATCTCTGGTACCTCCTCTATCACTTATGATCCAAAACTTGAAAGCTTTGGTCGAAATTCAAGAAACAAGAACAAAACAATTCAAATAATGCTATCTCTGATAAGAGATGTTTTATTGATCAAATTTGCAGACCCAAACATATGCTTATCTCTAAGAAGAGATGTCTGATTTCCATTTTAGATTACATCTTCATTTATACATGTTTTGAAGGTGTGGGGAGGATGTGTAAGGTCACCAATCTTGAGGGAGATGAATTGGTTCGACTTCCACGATTTACAACAATACAAAATTCAAGGAATTACTATTTTTAAAAACTTACTAAAATTGAAATTTGGGACACTTCTATTGGATTTTATGGGGTTAAACTTCATTGAGTGGATATCAATGCCATATCACGATGTTTCCCTCATTATTAGCTTTCCAACGGTTCAAATGGTGAGTCAATTAGAGCTATGGTGTAAAAGTTATGGCTCCCAAAAGTTCTGCCATCAATTGGGGTAGACCCATCACCCGAATTGTCATCTGAATTGTTGTTCGGATCAACTTGTCAAAGCATTTACTCTCCTCCATCACATAAAGCCCATTGGAAAGGCCACCTAAGTAAATCCCTACCATGTGACCCTAAATGGTCTCACCATGCATATGTACTTAAATTCCCAGTAGTGAAGCATAAATCTGACACTAATCCCATACTATTTATGTGCTTGGAAAGCCCAAAGATCCCTATATATCTGGACTAGTAATACTGAGGCCCATCTAAATATAGTCCTACCAAGCATCATCTCCACCAATACCATCATTTTTTTCCTCACAACCTAGACAAAACCCCCTCAAACCTAAAAGAAAAAAATCACAACTAACCTAATCACTATTTAAAACTACCCCACACCCTCTATTTTTATTTTCATCCTTCCCATTACTTAATTTTACCCAAACCTAAATTTAGGGCATCATGGCCTAGGATAATTTTTTTTTTCCAAACATCT
The DNA here is from genome assembly GCA_037957365.1 of Torreya grandis. Taxonomy (NCBI): domain Eukaryota; kingdom Viridiplantae; phylum Streptophyta; class Pinopsida; order Cupressales; family Taxaceae; genus Torreya; species Torreya grandis. Next base: position 2,449,038 of record JARHVA010000543.1, read on the forward strand.
ATCTACTTTATCCTACCTAATTTGTCAATTTCACATTCCTCAATTACACTTATTCTCTTGACTTTAAAACACCCCTTACCTCATTTTGTGATCACTAGCATGGACAAAGCCATCATACTACTACCTAACTTCATCCTCATCCTCCCTCCATTTGGACTAATTTCCCTCATGCCTCAAAGAAGCAATCAACCAATATAATACTGCCAACTTAGCAAACTCAGTACCAAGAGATAAAATGCATAACACACTCGACTTTCTCAACATCAACAATAGTGAACATGAATTCTTATTTTTACTTTTACCTTCCAGCCTTTTAGGGTTTACCTTGAATGTCTAAAGTTAAGGTGACCATCACCAGTCAACCACTAACATCCCTAACCATTGATAGTTAGTTTCCATTTCTCTTTTGCTTATTTTTTCACCAAAACTAACTCATCAACACTCTAAACTTTAACTAGAACTACATTTGGCCTGAAGTTCATCTTGGATCTCCTATCCAAGGAACTATGTAGGTAGTGTCTACTTTCTTAGTGTAGATGGAGTAAGCTCAGCCACCCCTTATCAATCCAATCCCCCACCCTCCTACTCTTACATCATGTCCACCTTATTGTTATTTATTTTTGACCTAACCTCTTCACATGTTTTGTGACAATTTAGCATGGTATTTTTGACCACATTAACCAATATTGTCATGTTTACCTTTTACCCTTTACACCACCTTGTGTACAACCTAACCAATTATGTTGTTCATGAGAGCACTTCCTAACCTAGATGCCCATAGCCAACACCAACCTTGTCTGAATGGCTTCATAAGTGTGACCTGATCAACTATGACCAACATTGTGGACCCATCACCCTATTATGTCCTTCTCAACCTCAAGCATATTTTAAACAACATTGACAACTTTAATCTTTACATGATCTTGACTATCACTTTTAGTCATATTTTGTGTGAAAGTTTGCATCTTAAATACCCACCCCCTTTTTATGTTACCCACCTTGTGATGACCCGTTATCAACCCCTGACCCATTTTTGATTTCACCTAAATCATCTCCTAATTTGAGGGGGAATACCTCCTCCCATACTTGATAAAAGATGACCCAGACCTTGACCAACAATCCATTTTTATTTTGCAATTTGTCACAACACCACACAATAAAAAGGGGAAAAATGTAGACACTTAAAAACTACCAATGATAGCTTTTGATGTCACACCACTTTTAGGACCCTCATATAATAGGCTACCTAGTCCATTAGACTCTTTTTGTAATTTGACCCTATCAAAACCCAACCTAATTCATCATTTAATACACCCATATTTAACCAATTTTATTCTAGTCCCTCAACCACTGATGATCAACCTAACCATCGCTGGTTGGCATAATTGTCAATGGTTAGGACCCCAAACTTAATTTAAAACTTTAAAGCATTGCCAATTGGGTGTGAGATCAACAACTCCCTAAATGGCAATTGGCCTTTAAAACAAGCTTTTAAATCTATGAGAATAGATAAATTTATCCCCTGTCAAATTAGTAACTTCCTTTGTTTTACTTAACAACTTTTTCTTATAAAAGGAGAAGAGGAGGAAGTGAAAGGGGATCTATACTCAAGTATTTTGCATTCAAGCTCTCTTGCAAATATCCAACATCCCTTTAATGAGCAGTCTCATTAGTGACCTGAAGCTTTATCAGAATCACATTCAAAAGCCCAAAATACCATCACTCTGGCCAAATTACTCCAACATTTCTTCATTAATTTTTAGGTATCTTATGCTTATTTGCTTTAATATATCCTATTTATAATCTCACTACCTTATCAGAGTTATCAGTACCTTATTTCCACCTATCAACCTCATAACAAAACACACTGCTTACCCAATTTCTCAATTGGCACTTTATGTTCTGATCATTCCTAGATTAACATAGGTAATCACTAACAATCACCCAAACACCAATGGTTAGACCCAACTGTTGATGGTCACCCAATCATTTATGGTCAGACCCAACCATTGATGGTTCACCCAACCATCGAGGTCACTATGGCACATAATTCTAACAAGCTATTTTCATCCCTTTACCCCAAATCAAATATTGCTCTCTGTGTTTCCCTCTGACCATAGGGACTCTTTTTTATTTTTTGGACCTAACCACAACCATCTTAGCATAAAATTTGATCATTTCCTCTTAATGAGCAATTTATCTTGTTCTTTCTTGCATATATTTACCTTCTTATTATAGAATGCAAGTATCATTTCTTATTATAATTTTTAGCTTAATTGTCATAACAGTAGATTGACAACCTCTTAGAAAGAATTACACTTCTTGGATCTATTTCACGCTAGGTAACCCACTCAACCAACCGTCTAACAAACCCTCTTTCAAGCATCTATTTTATTTATAGGTTATTCCTCCCTAGCCAAAGAGGAGATCCCACCTTTGTTCGGATTCACGTGTGCACTTTTATAGGTATTCTTATACACACCCTATTACTAGTTTCATTACTTCACTTCCAAAACTAAGAATGAGTGAAATTAATTGAAACAAAAGTGTTAATATAATGTAACTATAGTGAGAAGCATATGAATCCTTATTTGAATATGTTGAACCTAATGTAACCAAGACCCATGTTACATGGTATCATCTTCATCTAGAGGGGATTGATGATGCCTTGACCCTTCTTTCCTAGGCCTTGGCCTTTAAATCCCATTTGCTTCATTAGTTTGGAACCAATTCCTTGGTGTGATTCTTAAAACTACCAAACAAGGCTATTGATGAATTAGACAATGGTGAATGATAGGGAATTGTAGATTTTTATTCCATATTATCTCTGCATCGTAAGTCATGATTGACACTATGGTGTGTTGATAACTAGAAATCAGGTGCTTCAAACTTTGTGCATTCAACTTTGAGTCATTTTAGTTCTTTCTCCTTGACAAAGAGATCTTGTTATAGATTCTACATGATAAGGAAACATATATCCTTAGCTTAAACAACAACATGGAAGACATGCTAAAAAAATATTAACATTGCATGTCATGAGATCTATTAGCTACTCCATGACAAGATTGAAACATCTTTCCTTAAATTAGATAGTGTCTTAAAACTATTGATTCTGGTGTTGAAGATGGCAGATCTCTTCGATCAAGTATATGTTCTCTTTGAAAGACTTTCAAACAGAAACTTCCATCTAGGATTTATTCACCTTCTTGATTTCTTTTCTTATGACTAGAAGAGATAAGAAAATGAGCACAAGTCTAAATACCACTCAAAAATGATATGAAGAGTGTATGCTCTGATACCACTAATCTAAGGCCTAAGAGGAGATTGGATGGAAAACCTACTTAACATGATTAAAATTATTTATATGTGGAAGTAAATTTAAAATAGAGTTTGAAAATAATATAATATATAATGGAATCTAGAAGAAAAAACAATTACATATTTAACATAAGAGATTTGTAGACTGGTGCCATTTCTATTCAATATAAATAATAGGTAAAATTACATATACATAAAATGCATATAAAAACAAGGAATATAAGTTCTAATGATTAGAAAGGGATAAATAGAGTTTTTTAAGGGCCTCTAGGAAAAATATCTATGTAAAATTATGATGGATATTGAAAAATAAGTTTTGAATTCATGACGAAATGAAAGGAAAGTAATTTCATCAAGAAGGCAAATTCTATGCACCATTCAACCACAACATTCAAGGGCCTCTGTCTAGAGCCTGTAGATGATGTCCATGCCTTGTGGATAGCATCTAGACTCTGTGCATGATGTCCAAAGGTTATAGATAATGTCTAGATGTTTTGGATGGTATCTAGGGGGTGGTCAATGTCTAGAATGTATAGACAATGTCCAAAGGGTTTAGATGGTGTCTAAAGGGTCTTGGAAACATCCAAAAGGCATGAACACTATCCAGAGGCCCTATACTCCATATAGAGGATCTGGATGCTATCTAAAGACTCTAGATGACATATAAAAGTGGTGGAATCCATCTAACTCTTTTGGATGACATCTAGATCCTTTGGACAATGTCCAAACCCTTTGGATGGTGGCCATACCCATTGGATGGCATCCAAATTTTGTGGGCAACATGTAGAACCTATGGGTTCCACCTAGAGGATATGCTTATAAATATATCTAAACCCTTTCATATGCTTATTTTTCTCATTCACTAAGTTTAAACATCAATCTCATCATGAAGTATAATCTCATCCTTGACATTGAATCTTAGAAATGGCTTCCCACCCCATATCTTCTGCTCCCATTTGTAATTTTGTGTACAAAAATATTATTTGTCAAATTTTTTTGAGGCTGCTAGAAGATAAGGACACTTACAATGATTGGATAGAAAAATGTTCTTTAAGAGGCCTTATTTACATGCCCTATTATGAGACAGACACAAATTTGTTGAACGTTATCATGTCTAGTTACAAACCTAATTTTGAAGAGTTTTCTTATACCCTCAGCTTCAAACTATTTATTTTGGCACCTCTCCTTCATACATCAAGTGATTTATAGGGCTTCCACATATAAATGTGGAACTTGTAAAAATGAAAGGTATTTTGATTGAGGAAGATAAAATATATCTCGAAAATCACTTAGGCTTGATTGTTGATACCTGTGCCTTGATAGGTAATGCTATGTTTGTTAATTGATATTTGATGTTTTATGTATGAACTTCAAAAGTAAATGTCATTTAGTTTTTAATTATTTTTCTTGCATTAAAGTCATCCCTAATCATTCAAGAAGGGGTCTTTTAGTCCAAAATATAACAAACCCATCTAGAAGTCCTTGTTGAATTTTTTGAGGCAAGGATTATTTTATAGGGAAGACTCATAGACATTCCCTTTTGGGATCTAGCATACATTTTTAGTTTTCTTGGAAGACAAAAATATTTTATTGTTGTACATTCATTTATAATAAGGTAATAAATGATTTGGATTGTGATTTTCAAAGTGACACACACATAATTTTTGGTTATAATTTTATTCTAGGTTTCTATTATAAGGCATATCATGAACTGAAAGGAATAATTATTCCAACTATCTTACATGAAAAAATGAAATATAATTTTATGGCCCTTACTGAGTTGGAGGTAAGTTTGAACTTTATTTTTTTCATCATAAAATTCTCCTATTATTTACTTGTTATAATTCAAATTAATTTTATTTGTTTCCTTATAATAGATAAGAGAAACTATTTATCAATTAAGAAGAGAAGCTACACTGAATAAATACCATCCCACCAAGGGCTCTATGGATTCTCATTCAGATAGAGGTGATGATATAGACTCTAGTGTGACAACACCATTGATAAGGAGAAAAAATATGAGGAGTTCTATCTCACCTACTACCACACAATGCCAACTAGGCACATCCCTAAATCGAGGTTTTAAAATTCTCATTTTTTTTTGAAAATTGATGTAACATAAAAATTCAATTTTTGGCATTGTTAATGTTTTATTCAATTTTGTAGTGTCCTCCAACATTGGAAACATTTTACCTCAACCTACTCAACATTTTCCTTCAGTGCAAGGTATGTGATTACATGTTTATAATTATGATATATTAAATTACATGAACATCAATATGGTAAATTGAATTTTTGATTATTTAGAATAAAATGAAGCTTTATATTCTCTTACAACACATCCATCATTAAAAAACATATCTACAACTTGAAGTATGGATCCCAAGCCTAACTTCTCTAACCTATAGTTTAACTGTTTAACACAGTTTAAATTTTGTTGAAGTTTGTTTATTGATTTTTGATGGCATTTTATATTTCAAGGCAATGTTACTTAAGAAGTAATATGTCACCACCACCACCCCACTCTATACAAAATATGGGGAAGAATTTAGAATTACCAATAGGTAGTAGGGGAACAATGCATATAACAAAATCAGAGTTCCCCAATTTTTCTATGGGTGGAGTGTCTACTGCAATAGGTGCCACTATAATTTTATATAATATTGATATTGATGATGCTTTCCTTGAGGGTATTGATACAATTCCTCCATATATATTTATTATGCATAATATTATTTAGGGATCTCAATTCCAGGCTCTTAAAAAAATAGTTGGTAGTGGTTTGTCTAGTTCACCACCTGAGCAAACCAATAAAAATAACTAATCTTTTAACAATTTGAGATCCTTTTAATTGAATAATCTTGTTATGGATAATGATTTTTATTTACTAGATGGCATAGTACAAATTGATTTGAAATTATTGAAACAATGGGAGATTTGGGGTAAGGATTCGATAAATTAAATTAATGAGCATTGTCATAACCATTCGTAAAGATATTCTTTATATTATTTGGTTCAAAATTATCCCTCCAAAATTGAATTTTTAGTGAATAAAACTGAATCGAGATCAATTATAGTTACCAATCCTTATAATGATAATGTTTTAGATGTTATGATAAACAAATTGGAAAATTTGAATGCAGAGGCATAGGAATACTAAAAAAAATGGGCAAGAGATTAAAACCTTTGCCACCTTGCGAATGAAAATAGATAAAGCTTTGGTAAGTAATAATTTTTAAAAAAATTTAATGACACTTTCATAATATTTATCTGACCCACTTTCTTTTCCAAATTACAATCAAAATATGACGACCTAAATAATGAAACACAAGTACTTAATATTCATCTGGAAAAAGTGCATAAAAACTTAAATGTGGAAATTGCAAGGAAGGAAAAACTTGTGCTAGAAAAAAACATAATAATACATTAAGGAGGATTATCAAAGAACATGGAATTTATCTAGAAGTTCTATTGAAGGAGAAAACATATGCGGATCCCTCTATACTATCGGTAGGAGATGTAGTGCATGAAGAAAGGACACAAATTACAAATATAAATGATGCAACCAAGGATCTTGTTTGAGGAACTGTCTTAGAATCTGATTCAAGGAAATGGGAATTTGAGGCAACATTATTTGCTTCTAAATAACAAAGAAGAATTCCTCATATTGAATGATGTCTCCTCACTTCATGTTAAAAAGATTATATTATCAATTGTATCTTTCTCTTTAATGAAAATGGGATATCCAAATCAACTAAACTATGGAGATCTAATTTAAGTGTTATATATATATGTTATGTTCACACTAAATAATTTATATTGTAAATGAAACATGCAATTTTAAATATAAGTATGTTTTCCTATTTTATTCAGTGCATTTTATCAATGAAAATTTTCTATTCTATTATAAATTTACTACTTAAGATGTATAGTGATAAGAGCATAATTCATCATTGTATAATATTCACAACCACATGAATCAACCCCTTCATATCAGAAACAATGTAAAATGAATATTTTCCATACATATAACCCAAATATATTGTTTAGGAAAGCTTAAAGTTTGAACGACTGTAATATAACTTATAACTATTTTAAAATAATATAATAACATAATTTATGTAGTGATTTTTGATATTAATTAACCTAGTATGTTGTTTTTTATTGTATGAGATACAAAGGAAAAAATAAAAATTAATTTCAAAATTGAAAGTTAAAACATACTAAATTTCACGTAGCTGAAACAATTTTTGAGTAGCTCATTCTTCATAATTATCATTTGTATGTACTATATCTGACACATATAAAGTCTCAATATATGGATTATCTTTGTCATTGGCTGTATTAGTGACTCCTATTCTTTGAGTGAGTGAATTCAAAATTTGAAGTGCTTTATCATAGGGAAACACATCCACTAGATAATGTGAAACATACAATCTCAAACATGTCTCTAGATTTCAGTCTAATTTGTTACGAAGTTTTGATTTAACAAAAGATAATGCACTAAAGACCCTTTTATCTTCGACATAGCCCAAAATCATTATTTTAAAAATTTCATACAATCAAAAATATTCACTAATATTTTCATGTAGGACTATACTAGGATACAATTTTTTCCATAGCCTTGTAATAACACCATTTTTAGTTAGCTCATTTAGACACTTATATTGATCAATCATTGTGAGTCTAAAATGGGTTGACTATGTTGTCAATAAATACTTTCATAAAATACCTTGAATTTTAACTCCATTGATATCTACAGACTTAGAAAAATATTTAATAAAAGTGCCCATGTATCTAAGAAATAAATTACTGATTCATTCTTCACCATCCTCAACTCTCCAAAATATGGGATTCACCACTCCCATGGATTCAAACAACTCATCCCTTTGATCCATCTTTTAAATATAACAATATTGTAAAGAATATGTGTTATAGAGACTTCTTCAATTTTTGATCTTTCTATATCAAATCATTTTTTAAATGTGTGCAATGGTACCTCCTTTCCATTAATGAAGATATAAATATGATCATTAATATTAAATTTCAAATAGTTTTTTGGATCCTTAATATCTATTAAAGTTTTCCAACTAGCAAAAACAAGTAGCTTAAAACTATTTTTCCCTGAGTATAAGACATCAAGAGATTGACAAACCCATTTTCTCAAATGTATGAAATCTACTATATATGTGGATATCTCTTAAGCATTTTTCATCAAATAATTTATTTCATTCAACATTGGGAGAATACTACATAGTGTTAAAAGCATTTCCAAATATGTTAAATTGTACAACAAATCTTTTACCTTGACTTCTATATGGTATTTAAACATAAAACCTGCTAATGATGAATATTCTTCAAAAATTCTACATGCAGGCTCATACATGGAAATCCATCTTATATGTTATCTTTTAAATATTTTTACCATCGGTAACCCCAATTTCAAAATTTTGAAAATCTAAAAATATTTTCAAACTTATTGACATATAAGCATGCAAATCATGGATAATTTCTTCCAATTTTGTGACATTTTAAAATGCGATTACAATTTTGTATGCAAGATTCATTCTGTGGGCTATGTAATAAATTGAAATCATATATGGGCCAAATACTATTTGTAGTTGAACACACAAACCATTTATATTTCCCTAAATTACTACTTCACCATCATCTCCAACACAAACCAACTTCATAGCTATACCACAATCATCCATCCCAATAATATCCCTCAAATTAAAAAACAACTAACTTGAAAAGGTTTTTTGCACTAAAATTTTCAACCATTTTATGTATAGATAACAAATGAGGTTGCCTTGAATTATTCTCAAAAGTGTAAACATGGATACAAACCCATGTTGTATTGTCAACTACTATGACCTCATTAATGGACAATGAGATAAAGCTTGCATTTTACACCTTTTCTTTCAAATATTCCTTCTTAATCATCGCAATACATTTTTCCATGTCCCAAGCACTTCCATCTAGCCAATGTGATTATGGAATGTTATAAAGTCCATTATGTTAAAACTAAGTCTTATAATCTAAAAAATTAGATATAGGTATACCTTTTTTATGAATGTGGTAGATCATTGAGAACTGTATAGACTAAATAACTTTTCCTATTTGAGTTGTAATTGTTCCTCTTTTCTCAACTAGATGTCACATACATATTTGATTATTTTCATACTCTAATACATATCTAACATGCATGCATTCATTGGCATCTTTCCATATCTATGTTTTTTTAATTTGTCCATCTGTTCTACTAACACATATACTTTGCCACAATATTTCTTAATTGTGTCCAACTTAAGTTGTATTTTGTGGTCATTTCCTAATTTCCAAGTACATATTATACATTAAATTTATACTCAATTGGGTTATCATTACTATTTTCTATATCTATTGGCTCAATGAAAGGAAAATTTTCTACCCATTCAAACTTAAAAGACCTTATAATTGTCCATCTACTTCTCTTTCTTTGCAAAGATTTCTGAGTACTTTTATCAATTGAAGTTTATGTCTATTGAGTAGAATTATCTTATGATAGATGAATCTCATCATTTATAATGTCCTCAAATATCATATTTCTTGGTATAAATTTTGGAATTGTATTTGCAATGGGAGTTATTGTTTTATGAGATCTAACAATTTCTTTTAATGTTGTGTCATATCATTTGATTTGTCCTTCGCTGGAGCCATGCCATATTCAATTATGTCTTCAAGTGGTGGCATGTCATCATCAATAATATATTTAAAAGGTGAAATGATATTGTAAATAAATATTTCATTTGAAAAACCACTATAATTGGAGGGATTTGTATACATAAAGGTTTTGCTATTATCCTTCAAATTAAAAATAATAGTTACTAGAAATAAATAAATAAATAATGTAAATCATTTAGTACCTCTATTTTGAGTAGGTATAGGTTGAATTTTATTGGGTGTTATTTTTGTTTGCCTAAAGTAAGATAATATTCTCTTTATCATTGATATTTTTTTATCTCTTACCATTATCACCAAAAGCCATCACATACAACTTTTTTTACAAGACAAGCTATAACTTACCACTTGGGCACTATGCAATAGGATGTCCTTTCTGTGTGGACACCATCAAAAGTATATAGTCACTACCAAGTAACTTTAGTCATAACCCAATCCCTCTAGGTTCCATCTAGACCATGTGAATGTTGTATATTCCCTCTAGTGACTGTCCAAACCATGTGGATGGTGTCTAGTCCCTTTAAACATCATCTGGATCTTGTAAATGCAATCTAGATCTTATGGATGTCATATAGACTCTTTGGTTGATTTCCAAACCTTAAGGATAAACATATAAATCCTATGTAAAACATCTATTATATTTGGTCACCATCCGAACCTTGTGGATGCCATCTAGCCCCTCTGATCACTGTCTTGCCCCAATGAACACTGTTAAAACATAATGGATGCTATCCAGTCCCTCTAGTATTTTTATGGCTATAGTGGATGCTATCAATAGGATATGGACATCATCTAATCCTTTTAGTTACCATATGGCCTTGATGGATGTCATCCAAAACCTGTGGATGCCATCCACATTTTAGTCACCATCTAGGCCCTATGACTAGCATCTAGATCTTATGGATGTCATCTTAATCCCCTGGTCATTGTATAGAGTCTAATATTGTTTCCTAGAGCATGTGGATGCCATCGACTCCCTGTGGTTATCATATTGAGTGTGTGGCAACATATATACATGTCAGGGTTGTGTCAATTTTTTGATCTCGATCATCTACAAAATACATTTGGATGGTTGTTATATAAATTAAATATGTGGTGTATAATATATATTGGTGAAATTGAGTATAATTTCCTTTGATGTCATGGCGATTTATAGTCAATTTTTTTTAAATAGTTGTCAATGGTAGGTCAGCTAACCTCTAAATCTCATTTACAACCCAAAATTTTAGGTGACCCAATGCTCTTTATTGGTCCAAAAAAATTACTAAATATAAATTTTATAAAATATAATATTCATGAACTAATGAATATTCACCACTAAAAAAACCCTAGGGATAAACATCTTGATTGATTTATCTAGATTGTGGTGTCATCATGCAAGGCATAGAAAGTAGGTTCTTGTGATTAGAGAAGGATCATCATCTTCACCAATTCATACAGTCTAAGAGAAGACCATTTAATATAAGATGCTCAAGATACATAATTAATATGGATGCTATAGACATGGACAAATATAAAAAAATGGTTGCTCACTTGGTTGTTGTGTGTGTATTATTTCTATTTCATAGTATATATCATTACAAGGAAGCAACTGTAGTAGATGGTTACAAGAACATTTCATCTTCTACCCATGTGATGGTTTCACTTCCTTATATTTGTGATGGTTACAATAACATTGATGATATGTTGTTTAAAAAATACCTAATGAGGCACAAACATGGAGAATGTAATCTAGCATGCCATGTGTTAGAATAGTTATGGAACGTGAATGTTGAGTAATACGTTGAGATAGAATAATTTATGGTATGATGAAATATGCTACATAAGCACACATGGAAGATGCATGTTTTTATGTTTTGTCATGAGTTTAAGTGAAGGCATGTATTCATGCATAGATTTAGAGTATTAGATGGTGTTTATCTTGATACTGTAGAAGTACACAAGGATAAAACATAGATTATATGAGTGTTGCATATTACTACAATGGTTTATATTAGTGCTAAAAAAGTATATAAGGGTGAAAAGAGTATCTATGATTACAACAAAGATACATAGATTGTGATTGATTGCATGAGCTTGTGTGGAATTTTTAAATGTGCATAATCTTTCCTTAATGCCTTGCACTAACTTGGGATGATCCAAGAAAGCTAAATACTGCATAGGGAGATACTGTAGGTTCTCAAGTAAGCCAATTCACTTGGCATGACCTAAATTTTATGAGTATGATCAGATTTTGGACTATCATACCATTTTGAAAATATCATATTGTAATCTAGAGGTTCACTTGGCTAAAGTAGTGTGGGGATGGGTGCTAATCCTGAAAACATTCAAAATACATTGGAAACTATCCTTCAAGGTTTGTAGTGTTAAACTACAAGATTTATGTGGTAATGTAAAGGGTGAGTTAAACTTTTCCATTTTTCATGTGGGTACTGAACCTAATGTAGAAGCTTCTAAAATTAGTACAAGGATATATTTACAACACCTGATGAATGTGGTAAGATTTGGTTTCTCAGATCCTCCTAGGTCAATTGTCCCCCATTAATGATCAATGGTACCCATTAATTTTAACTTTGGTTCCAATATAAAGGTGTTTATAAAATTCCCCAATTATAAAAGCTAGTGGCATGGTGGTGCTGACTCTAATTTATAGGAAGGAATGTAGGATGCCAAATCCTTTAAAAGAGATGCACATCTACCACTATGTTTCCTAATGTATCACATTGCATGGGTTATCAATGATCTTACAAGTTTATAGAATGAAATTTATTTTATTGAAAGTGTTTCATTTCTCCTAATAACAAAGTGTATAATATACTAGGGATGTCTAAAAATGCCAAAGATGTACGTGATCCTTATACTCTAAATTTGATAAGTGAGACTGTGTGAACTCATGCTGCCTTCTTAAGGAGTGTGAATAATATTTGTACATAAAAGTGGATTAAAGATGAAGATTATCCATTCCAGATGGATTTTTCATGCTTAAGAATGTAGAAAAACTCTAAATTTTGATCTAGAGACCTCGATGCTATGGTGGTGTAGATACCAACAATCTCTATGAATCTGATGTCTAATATTAAAACTATAGGATATTGGAGTGAAGTTGAGAAAATATTTGTGATCTATCTCTATGGAGAACTGTGGAGCTTCTTGTGTGGATATAATACATGTTACTACAACATAAGTTGGCCTACTGGTGGTATACAATTATATACATGTTGGTAAAGAATGCAAGGTATGTTATGCAAATATCATTGTTTACATAGACATATAACATGAAGTGTTATTTTCCATAAAATTATTGATGTGAGAGGGTTGGCACTTGAAAGACAACTCTAGAGAGGAAGATACTTTCCCCCATTTGTAAATGTCCATCCATTTACAATTTAGCTTTAATGAATGCACAATTATTTACGTGATAATGTCTAAGAACCAAAAGGTGGATTGGGAATGGATGCTTCTTCCATAGATAACAAAAGGATGAATATCTTGACATTGATCGGTTGTATAACCATTATGGTGATGATGGATATAAGTAACTAGAGAGTGTGGTGTGTTTCTTTGATGAGAGAGTCTTCACATCTAGTGCAGTTGATCTATGTGAAGTTCTTTTCACTAATAGCATGTAGGTTTCCATCAAGGCACATGACTTGGTTGGTGTTGTTAATGTTATTGCATAGGGTTATTATAATTTTAAGTCTACACATGTCCTTGAAGTTGATTTTATACTAGATTATATTAATAATTTTGTCATTTTTATTGCTTATGACATTTCTTGGATCCACACCTTCTTCTATGATGCGATGGCATATGTTTTTACTAAGAAGTCTACATGTGTGACCATAGTTTATTCTACATGGATCATGACTGAGATGCTCACAAAATTTATTTAAATTTATTAGAGAGTTTTTGTGATGATAAAATTGGTACATAGGTGAAAAAATGTGGGTTGTCTTCTGTAAATTGCAATATGGAAGCATTAGTAGCACTTGAATGCATCAAGAAGCACATAAAGCCTTCTTTGACAATTTTTAAACTAGTGTAACCAAGACCCATGTTACATGATATAATATTCATATAAAATGAATTAATGATACCTTAGACCTTATTTCATAGGACTTAGCCTTCATAACCCATTTTATTTAGTAGCTTGGAACCAATTCCATTGGTGTGTTTCTCAAAACTATCAAAAAAAGTTACTGATAAATCCGACTATGGTGAATGATAGGGACTTATAATGTTTTCTTATATCATTATATATAAATCACATTCTATGATTAGAAATTTCATCACACTAATAAATATATGATTAGGCACTTGAAACTTTTTGCACTTAGATTCGATTTTCTCAAGTCATTTCTCCTTGGTAGAGAGATTGTGTTGTAGATTCTACATGATAAAGAAACATCTATCCTTATATTGAACAAGGTTGTGGAGGATAGACTCAAAAATATTAATGTTTCATGTCATTATATCTACTATCTACTCCATGACAAGATTGAATAATTTCTACTTAAACAAGACAACGTCTTAAAATTGTTGATTATGGTGTTAGATATGTTAGATCTCTTTGAGCAATCTTGTGTTCTCTTCCATATACTTTGAAAGAGACACTACCATCTGGCATTTTTTCACCTTATTTCTTGGTTTTCCCATGAGTGAAACATATAATAAATGATCACACATATAAATACCACTTAGAAATGATATGAATAGTGTACACTCTGATATCATTGATCTAGGGCCCAAGCAGAGTCTTAGTGGAAAATATATATAAATGGATTTAAAGTAGTTATATGCAAAATCAAATTTATAATAGAGTTTCAAAATTTTTAAATATGTAATGGAATCTAAGATAGATGTAAAAATAAGCATTACACATTTTACATATGATATTGGAAGAACGGTGCCACTTCTATTCAAAAGAAATAATATGTAAAATTACATATGCATACAATGCAAAAAAAGACAAGGAATGCAAGTACCTATGATCAAAAAGGGACTATGGTATCATCAAACAAGGTGGGGAAACCAAGTTATCATGATCAAAGCTGGATCAACATCCTAATTTATTTGTCTAGTCTGGGATGATATAGATATGGCAAAATAGGAAAACAATGGCTACTCACTTTAATTTTGTGTAAGTATTCTCCATGTCTCACATTATATATCATTACAAGGAAGTAATTAGAATATACTATTATAAAAGTATATATTTACAAGCACAATTCATGTTCTACCTATGTGATGGTTTGAGTTCCCTATAATTGTGACAATGACACTTCCATTGGTGTTATGTTTTTGATAGGATCCATGAAAAGGCACAAAAATTGGGAATGAAACCTAACATTTCATGTGGTAGGATAGTTATGGAACATTGATGTTGAATTATGCATTGAGTTAGACTAATTTTTAGTATGTTAAAAGGTGTTACAAAAGCACACAGAGATGTCTTGTATCTATAAACTTTGGTGTGATATAACATGAAGGTATTGAGTCATGTGTAGAGTTGGAGTGATACACAATTTTAATCTTGACACATTATAAGTTCACAATGATATTGCACAAATTGAACATGTGTTGCATATTATCGTGGTGGTTCATCTTGGTGTTGTGGAAGTATGCAAGGGTGTAGAGAGTCTCTATACTTACCACATATATACATAGGTTGTTCTTGACCTCATGAGCCTATGTGTAATTGTGAAATGTTAAAAATATTTTTTTAGTGTCTTACACCAACTTGGGATAAGCCAAGCAAGCTGAATAATGCTCAATGAGATACCATAGGTTTTAGAGTAAGCTAATTTACTTGGCATGACCTACCTTTTGTGGGTATTCTATGACTATGGACTATCATACATTTTTAGAAATATTGAATCATCATCTAGATGTTCATGTATCTAAATTTATTTGGGGGTGGGTTTTAAGCCCAAAAAACACTTTAAAGACATATGAAACTAACTTGCAAGGTTTGTAGTGTAAAAATGTGAGAGATATGTGGTAATGCATAGGATGAGTTAAAATTTTCCATTTTGCATGTGGGTATTGAATCTAATGAGCAATATATTGATGTTATCACAAGACTATATGAGAAACACATAATGATTTCAATAATATTAGGTGTCTTAAATCCTTTTATATCATTCAATTATCCTTCTACTGTGTGCTTCATTGATATATCTATCTAGACATGACACTTATGTGCCCTACATTAAATATAAATTTAATTCTTGATTAACATATACATTACTATGATGACATAATCTCCACATGTTCACATGACTATATATGATATAATATTTACACATGACATGTTACAATTAACTCTTATTTTGAGATGAGTAACATATAAGACAAATCCATCATCTCAAAAATAGGGACATTACAGTGGGATAGTCATAGAGATGGATAAAAAACAAAATTAGAGTTTATATTTAAGATATTGAGAATGGCTTATATATTAGATGATTTAGTTACATAATATATATATCAACACATCATTATAGATTATAAGGGCACATGTCATGCATATGCACTCAATTTAGAGAGACTTGAGTACAAATTTATACATACTTGGGTGTATGAGCATAGGCATATGTACATAGTTTACAAGAATAATAATTACAGGTTTCCACTTACACATGCATTTGAGATATAGATTCTCATATTTTATTTTACCTTATTTTTATTTAAAAATAAAAATGTTTTTCTAATAGGTGAAAAACTTGAGAGATATCAGAATGCTAAAGATATATAATTATTAACAATTTTGATTTTATAAATTGATAAATATGGCTAACTAATATTTTTTAAAAACACTATAAAGAGATGTAATTAGCTCAAATCAGACTTTTTGTTGACTTTTTTAGATGTCTAAAATTGGAAATCAACAAGCTACTAGACTGTGCATGCTCATAGTCAAAAATAGAACATGGGACTATTTTTGGATATTTCCACACTCCCTAGACAATAGCTCATGTCAATAGTGTTTGTTGAATGTAAAATAGTCTTAGTTGTTTGTGACTAATAATTGACATGAAAATATATAAAAATCAAAACTATGAAAGTGTAAGATTAGGAACATTATCTAAGAATATTCTTGGATAGGGTGTGCTTATTGGAAAATAATATAGGATGCTTACACTCACTAACTATAGAATTGCCTATATTTAATGTGATGACAATAATATTGCTCAACCTTCTTGCCTCTGATGATCAAATTGAGATAGTTAAATTTAGGTAATTTCACATGGATGTAATTATTTTCTTCTTTTTTTTTGGAAACCCTAGGGGTCTTTATGAGAGATAAAACCAACAAAAAGAGAGGGGCAATGTAATGGGTTGAGTTGACCCCAATCACCCCCTTGATGATTTTCCATTTTCTACTTAACCATTTAATCTAAAGAGGGAAATCAATCCCACATAGTTCTCCCACATAGACTAAATATACAATTGTGCTCCTTGATTATATGTTTGTATTTATAAACATGGATTTGATACTTGAAAATGATAGCTCTTGACTTTATTTGAAATGTGTTAGACTTGGATTTTGGCTGCTAGTGAATGATCTTGAATTTTTAAGGAATAGGGAAGATTTTATCCACATTCAATAGTATGTAAGTGCTTAATAGGTAATTCCAATATAGGAACCAAGTGTATTTGAAATGAAGTTTTAATTTGCTTATATAGTGAAATCTTTTGACAATTTACTTTAGTTTACCTTGTGAAACATGTGGGAAGACCCATAAGAATAATTTAAAATTTGGAAACTAGTTGTTATTTGGTGGGTGACATGATCACTCTAGCTAGATAGATTTGTGTTAGTAAACCTACCTACCTATTGCAAACCTATCTCAAAACATCAAGGATAATTATCCTAAGATGGAGATAGTCTGAGGTCTGTATAATGTAATTATAAGATTTTGACTTGGAAAGTTATGTATAGTAATGACAATAAACAAAGGGTCAAACTCACATATAGATAAGTGGTTTAAAGGAATGATGAAAAAGAGTCATGCATTTTAGAGGCAATCATATGTTTAGAATGTATTAATAAATAGCATTGTCAAGTACTCATGAATATATTTAGGTATTTACATTTTACATCCCTTTATTATAGTAATGAAATTTATAGAGTAAAGGAGAAAGGATGAAAATTGAGTGTGTACAACACATTTTATCTATGAGAGGATACTCCAATTATACAAAGCACTCAAATTTAGAAAAACCTGCAATAATATATGAAGTAATCATTTTTTCATATTTGAAATTTAAAAAAGATAAATTTTAAAAATTTAAAAATTAAGAGGAGAACAAGGAAGGAGTAAAATTGTATAGAGATGAAACTAGATTACTCTATAACTTATAAAAGATGATGGAGAACTGTGCTCCCCTGTTCAAGTACTTAGATAATTTGAACCATTGGTGAATTGAGAGGGATCAAGTTCTACTTTTCAATAACAAATATAGCCATTGAGTTGGAAAGATGCATATTCCAACTCTCATTAATGAGAATAATTATCCAACATACTAGTTCACAAGAAGGTCAAACCATGATGGGCTTACTAGAAGTGATGCCAAATCTATTGAGTGTCACTAGACTTAAACATATATCACCCATAACATAAGATGGAACCATACAATGTTTTGATAGAAGTAACACCAAGGCCATTGAGTGTCACTAGACTCAAATATACATTACCCATAATAGATTGAATCACATTGCTATAAATGAATATAGATTTTATTCACATGATTAAAATAGAATTAAGAATATTCATGCCCCCATCATGAAATCAATGCTAGTATATTTGAATTGAAATAAAAACCATTTGTCTTTGAAACTATAAATTTTAACTTTGAAAATATGCATGAACAAGTATCATGCCTTTGAAACTATAACTTTGAAATTTGGAAATGTGCATGAACAAGTATCATGCACCTTGAATTTTTAAAAATGTGCATGAAAAATATCATGCCTTTAGAACTTTGAAAATTTATATATGAGCATGAACAAGTATCATGCCCCATAAATATGTCCCAAATGATATAGACTTCCATTCATTTATATGCTTAATTGTGATTATATGTGAAACCTATAATTTATGTTCCTGTAATTATTTTGCATATATTCTCATGTAGATGCATTCAAGTGTGTATGAATATGTAATTAATATATTTATAAATTAAGTGCATATGCAAGTCACATTTTCCCATAATCTATATCAATGTACCAATATTTGTCACGTGTTTGATTTTTTGAATTAAATTGAATTATTTTAACCTTGTATTCTATCAAAGAATACGATTTTACATTATTTTGAATATTTGAAACTTGTATTTTGAATATTTGAAACCTATACTTTATCCAAAATATTATTTTTGTTTATTCATGGAGGCTTGGTTTATAAGACAATCCCATTGTGATTCCCTCCTTTTGAGATGAGGGATGTTGTCTGAAAGTCACCTATCTCAAAAGAAGAGTTAATTATATCATGTGATAAAGATATAAACATGTAACATTATGTCATTATATGGATAGTATGTCATCATAATAATGTAATTTTCATTGAAACATGTATGTAATATATTGAATGTGAGGTATACAAGTGTTTTATCTAGATATATATAGAAATGAGGCATGCATTAAAGTGACCATATGTGAAGTATACAATGCATAAAATGTACATGATATGTATCATAGAACCACTAATCAAGCTCAACAAATGCATCAAACCCTATAAACATGTCACATAATGTCATAAAATAAGGCTAAGGGCCACATATAATGGACATAAATTTTTTGTAATAGACAAGGCCAAAATCTACATGCAAAGGACATTAAGAATGCCACAAACAAGGGACATGTTCAATGTCACAAAAAACATGGGGCCAAGGGCCTCAAGTAATGAACATGTTAAAATTTTCAACATACTAAGAAAAAATATCATAGATATGTTCAATAAATATTTTCACACAAGAACCAAGGGCCATACACAATAATAAATCAATGTTTACCCTATCATGCAATAAAGAAACAACATCAAATGAGATTACAACAAATAAAAACTAGTCTTTTCCATCCATATGCATCAATGTCATATCATAGAAAAGTAGTATACTGTAAGATATGAGTAATTATAAAGACACTTGTAAGGTATGTAGATTGACATGGTAGAAAGGTCATAGATAGATATAACTTGTAATAGTGTAACATGTAGAATAATATTCATCTAGCATAGGCATGGACACTAGGTAGAAGGGAATCCAACATATAAGAATACACAAAAATACGTATGTCCTATGTCACACTCATATACCTCATGAAATGCATGTGTGAATGAAAAATAATATGCTATGTATCAAAGTATGTGATAAATAACATATGAAAATAAGTCAAATAACAAACATGTGTCATGCTTAGGTCCTGATTTTTTATTTTTGAAAATATTTTGAATGTTTTTGTATTTTTGAAATATTTGGAAAGGATAAGTAGCAAAGACTTTGAAAAAATAGAATGGGAGGATAAACAAGTTTGCAAGGATTCAATACTCTCAAAGACCTTCTAAGAAGTCTATAATAGGTCTTCTTGATGATGGAAAATAAAATAGAGATTCCAAACATGATTCAAGAAGCTATCATAGTTTTTTCAAGGCTTCCATGACTAATCATGAACATGCATAGGGTTTCAAGCTCCAAAAACCTAGCTATAGGCTTGTAAGCAAAGAATGAAATGTTTCATGATGATCAAAGCTGAAAACAAAGGCATGTTCTAAGTTTTCAATCATGTTTCTCATGCCAAGATAGATTTATAAGGTTTCCATGATCTAAGCCACTAATAGGCTTATAACATAATTTACAAGGTTTTAGATTCATTTAAGGATAAAACATGGTTTTTAGAGCTTATACAGACCTAAATGAAAATAAAAGGTTCATTCCTCTCTTAATAAAATAGCATGAGAACCTTATAAGCATTATAAGGGTGGGCTTGAAGCCATAACTGATAATTAATAATTCAAAAGAGTCTTTAAACATGAGTTTGTAGAGCATTCTCAAGAAGATATTTAATAAGAAAGAAGTGGATATAAGTTTTTATGGCAAATATCCAATTTTTGATGATATGATACTTATACAAGGTTTTGGAGCTTGTATAACATTATTCAAGAACACCTACAAGTATGCATCTAGGATTCTAAGATTTTCATGATGTTGTTATAATAAGAAAAGGGTTTTATAACTCCAAGACCTTGCTAACAAGACTACATACATAGTTTCTAACATTCAAGACATTCATGCAAGTCTTAAGATAAAAATTAAAGGTTTCCATGATCTTGAAACCTTCATAAAAGTTACAAGCATAAAATTCAAGGCTATTTAACAAGTCATAAACATGAAGGTTGTAGGTCTATAAGTTGAGAAGATAAGGTTTCAAGCAAGTTTCAAAGGTTTCTAACTAGTTTGTAATAGAATTTACAATTTTTATTGATCATATAATGATAATATAAGATTTTTAGAGTCACCAAAACTTATAAAACATGTCTATAATAGATAATATAGGGTTTTCAAGCAAAACATTCAAGGTTTAAGAGCTCCTTCAAGAGCACATGCAAATTTGTTGATTATTTCCAATATCCATGACTATATCAAGGTTTTAGACAAGAGTTTAAAGCATCCAAAAGGCATAAAAAATAGAATAGATAGGTTTACAAGGACCGAGACAAGATTCTGTTCATACTATTAACTTGAAGAAGGTGAATAAAACATGAAAACCAACTGGAAATAGGCTCCTAAATAAGTACAACCTCCTCAAGGTGATTGTCTCTCATGAGAAACATGTACCAAGGCTATAAATGGGTGAGTTATGTTAGATTGAGTCTTGTTTTGGTTCATAATATTTAAAAATAAATCCAATCATAGAGAACAAGTCAGGTCTTGTGGCAAATTTAGAGCTTTTTAAGGGGTTTCTCAAGCAACAAGACCGGGCCATTCCAAGAACATAACCACAAGAGTAGAATTTTGACCAAATCCATCATGGACAAGCCATTCTGACAAAAAAATAAAGTGAAAATAGGATGATTTATCCTCTACTACACCTAAGTTGGTCTCTTTTTCCTACACATTCCTAAATTGATGAAGGTAGTTGACAAAGTTATTGTCCTTTATTCTCTCATTTTACTTGTTCTCTCTCTATATGACTATAAAAAGGATTCAAAATAGATCCATCTACTTTGGTGTAACATAATTATGTTCATTTAAAGATTATAACACATGTTTTAGCCTTAACATTCATAAATAACTAATTTTCCTTTCTTGCATGTTGTCTATAACATTGGGGTTATTGATATTTATTATAGATTTCACTTTTTACCTTGTAATGTTGTCTAATACTTCTTACCTTCATGAAAAATTATATCACTTTATTTTACAGGTTGTATGTTGTGTATAATCAATTTCATGTAGAATTAGCTGTGGATTCCCACCATTTTAGCATTTTCAAGGTGAATTGTGGTCCCTTGTGATGTTGTGTTAGACTTATGTTCATGCAAAGTACTTATGAGAGAGATGTGTGAGTTGAATATTGTGTAGATAGGCTATCATTTCTAAAAGTTGTCTTGTGTTGATTAAATCAATTTGAGGATTTATCTAAGCTTTGGTACATCACCATTTGTGATTTTTAGTTTACCTCTATCCTATTTTTATGATAATAAGTTTAGTATCAATTGTAAATAAGTATTCCTAGTGGTGTTTTAGATCTGCATGCTATTCTTACATCAGGGTCACTTAGTTTAGGTAGGATCTAACCTTATCCAGAGGTTCATCCTAACAACTAGGTGAAATATTCATGTGACAATAGGGCCTAAAGTATCGATATATTCAAAATATATCTTAGTGGATCATGATCAATGTAGAACACAAATGAGTAGTGTGTAAGTAGTGTCTAAGTTTTTGAAGTGAAAGCACTATTACCAATTCTTCACTTTTTTTGGTATAATAGTTTTGTTTATCTTGATAGAATAGTTTTGTCTAGATTTGGATAACTTGTGAATTACAAAAGTAATGTGAAAAAAGAGGCCAAACTTACAAAGGCCATAACTTTTGATCCGTAGCTCTGTTTGAGCCCATCTTCACACCAAAATGAGCACATCAAAAATTTCAATGATGCCATAACTGGGCCTTCTAGTTATGAGACATTTTGATATTTTTTAGAGGCCATATGTGACAATCTAAAGGTCTAAAATTATATTTTAATATTATTTTTGGGTTTTTTTTTAATTTAGAAATTGTCTATTTTTGTAACTAGACTTAAAATTTATTTGAAATTCATTCGACACATTAATTTTAGTGTTTAGTTTATTTTTAGATATTTGTAAAGTTGTGCACACTTGTATATGAAACTTACTAAAAATAAAAACTATTAAAAATAAAAAGTCAAGTTTTGTTTATTTTTAGAGTTCCAAATTTTGCATGTCAATTCCAATTCCAAGTTGAGGCTTATTTATGCATATTTTGTAATTATTTGAATCATTAAATACAAATCAATATCGGTTATTATTAAAAATCTTTACTTATTGGATTTTTATTTATCTTGATAGTATTTAGTTTCATTATTTAGTATCTGAGCAATTTTGAATTTTGGACATGTAAGCGAAGGTGAGAGGATGAGGAGGAATCGCTCAGATGAACTATACTATGAAAGATCTACAGAGGAAATTAGAATAACTAAATAAGATCATTGTGAATCAAAGATAAAAGAGAGTAGATGATAATGTATAAGATGATACAAATCATGAAGAAGAAATTTTGTAAGAGAAATAATAATAGTTTCCATCAATGGAAGAGAGGATAGTTAGATCTTTAGAAGGAATGAAAGAATCAAGGTTGACATTCTAGACTAGGGAGGAAGTTTAAAACTAGAGGAGTTGATATATTGGATGATCAACATGAAGAAGTTTTTTGATTGGAATGAGAGAAGGTAATAATGAAAATTTTGCATGCATGAAATTGAAGGGTCATTCAATGATTTTGTGGGATCACTAATAGAAAGAAAGATAGAGAAAAGGTAAAGAGAAGATCAACTCATGAAAAAATGGAGAAGTGTAACTTAGGTGTTTGAAGAGTAAACTATATGTAGATTAGTCCCTTGTTAGTATAAATGATAAAATATTAAGCATAATAATACACTAGGACTAAACACTCTTTCTTAAAAACTAGGCAGACCACAACTTAAAAATCAAGATCATAAAATAGAGATAAAGACAATATAAATTTCTTACCTCCTTTGTCAAATTTGATGCTTACTTATTGGCATAAATACGTTCATACTTGGACTATGATGATTATAGTCTTTTAGCAATTTTCTTCCATGGTGGTAGCATCTCTCCAATAGTCACTTGTGGCTTGGTTTGAAGCTTGGCATAAATTGGGTATTATAACACTATTCTTAAAGACTTTAAGAAGGTATTCCAGTAGATTAACCTTACACATAAAATATTGTTGGTATATGGTGTGGGTACTTATATTTATAGTTCAAATAACTAACTCTAATCTTAGGGAGGTTAGGCTAAATTATAACTTGGATTGAGTCTAAATTAACCTAGGTTGAGTCAGTCTAACTGAGGGTTGGGTCAAAATACTCATGAAATATTGAAACCTTAGTTTCAGATATTTGTGAGGCATGACAACTCACTTTATATATTTGTGAGGTTATGAATCATAATTTTTGGAATATTTAGGAAATAATAAATAACTTTATTAGCTCTTTTTGACTTCATATTTGGATAAAAATTCCTTTTTTGGTAAATGAAATTCACAAATTTGATTTAAATTTTTTGTTTAGGAAAGTTAATTAAGATTTGCAATGTAATTAATCTTAGTTAATGCCTTTTAGCTTTTGGAAATTGTTTTAAATGTTAGAAATTAATAACTTGATAGGCTAAATGTTTCAAGTTACTTGGTCATAATTTGACTAGGATTAAAATTAGACTAAGTTTTTGGTGCATACCAGGTAATACACAAAATAAACTAGCCTCATCACATTTATGGGTAATTAAATCCATTAAACATATGAATTTGGAAAATTTAGGTGATTTTTAGGCATAAATGTGTTGTTTTCTATAAATTGCATTGAATCCTATGTTAGACACAAAAGTGGCCAAAACTAAGTATCTATAGTTTGCCCCTATTTGAGAAGACATTGTGAGATACAGGGACAATAATGTATTTTAAAAGAATACAAAAGTTGTATATATAAATGGTTCATACCATAAAGGGTGGTTGAAATTCTTTGATTCCCCATTGAAGGAGCATGTAGTAAAATAGAGTCATGAAACTTTCCCTCGAAATGAAGAAAATGACATGATCTAGTTATAATGGGGGTAGGATTACTGAATTTTCCAAATGTGGTTATAAACAATAATGGCAATAGAGTCACTAATTTTCTTAAAGGTAGTTATAATCAGTAACAAAGGGTGTGACATTGGTTTACCCAAAGGCAATTATAAGTAGTGGCATAGATAACTACCCTTGTAGGGTGGTGAGATGGATACTGATTCACCTAAAGGTAGTTATAATTAGTAACAAAATGAGAAACACTAATTTAACCAAAGGTAGTTATAATCAAGAATGAAAAATGGGAAACATTAATTTTCCCAAAGGTAGTTATAATGAGGAACAAAAAATAAAAACAATGATTTGCCCAAAGGCATTTATAATTAAGAATGGAAGCATTTGCCTTGAAAGGGTGGGTGGAGTAGGTAAAAGTAATCATTTATCCAAAGGCAGTTATAATCATTAAGTTATTCTCCAATAGAATGAGTTGCCTAAAAGTAGTTATAATCATTTACATGTATAAAATGAATGATTGAAAATAAGAATTCCTTAGAAAGTCAAGAATATATCATTGATAAATTGACAAATAATTTTCCATAATGGGGCAAATTGCCAAGGATAGCGTTGTAAAAAAATTATAAAATAAATTTATGATGAGATGACAAAGGATAACAACACATTTTTAGCCTAAATTCAAGTTCAAAGAGGCATGTTCAAACAAACATGGGATATAGGTTAGAAAATAGTGTTATTTATCTCATGTTTAGCATTGATTAGCATTGTTTAGCATTATGGATGTTTAATATTGTTAATATTTATGCTTATGTATGATTTATTCATGTATTGCTTATGCCATGTGTATGAAATGTTACATTTATTATCATCTAATTATGTTGTATGACTCATATGTATGCTTATTCAGAGATGCATGTCTTTATAAACATATAATGAATTAATTTTTACTCTTGTTTATTATTATGGACTCAAGTATGTGTTTGGGTAGTTGTCTAATTTTGATAAATTAGAGAGATACTACCATTGCATTACTAGAATATACTTTGTGAGCATATTTTTGCTTTAGTTTGTGATATTATGCATGATAGTTATTGATAATAAAAATGACAATATATATCCCAAGCATGAAAAGCTTAATCTAAATGTAAATATAAACAAATTAGAAATAAGATATGAAGAATCAAATCCTAAGTGAAAACATAACAAATAAATTAAGTCTAAGACTAAATATAAAAATTTACAACCTAAGTACATGATATGAATAACCAAGACTTAAGTGTGAACAAAATGTAATATTCTTGTGAAAACCAAGAAAACAAATAAAATAAAAATTTAAAAATAAAAAAAACAAAAAAATAAATAAAACACAATAAAACATCAATAAAAATAAATAATGAAACACCAAAAATTGTCAAACACATAAAACAACACACAAACAAACAACAACAAAACAATAATAAACAAAATAAAATAACAAAACACATGACAAAGTGGAAGAATAATCAAAATAAATAAACAATCCAAAGTAAAGAAAAACACAGAAAACAAACTAATCTAAACACATAAAAATGAATAAACTAAGCTAAATAAAGAACAATACACAGACAATGGTTAATGACAATATTAGTACAAATAGAAAATAAATTGTTTGTGTATATGTAAAATAGATGTTACTTTTGATGATAGGGTGACCTCTAAGCTAGGTAGTAACAACATAGGTAAAATAACACAAGAATAATGACACAAACAAAAAACAACAAACATTACCCCTAGGCCATAAGAGACAACAAAAAAAACAAGATGACATAAATACTGCCCCTAGGCCATATGAGACAATAAAAAACACAAAAAAAATGGGGGGAATAGATTAAAAGGAAGGGGTAATCGAGATAACTTGAGATGTAGTAGGTAAGTAGATGTTACCTATATAGTTTTATGGATACAACATCTAATGTGAACTTTAGGCCAAATGTACTTCTCCCAGGATATAGGATAGAATAAAATGGATGATAAGAAAACATGATTTAATTATAGAGGAAAATAAGAATGATATTCCAAAATAATGAGTGCATGAGAAAAGAGGGGATGGCATTTCAAAATCATGATAAAATCAACACAAACAAATCATGCAAGCATGAGAGTATGGTTTATGCTAAAACCACAGTAAAAGATAATAGATAGGTATCCATAAATGAACTAAATTAGTAATTCATAGTGTCTATTAGATCTAAGGCTTAGAATGAGAATGAGAATGAGATATTCAAATGGTGAGAGCATGAGATGAAGTTGCTTTTAAAATAACAAGAACATTTAAAATAGAAAATGCTCACAAAATGGTGAGAGGATATGACTAAGGGCAATAAGGATAGGGAAACTAAATAACAAGTGGTTACTCATGAGATAGTTAGAAGTCCTAGGATCCTTAAGGTAAATAAGTAGTCAAAAAAGAAAGGAAGTTGTGGCTGAGCTAACCCAAGATACCCTATGTATCCAAGTGCTACCTACATATTTTGTGTGGACCTTAGGCTAATGTAATTCTCTCAAAAATGAGAGGAAAAAGACCAAAGTGGTCTAAAAATAAAACTAAATAGATAAGATAGCCCATCCTATAAAATTTTGATAGATTTATATCTCATATGGAAATTTTAAGCCAATTTTTGTGATTTTATGATTTTTAGGTTTTTCTTAAGTTTTTACAAATGTTTAGGAGTTTTGAAACTATTTCAAATGTTTTTGGAATTTTCTAGGCATCTCAACTAAATCAAGAATTATGAGATACAAAATGGTCCAACTCACAAAATGGTGAGTGTGTGGAAAAGTTGTGACTGAGCTAACCTCAATGTGAATTGAGCACTACCTAAGTAGTTTAAATGGATCTCAAGAAATTATAGTTCTACCTACATAAAAGGTGTTCGACTAAGTATCGACAAGTTTTAGGTGAAAGAAAATGGCAAGGTAAATGATAAAAATAATGGCAAGGTGATGCAAAAATGCATGGTAAAGGTGTTGTTCCTAATTTCCCATAAGAAAGTTATAATTAATAAATAATGATAAAGGGTTAGTGGTACTAATTTTACCATAGGTGGTTATAATTAGTAGCACAAGGTGGGAATGTTTAAAAAAATAAAGGATGAAATTGCCAGGACCACTGTCATAATACTTTCATATACTTCTATTTGAATGTTTAATTTTGAGATAACTACTGGGACTAAATCTGTCATCAACCACTGAATGTGCCTAAAGTAAAAATTAATTGAACTAAGACCAAATGTGACAATCGATCTTAGGTAAAAATAACTGGATGATGAGGGGTTAAGGGTATGGTAAAATGGTAAGGGGTATAATACAAAGAATAGGTATAATGTGGCACAACTTAGATGATATTTGTAGACAATAATCCAAGTCCCTCAAGCATAAAATTGTTTTAGGTGCATTATGTTCATTAGTTCATCAAGTTCATCTCCCTCTGGTGTAGCAAGCTTGTATGCTCCAGGACTGTAGTTGGAAATAAATACATAAGGCCCTAACTAGTTTGGTTAGAAATTTCCTTTTTTTATCTCAACATTTATATTTTTTTGATTTTATTTTAGCACAAGGTCACCAAGCTCAAATTTGCAATGCTTAATGCACCTATTGTATTGGATTTTTAGTTAGTTATAATAAGCCTAAATATTATTCTTTTTAGTTAATTATAATAAGCCTAAATATTATTCAATCTAGCCAAACATTTACCATCAAGTAGGCCTAGCTCTTATAATTGAGCTGCTCTATATTCCTAATCATCAATGATGTGCTACAATGAAATTAGAGAAAAGGCAAATTGACCTCAACAGGATGAATGGCTTCAGTTCCATAAAAAAATGAACAGGGTTTAGCTCTTGTTGGAGTATATAAGGTGGTATGATATGCCCAAGGGCGTAAAAAGGATGCAAGTGATAATTATGACCAACGCCATTGACAATATTTTTCATAATGTTAAAAATGGTTTTATTAAAAGCCTCATCTTAGCTATTTCCTTAAAAATAGTAGGCGGTAGATAAATTTTGTTTGATGTGATATTGATAATAAAGTACTTTTACATATTTATTATTAAATGATCTTCTATTATCAAATATAATGTCAGAAAGGATGCTATAGCAATAGATGAGATGGTTGAATATGAACTTGGAGATTTACTTACCAGTGAAGTAAGTGAGGGGAATGGCTTCCAACCACTTCTTGAAATACTTAGTAGAAATTAGGGCATGTTTATGGCCATTTGAATATGTTGGATTAAACTTGCTAATGAGGTTGAGTCCCCATGTTGATAATGACCATGATGTTTTCAATGGTTTGAGTGTCTTAGTTGGAACATGAATCAGATTGACATGTTTTTGATACTTGATGCATCTTTTCACATATGTAGCTATATCTACTTTTATCATTGGCTAGTAATAACTAGTACAAAATAATGTTTTGTCTAAGATTACCTTATTGGTGTGGGATCTACACATTCTTTGGACTTCCTTTAATGCCAATACAAATTTTGTCGAAGGTAAACAATGAAGTAGAGTTTCATCATAGATTCTAAATTACAAGGTTAGTTTAAGTAGGGTAAAACAATAGGCTTTGTGGGTGAAGGATTTTTATTTTTGATGTTATAAATTAGGAGCCATGGTTTGATCTTGAAGATAGGCATATATGTATGAGTACCAGGGAGATGTGGGACCAACAATATCACAAACCATCTCGATGGTTAATCATTCATGTGTTGGTGATAATATATGTTCAACAAGAAATTGATAATCCCTTGATCTGTTTGTGATTTGGATCATGGATCTAATAGTGGACATAACATAAAATATTTTTTTATTGGCCCATGATATTTTTTCAAATTGAGAGTATTGACCATATCTTGATATGGTACCAACTTCTCATCCTTAGTACAGTATTGGTCTATAACTTGATTGATGATTAACTGAGAATCACCATACACTAGTAAATTTTAAATGTGTTAGAGTATGTATTTCATGCATATGTCATGTTTTCTAATGTATTATCTAGCTTTTTTGTCTTATAGTGAGTTTTTCCTATGTGAATATTTATTCCACATTGGCCAGTTAGGCTAGTTCAATATTTTGCCTTGCCTATTTATGCAAGAGATTTTCTACTATACTAGCATGCTTTATTTTGAATAATATATGATTTGCCTTGTTTTTACATATCATATCTATAGCTTCCTTGTGTGATGTTTTGTTGATAACACTTTGGATTATTGGGTTGAAATGCCTTTACCATTCCTAACATGGTATCAAAGCTAGAGATATTGCATCCATCCATTTACGAGTTTCTGGATGCAAAGGTTTGTCCATTTATCAATATTTATTATTGGTGTAGTGGAGGTGTTTTGTATGGATATTTGAATTTTTTTTGCCATTGATATATTTTTTAGATAAATTTCAAATTGTTTTTGTAGAAAATTATGATTCTCTTGCAGATCATTTTTGTCCTCACATGGGTGTCTGATTCAAAAAATTATTTCATTATTGGAAAGAGGATTTTGAGAGGTTTATAGAAAATGTAATAATAAGGATTATGATTAGTATATAATACATATGGGGCTCTGAAGTTGACCCCATGAATCTGATTTTCTATGATTTTTTTATGTTTGATCAAGAAAAAAATCAGATCTTGTATTTAAAGTTAAAAATTAACATGGAAGATTGATTTATGTGGAAGATTGTTATTTTTATTTATTGTAAATTTTCTTAAAATTCATTTTTCCAGATGTGGTATAAATAATTTAATTTTTCTTCAATCATTTAATTTTTGTGTAATGTTTACTTATTTGACCCATTCTATTGATGGGAAATTTGTAAAAACTATAACTTTTGAACCATGACTCTAAATTGAGTACTATTTTTTTCAAAAGTGTATGTTTTTTGATTATACATCCATTGAGTTAATATATGTTTTAAAACTCATTAAATTATAAAGTGCCAAATTTGGGGGGCCTTATGCTTTTTTGGGGTGTTCATTATTTTCGTTAGGAGACATTAAATTATCACGAAGGGATTTATATTTTCAAGAGGGTTCTTCTTATTTTTGAATTTTTTTTTTCAAATGGATTATTATTTATTTGATCCCCTCAAAACCTCACACTACATTATTTGGAAGATCAAAATGTAGATACACGTACAACAAAAATGCATGTGGAGTGTTATGCTCGATGACATTCCCCACTTTACAGATGAGGAAGTTATTGATTGTATTGCATCCATGCAAGATGAGGCTCTTTGTTTGATTCACCTCCATATTTAAGATAGTTTGTATTGTTATGTCACATGTGACACATCACCAAAGGAAGCTTATGATGCTATTATAGCCTTATTTGAGAAGGATAATGAGTCTTTTAAGTCTTTTCACCCTCTTTTACTCCACCTCCTTCTGTTCCTCTTCCTTCTCCTCCTATTAGTGAGGATTTATCTTTTGATGATGATACCGATGTTTTTCAAGATTTAAATATTGATAGTGACATGTGTGAAGCACTATTGACACTTCCTTATTATCTTCCTAATGAGGATTCAATCTTTACTAGTGAAATGAATTAGGATTACTCTTCATTTTATGAGGACATCTTTCTTGATAGCAATCTAGATGAAGCATTCTTACCTTCTACACCTCTCAATATTCAACCTTATTTAGTTTTTAGTGATGACTTATCTTTTGATGATGGTTTTTTTGAGGCACCTATTACTCCTCATATAGTTTTTACCCCTCATATTCATTTCATTGATCAAGAGGACAATTTTTGAGGATGTGGCACCTTCACCATCACTTTTGGAGATTATGGATGAGACACGATCACGACTTCCTACGGATGATTTTTATTGTGCCACAATTGTTCTTACATCACCTACTCATATTTTGTGAGAGGATATATGTTTGGATAGTGATTTTCATGAAGAACCTATTATTATTGCAAATTTTGATTTGGATCTTGTTGATAGTCATGTTATTGCATTTATTGCTTGTCCCACTTTAGATCTACTTGCTTATGTGCTTGGTTATTTTGAGAAACATACTCTTGGATTTGGATCTTTCATTCTTCACTCTATGGGATACACTCATAGAGGTCTTAGCAGACTCTTATAAGGTATTGTATCTCCTATTGGAGTTTATTTTTATATAGGTGATGTGTCTTTGGGACATAATATTCATTCCTTTTTGACTGACTTGAACATGCTTATACAATACTAAGCTTTGTGTTCGAAGTTATTACACTTGTAACATATTATGGCCTTTTCATTAAAGCTTGATAGAGGAGCAAAAGAGTTGTGGCTTCTACTTGACTCTACATGAATTTCCTTTTCCTTACTTTTGAAAATTTTAGCCCTTTTTCAACATTCTATCACTCAAGAGGAAGGTACGTTAATGGGAAGTGTTGACGCAGTGGATTGCACCTGGGGTAAGGAGGTTGAGCTCCTGCCTTCCACATGTCAAAATGGAAACTCCCCTCTCACCTATGGGACTGGCGAAGCTAGAGGGGAGAGTCTCTAGGTAAGGGTTAGCTCCCTTTGATGCATCTGAGTTGTTTAAGTGCTGATATAGGTATATAGGTATATAATGGGGGGGGGTGAAAAGGGAGAAGGATTACACAAAAACAAATCTACTCTAAAGAGAGGTGATGCACCAAAATGACTCAACCTTCTCACAGTCACACTTGAAATTAGACAAACACATACATACACTTCAAACTGGTAGAAGGACCAGGCTGTAGGAAAAATAACAGAGAGGCTTTAATGGAACACACCAAAAATAGAGACTTACCAAAGGTGTTGTAGAAAGGCACACTGTATAGTAGTTCTTCTATCTTTGCACTTCAAATATAGCTCTCCTTGTCACCTAAAAAAGTGGCACCTTATAGACACTAGGTATGTTGGTGTTAAACCTGTGGAAGCATTAAGAAGCAATGACTAAACACAAACTAACACTCAGACACACACAGAGATATCTAACTAGAATAATGGTAAAAATGCATTTATTGATTTAAGGTGAAAATTTTCCAGTGCTTCACCTTACAAATGTGGAAGATCTTTTCTCAAAATGACAAGTCTCTAATATATAGAGGAAGAAAAGAGGCCTTTTGGCACCCTTTTTACAAGTGACCCATGTAACTTTTGAGCATTGGGATGAGGAAGCCGTCTAAATATAATGCTGTATCAGCTCTTGTCAAGATTTGAATTTATGAGCCACACTATTTGCCTACTCTTTAATGCATATTGAAGAAAAACAAGTCACATTGATCACTGTTTGTGCCTCTTTGATGATCGCATGGTAGTTACTGTGTTAACCACTAAAATAACTTCTTGAATTGACACTTTCCTATGTCACTTGGATCACTTCATCTAGTCTTGTGATTGGCCATTTTTCCTCCTCTTTATTCTCTGGGCTCTTTGTCCTTTTCCTACTTTGTCTTCTTCCGCTCCTTTAGCCCTCAGGGGCGATCTTCTGGTGGGTTGCTGCATTCTTTGGGCTCATTCCATAGTTGGTGCATAAGAATTTTTAAGAAATAATGGCTATTTCACAGCTTTAAATTTGACGTCCTCAGGCTTGTCACAGTTTGAAAACCAATAGCTAGTCCGTCTCCTTAAAATTGATGGTTTTTGGGACATCACCGTCCTTGGCAAAATTTCGTCGGGTCTTTTCTGCTGGCTTTTTTCCCGTAGACATTTTTTGTGGAAAATTTTCCCATGGATAAAAAGTTCATGAGAATCATCTCAGTCCCTTGTCCTTTTATTTCATACTCTTTGGCTTTTCTTCATGGCCTTCCTATGAATTTCTTCATACTTTTTGTCTGAAGGAATTCCTTCAGACAAAAGTTTGAAGGAATTCAAAGTCTTAAGTTCTTTTGCATCCTTAGAAATCCTTCGAAAAAGCCTTTAAACTACTCCCTACCCTTTGTAAGGGCTCCTAAACCTAGGACTGCCCTCTACAAGGGCACCTATCCTTCAGCTTTGGGATGCCCCCTTGAGCCAATATATTGAACCAACCCATTAAACCAAACATGGTTCAACAGTTCAATGGTTCAACACTACACGCCAAGTCGATTGAACTGAGCCTTTGAACCATTCACTTGAACCAACTGTTGAACCAATCCATTGAACCAAGGTCGATTGAACCAAGTGATGGACTAGCCGATTTAACCAAGGTGTTGAACCAACGTGTTGAACCTAGCGATTAAACCAAGGCATTAAACTGGTTCAATGGTTCAATGATGCCAACCTTCATTATGATTTTCCTTAGACAAGAGCCTGAAGAAGCCTTGTACAACTTAGCACTCTTTGAACTGATCCTTCATGCGCCAAAAAACTAACCTACAGAGCACGTAGAAAAACTTCTCTGCAGAATCAATAGAAAATACAAGCTCTACAGAGTGTATAGAAAACATCTAGAGTCTGTAGAAATTCTTGGACTTGTGCAAAATCAAAAAAAGAAATGGCCTATAATAGCAGGGACAGAAGGGGACTGATTTTTGGCCTTTTGGGCAAAAAATGGTCAACAAATTGGTGACTCCCAAGGGAAGCATGCCTATTATGCTTAAAAACCAGTTACCTTGTAGTCCATTGGGTACAAAGTTAGATGTAGCTTTGAAGAAAGGTTAGTAGCAGCCCCAAATATCCAAGAATTGAACATGAAGCCTTTACCCCACACACAAAGGGAAACACACAAGGCTAAAAAACACTACTTGTGCAAACTACACTTAGGGAAAGCGGGAAAAGAAACTGAAAACAACTACTATATACAACTAACTAGGTACATCTATTTCCCTCCTGGATCAAAGGGAAAAATTCTTAAGTCCCCTCCCTGACAAGGAAACTTATGGTGCTAGACAAGTGGCTGAATAAAAAGGAGAGCTGGTGACCTGCTCCTCTTGCCTGCCCCCTAGTTTGACTTGTAACCGAGTGGAGATTCAAACATGATTCCAACATATACATACTTTGTTGGTTCTTGGAAGCTTGCCTCCTATTGGTTCATCAGGCTGGTGTATCTCATCAAGAAATCAATGGCTACTGGCTCATCACCATAAGCCCCTTGGTATGCATCATTGACTAGCTTGTTTTCTTCTGCCTCATGCTCGGGTTCCATGACATGACCATTCTCCTTAATGATTTCAAAGAAAGTATCTTCAAATTTACTAACCTCTTGAAGGGATAAATCTAAAAGCCTACAACCCCTTTGCATACTTATTTGAGTCCCAATGCTCCCTTCTCCACTCTTATCTAGCTCATATCCTCCTTGAAGAATAGTGCAACTTGCCCCAATGACTTCAAATGAATCATTCAAAACATGAACAAGAGATTGTCCATGCTCTTCCATGACATTAATGGTGATTTCCTCCTCATCTGCACTCATGAAGTCTCCCTAGTCAGTCATAAACTAAGCATAATCTATATCAGGCAAGGCCTGATAGCTTTCTTGGAGGTGTGTGGATGGAGTGTATTCAGATATGGAAACTGCTATTTGGTCTGAAATGTCCATCACATGTTTACTAAGGAAACTTGCTCTAGACTCCAACTCTACAATCTGCCTATCCATATCTTCTTGGAAAAGCCTTTCTTGGAGGTCACAGTCATCATCGAGAGTAGGAGCAGCCTCTTCTTCTTCAAGGTTTTGAGCAAAACCTTTCTCCTCCTCTTCCTTTCTACCCCAAGATTCCACTATTTGCTTCCAACTCATGACCTTGGGACTAGAAATTTGCTCCTGTGAACAGGCAGCAACTTTATCCTCTTTAAGGTCCTGAGCTGGTTCATGATGTTCCTTCTTCCAACTTGGAATTTTTTGACCATTTTGAAAGACTTGAGGAGGTTGGGGAAGATTTAGGAGGGCCTGCTCATGTACATGAAGAGCTGTCTAAGAAGAGGCATGCTAAAAAGCTAGGCGTACAAGATTAGAGGCAGGGTCGATTGATGGCACAGATGAGTTAGAATGAGCAAGTGCCATCTGATAGAAGGGATTTAGCACACAAGAGGGATTTTTTCTTAAAATAGGAGGGGGTAGACCTTGGGCCAAAATTTCTTGATTTTCATCCCTCCACTTTACCAATACTTCATCGAAATTGAAATTAGCTTGTGGATTGGTGGAAGGGGCGTCTTTTGGCGTCGGCTCCTCTACAAGGTCTAAAAAATCCATCTCTCTTTCTCCAAGCAGTCTCATCTTCTTCTCTAATTCCTCAATCCACTTAGCTAGATCATCCTCATTTTGTACCTCTTGGAGCTTGTGGGAATCATCAAAGGGTGGGGAGTGCATGAAGGTTGCCATGAAATGCAAGAATCTTCCTGAGGAATGGTGGGAGGGACTTGAAAAGGACTAACCTCATTTTGTACCTCACACTCTTGGATAATGTCTTTCTCCTCCTTGATGTTCCATGACTCAACCACTTTATTCTAGCTCACGATGTTTGGACTAGGCATCTCCTTTGGGGGTGATGGGGCCACAATATGAGAAGGTAGTGAGGGTTTGGATTCTACTTCCCTTGCTACCAAAATGGACTGCTGCATCTAAAGATTTGCCAATTCGATCTGTCTATCAAGATTAGCCTTAAACACAATATTTTCTATTTCAGAACTCTCTGCAACATAATTAGGGAAAGGACTTTGACATGCTTGACTTGGCTTATAAACAGGGGCTGTGTATGACTGATATGATACTTGGGGCAATGACTATGTAGGTTGATAGACTTGGTAAGGCTACCTCTCATGAATACTCAGCTTCTCCTCCAAAGATGCAATCAAACCACTCACATCCAGCATCTCACTTGTAAGCCTGTGCCAATTGGCTCTTTCAATAGGAGTCCATTCCCTCTCTACCTAATCCAGTGCATTTCTCACTTGATGGATGACATGATCAGGGATTTCTTGGCCACATCCCCTTCTAGTGTCAAGATCTATTACATAATTTTCATATCCTAATAGTGCTCATTTGAAGGCAAAAATGGGTTGATTGGTAAAGAGACTGGGTTGAGTGGGAGGAGTGACACAATGAGAAGACTAGGCATAAGGCTGATATAGCTCATGATAGGGTTGGGACCAGTCATATTGGACTTGATAAGGATCAACATAAGGCTAGTGATGATCATAGCCATGCTAGCCAAGGAAAATAGGGTCCATGGCTTTGAACGATGGGATTATACATACTAGAATATTGTTTCTTGATGGTACGGTACCAAAATTGCTTAACCAGTTGATTTAACTCAGAGTCACCATTAGTGTTGATGCAAAAGCCTCCAAAGGCTAGTTGGTTGAACAACACACCAAAAATTCTTCAACTCTTTGGACAAAACTTGTCCTAGTTGGTCCCACTAGGCGTGCCAAAAACTGTTGACACAGTGGATTGCACTCGGGGCAAGGAGGTTGAGCTCCTACCTTCCACACGTCAAAATGGAAACTCCCCTCTTGCCTTTGGGATTGGTGAAGCTGGAGGGGAGAGTCTCTAGGTAAGGGCTAGCTCCCTTTGATGCATCTGAGTTGTTTTAGTAAGTGATAATACATGTATATAGGTATATAATGGGGGGGGAGGTGAAAAGGGAGAAGGATTATAGAAAAATAAATCTTCTCTAAAGAGAGGTGATGCACCAAAATGACTCGACCTTCTCACACTCACACTTGAAATTAGACAAACACATACGTACACTTCAAATTGGTAGGAGGACCAGGCTGTAGGGAAAATAATAGAGAGACTTTAATGGAACACACTAAAAATAGAGACTCACCAAAGGTGCTATAGAAAGGCACACTGTATAGTAGTTCTTCTATCTCTGCACTTCAAATACAGCTCTCCTTGTCACCTACAAAAGTGGCACCTTATAAACACTAGATATGTTGGTGTTAAACCTATGGAAGCATTAAGAAGCAATGACTAAACACAAGCTAACACTTAGATACACATAGAGATATCTAACCAAAACAGAGGTAAAAATGCATTTATTGATTTCAAGTGAAAATTTACCAGGGCTTCGCCTTACAAATGTGGAAGATCCTTTCTCAAAATGACAAGTCTCCAATATATAGAGGAAGAAAAGAGGCCTTTTGGTGCCCTTTTTAAAAGTGACCCATGTGCCTTTTGAGCATTGGGATGAGGAAGCCATTTGAATATAATGCCATGTCAGCTCCTATCAGGATTTAAATTTATGAGCTACACCATTTCCCTGCTCTTCAATGCATATTGAAGAAAAACAAGTCACGTTGATCACTATTTGTGCCTCTTTGATGATCACATGGTAGGTACTATGTCAACCACTAAAATAACTTCTTGAATCGACACTTTCCTGTGTCACTTGGATCACTTCATCTGCTCCTATGCTTGGCCATTTTGCCTCCTCTTTATTCTCTAGGCTCTTTGTCCTTTTCCTGCTTTGTCTTCTTTTGCTCCTTCAGCCCTCAGGGGTGATCTTCTGGTGGGTCGCTATATTCTTTAGGCTCATTCCATATTTAGTGTTCAAGCATTTTTAAAAAACAATGGCTATTTTGCAGCTTTAAATTTGATGTCCTCAGGCTTGTCATAGTTTGTAAACCAATGGCTAGTTCGTCTCCTTAAAATTGATGATTTTTGGGACGTCACTGTCCTTGGCAAAATTTTGTCAGGTCTTTTTTGCAGGCTTTTTTCCTACAGACATTTTCTACAGACAATTTTTCCATAGACAAAAAGTCCACAAGAATCATCTCAGTCCCTTTTCCTTTTCTTTCGTACTCTTTGAATTTTCTTCATGGTCTTCTTGTGAATTTCTTCAAAATTTTTGATCGAAGGAATTCCTTCGGACAAAAGTCTGAAGGAATTCAAAGTTTTAAGTTATTTTTCATCCTTGGAAATCCTTTGACAAAGCCTTTAAACTACTCCCTACCCTCCACAAGGGCTCCTGAACCCAAGACTGCCCTCCACAAGGGCACCTGTCCTTTAGCTTTGGGATGCCCCCTTGAAGCAAGCCATTGAACCAAAAATGGTTCAACAGTTTAATGGTTCAATGGTTCAACACTGCACACAAGCCGGTTGAACTGAGCCTTTGAACCATTCACTTGAACCAACTGTTGAACCAATCCATTGAACTAAGGCCGATTGAACCAAGTGATGAACTAGCTGATTGAACTAAGGCGTTGAACCAACACCTTGAACCTAGTGATTGAACCAAGGCATTGAATTGGTTTGATGGTTCAATGGTTTGATGATGCCAACCTTCCTTATGATTTTCCTCAGACAAGAGCCCAAAGAAGCCTTTTAAAATCTAGCACTCTCTGAACTGATCCTTCATGCACCAAAAAACTAACCTGCAGAGCCCATAGAAAAACTTCTTTGTAGAATCAGTAGAAAATCCAAGCTCTGTAGAGTCCATAGAAAACCTATAGAGTCTATAGAAATTCATGGACTTGTGCAAAATCAAAAAAGGAAATGACCTAGAACAATAGGGATAGAAGGGGACCGATTTTTGGCCTGTTGGGCAAAAAATGGTCAACAGGAAGAACATTTTATTTTTTGGACTATCTCACCACCTATGTAGATGGTTCCTTACGTCCTTTCCATCCATGCAAGATATATAGTACTAATATTCATGTGGGGTTTCAAAAATTATCCTTAGGGGATTTTCATGAGGACATATTCCATCTTCATTTCATGGATACATATTATACATTAGTCTCTTATCATGCCTAATTGTTGGGATTCATACTATGGATATGCCACTATTTCTTTTTTGGATTTTGTTATCCCCTAACTTCACTTGAGAGGGGGTGTTAGAGTATGTGTTTCATGCATTTATCATGTTTTCTAGTGTATTATCTATATTTTTCATCTTATAGTGAGTTTATCCTATGTGAGGATTTATCCAACATTGGCCAGTTAGGCTAGTCCAGTATTTTGCCTTGCCTATTTATGCAAAAGCTTTCCTATTTTACTAGTATGCTTCATTCTAAATAATATATGATTTACCTTATTTTTGCATATCATATTTGTAGCTTCCTTATGTGATGTTTTATTAATAACACTTAAGATTCTTGGGTTGGAATGCCTTTACCATTCCTAATATAATGTTCCACTAAACTGCTTGATGAAACCTTGTAATGAGTGCTTTGTATTCAACCATGTTATTAGTACATGGAAATCCAATATTTAAAGACTTAGGAATGAGATACCCTTGTGCTGTAACAAATAATTTTATAGCCCTAATCCATGAGTCATTAATGATCCATCAAAGTACATCTTTCACTATTTAGCCTTAGGAGGTGCATTTGATTCCTCAGTGGTCATAATGGCCTCATCTAGAAATCCAAATGTAAGAGGTTGAGTATCCTAAAGAGGAGATTCTATAACCTAATATATGAGTAATTAGCCCTTAATGGCCTTCTAGTTAGAATATTTAATTTCAAACTTACTCAATAATATGATCCATTTTACCATACGATCTTGTAGAATTGATTTAGAAAGTAGATACTTGAGCGAATCTACTTTGGTAATAACAATGGTATTATTATATAGCATATAATGATATAATTTTGGGATATGAACATGATTGATAAATAATATTTTTAAATTGGCATATAATTATGCTCATATGCAACTAATATTTAGCTTAGATAATATACAACATTCTCCTTGCCCTATTCTTTGTGATGTACCAAAAGTGACCTCAAGGGCATTCTTAGTTACTGAGAGGTAAAGGAGTAATGGCTTGTTTGGTGTTGGTGGAAATAAAATAAGTGGGTTGGCAAGATATTATTGTTAGCACAAGATATATTGAGAGGGTAGGTGAATTAGTATATCATATATTTTATAAAAATTTTACTTAATCAAACTCCACTTAACCATATATTCAAGATATGTAATAAACTAAAACAATAACATGCACCGAGAGAGAGA
Organism: Torreya grandis; assembly: GCA_037957365.1. Lineage (NCBI taxonomy): Eukaryota > Viridiplantae > Streptophyta > Pinopsida > Cupressales > Taxaceae > Torreya > Torreya grandis. Next base: position 2,490,306 of record JARHVA010000543.1, read on the forward strand.
GAGAGAGAGAGAGAGAGAGAGAGAGAGAGAGAGAGAGAGAGAGAGAGAGAGAGAGAGAGAGAGAGAGAGAGAGAGAGAGAGAGAGAGAGAGAGAGAGAGAGAGAGAGAGACCAAAAATTTATGTGGAAACCCAATGTGGGAAAAACCACAAAGAAAAATCTCAAGTATATGAATGAGCACTAAATCAAATTATAAAATTTTCAACCACTAAATTACAGGAGTACCAAGCTATTTACCAAACACCAACATAATAAATATTTGTAAAAACCAACCCACAAGAGCACCAACCCCTTGCAAAGATTTGTGAGCACCAACCCACAGGAGCACCAACCTCTATTGTGTATAAAACATAACTATCTTTTAATGTTTCTTTCTCAATAAATTATAGAACTCTATAATATATTTTTCTATTCTCTCTTCTTTTATTATATAAAATAATTACAAACCATGCACTCTATTGCATATTACAATTGGATTCTCAAGCCTTTATTTATATATTTTCAAATGACCTTTGGCATTCACCCTTTGTGACCCTTCATTCCTCATGGAAAATGGTGCCAAACTTGCATGACCCTTTGAATCCTTTCATTTGGAAAGTCACATGGTAACCCTTCATGAGCAAATGCATCCTTTCCCCTTTTGTCTTTATCTTGGTGACCTTTCAAATTCCTTAAGGTGACTCTTCATGAAAAAATGCACCCTTCTTCTTTTGTCTTCACTTGGTGACCCTTCAAATTCCTCAAGGTGACCCTTCATGGGAAAATGCATCCTTTCCCTCTTTTATCGTGACTCTTTGACTTCCTCATGGGACCAATTTTTGACTTTATGCAAAAAAAAATATATTTGTTAATATTAAATAAATATGAACACATTTAACCAAAATATGAACATTAAAAACACCTTTAGACAATAAATGTCATGGGGCCTTTGTCACCAATAATGCTAGACCTTTGAAATCAATGAAAATATTTCCAATAATCTCACCCTTTATCATTGATGGCAACCTCAAATTGAAACTACCACATCCTAAAATTGTATTGCACATGCCAACCTGCACATACTTTCATTTGAAAAATATACAATAACTCCCCCTTACTTTAACATCCTGTACCTATTCTTGTACCTATTTCTATACCTATTCCTATTCTTCTCCCCCTTTGACATCAATGGTAAGTAGTCTATCTTGGAGCTAACACTTATCTCCCCCTCCACTAATGTTGATATTTAATGGTAGGAATTAAAATAAATTACTCCTAACTTCTCTCGTAGATACTCAAATATGTCTTTTAGTAGTGCCTTTATGAAAATATCTAAAATCTATTTTATAGTACTGATATATTCCATTTTAACCTATTGATCTACCATGTGCTCTCTTAAAAAGTGATATCTGATAATAATATGTTTTATTCTTGAATGAATCACTGGATTCTTAGAAATATTAATATCACTTTTGTTGTCACAAAAAATAGAAATAGGTTCATCATATTTTACTTTGAACACACACACATGCACACACACACACACACATGCACACGTGCGTATGCACGCACGCACACACACACACACAGACACACACACACACATGCACATGCACACACACGCCCATGTACACACACACACACACACACACACACACACACAGTTTGTTTCATCCAAAGCACTTGAGTACAACACAACACCACCATAATATATTCTGCTTTAGTGATAAAAAGTGATACCGAGTTCTAATTTTTGCTTAGCTAAGATACTAAGCTATCATTAAGAAATAAATTTCCTTCACTTGTACTCATTCTATCATCCAAAAAACCTACCCAGTCTGAATCTGTATAAGCAACCAAACTAAAATCTTTACTTATGGGATACCACAATCTATAATCCAATGTCCCCTTGACATATTTAAATATTATTTTCACCAACTGAATATGACTCTCCTTTAGAGCTGACTGATATCTTGCAACCATGCCTACTACATGTATGATGTCTAGCCTTGATGTTATTAAATATAAAAGACTACTAATCATAGATCTATTCAAAGATTGATCTGTAATATGTGAATCTTCATCCTTACCTTATTTCTTGTACCCATTAGTGTGTCAACTGGTGCACAATCTTCAAAACCAATTTTTTTTAACATCTCCTTGGCATATTTATTTTGAGATATGAAAATTCCTTTTTCTGATTGAAATATTTGCAACCCTAATAGAAATGATAATTCTCCAAGCATAGACATCTCAAATTCTTTTTGCATATTATCAATTTTTTTTTTGGTCATATTTTATATGTTTCTTCTAAATATTATGTCATCAATATATATCACAATAATCAATTGATTCTCATCTTATATTTTGATGTAAAGATTACTGTCAACAAAACCTCTCTTGAAACCTTGATCTTACAGGTACTTATCAAGTCTTTCATACCAAGCTTTGGGAGCTTGTTTCAATTCATACAGTGATTTTTTTAATCTACATACATGACTACTATCATTTGAGAGAATAAATCCCTCAGGCTGTTCAATGTAGACATCCTCTTCTAGATTCCCATTCAGGAAGGTAGACTTGACATCCATCTGAAACACTTTGAAATTATTAAACACTACATATGCAATAAACATTATAATAGCCTCTAGCCTTGCCACTAGTACAAAAGTTTCTTCAAAATCTATACCCTCAATCTGAGCATATCCTTTACATACTAGTCTTTCTTTATTCTTGGTAACTTTACCATCTTCATTCAACTTATTTATGTATACCTCTTTTGTTCCTATCACATTTTGATCTTTTGGTCTAGGCGCTAATTCCCAAGTATCATTATTTTCTATATGATTTAATTTTTCATCCATTAACTTAACCCAATTCTCATCATGTCTAGCTTCTAAAAATGTTTTAGGCTAAATTTTGGATAACAAAGAAAAATTAACTTGCTCAAATTCACTTAACATCATCCTTCTGGTGTGAACTCCATTTATATTCCTAATGATGTCACTCTTATTATGATTTATATGAAAATATTTGGATGGGGTCTTGGTGTCCTTTTTCTCCTTCTTCTCATCCTCATTTGATTATTCAAATTCTTCTTCTTCAATGATTTGAAGAGTGTCTACTGAATCACTATCTCTTTGTGCTACATCTTCATCTATCCTGACACTTGTACTTTTAATAATCTTCTTGGTTTTTTTTTATAACATTTATAAGCTTTAATTTTGCTAGAATATCTAATAAATATACCTTCATCTGTTCTAAATTCAAACTTAATTAATTTTTTATCAATTCTCTTTATGAAGCATACGTTGCCAAAAACTCTGACATAATCAAATGTAGCTAGTTTATCTTTCCATAGCTCATAGGGAGTCTTATCACTATTGACTCTCAACAACACTCTATTCTAAACCTGTAATACTATACCTCTTGCCTCTCTCCAATAGTTATTTGGTATCTTAAATTCATTTAGCATTGTCCTCACCATCTCCTAAACTATTTTTTTTTTTGCTCAGCTAATACATTTTGCTATGGAGTTTTGGCTGCTGAATAATGTCTCTTTATACCATGATCTTCACAATACTCAATAAACTCATCTAACATGAATTCTCCTCCTTGATATGATCTCAGGCACTTAATCTTCAAATCAGTTTCATTCTCAACAAAAGCCTTGAAAGCTTTGAAGTGGTTGAAAGGTTTTTATTTTTTTGAACAAAAACATCACCCAAGTCATACATGTAAAATCATCAACAAGCAACATGAAATATTTCTCACATTGAGTACTTTAAGTTCTCATAGGTCCACACAAATTAGTGTGAACAATCTCTAATATTTTAGTGGTTGAGTATTCTTTTATTTTGAACCATCTTCTGACCTACTTCCCATGTTGACATGGTTCACAAAGCATGTTGGAGGGCTTTGTAATCATTGGAAGATCTCTAACTGATTACTTCTTGATGATGTTGACAAAATTGTCAAAATTTATGTGTCCCATTCTCTTGTGCCATATCTAACTTTCCTCAACCTAACTCAAATAACATTTTTGACCTTTGATATCTGATAACATATACAAATTGTTACCTATTCTCTAAGTATCTAAAATCAACACATCTAAATATTTTCTCCTAATTTCATAACCTTTAACATAAAAATTTAGTGTGTGTCCCTGATCACACATTTGACTTACACTCAATAGATTATACTTAAAACCTTCTACATAAAGAATATTTTCAGTCTTAATTCTACCATTATCCAAACTTAATGTACCTTTTTTGGCTATTCTGGTAGTGGTATTGTCTTTGAATTTCACCATGATACCATTGATCTTATTTAGAGTAATTAACTTGATATTATCTCCTGTCATGTGCCTCAAACATCCACTATCAATGAACCATGACTTTTGTTCATTTCTTGCATGCAAATCTATCTGGACTAACATAGACTTTTTAGGTTATTTTTTTTGCCATGAACCTATCTAAACATTCTTATTGATGAATGGAGCCTTGAAACTTTGGTATTTATTGACTAACTCAAACATGATTCTATAATATCAGGCTATGTATCCAAAATTATTACACTTGTAACATATTATGGCCTCTTTATCAAAGCCTGATAGAGGAGCAAAAGAGTTATGGCTTCTTCTTGACTCTGCATGAGTTTCCTTCTCCTTATTTCTAAAATTGTTAGCTCTTTTTTGACATTCTATTTTCTTATGACCATAACCATTATAATAAAAACAATAACCTTGAAAATAAAACCTATTCTGATTTGTGTATCTTTGACCTGATTATCTTTTGTAGCTCTGTTCCTTTTAACCTTCTTTATTTGAGCTGTCCTCTGCATTTTCAACTTCTTCCCTTTTTGTTTCTTCTTTTATAAGAGCTTCAACATGGCTATTTTTCTTTCAAATCTAATACTTGTCTTATCTGATATTGATTTTTGACTTTTTAATATCTTATTTAGCATATTAGTGCTATTCTTAAATTTTGAATCATTGGCTACTTTATCATTGACTACTTTATTTATTTTCTCAAGATCTGCTTTTAAAGAGGCAATTTCAACAACATACCTTTCACATTCTTTACTTACTTTTTGAAACTAAGTTGTTAGATATTCTTCAATCTTTTTGGCTTCTTCAATGTATGTTTTTAGATCTTAAATAATTTCCTTTGACTCCTTTTCATTTTTCTTGATTTAGAGCTTCAATATTTGATTCTTCTTCTCAAGAGCTTGTAAAGGCACAAATAACTTCTCCTTCTAGATTCACCTCAGCTTCATCATGTTCTTCTTCTTGATCATCTATACTTTTAATTGTGGAGGCATCTTCATGTATGGTCATGAATATAATCTCTTCTTCATCTGAGTTAATGACTACACTATCTTCGATTGAGCTAGGATCTTTAGAATATAAACTCTTCTTCTTGAATCCTTTTTTGAATTTGTCTTTAAAGTTCTTCTTGTATGTAGAATTTCCTTCTTCATTATCACCATTATTTTTATCTGGGCACTTAGCTACAAAATTTCCAATCTTACCATATTTAAAAAATTTAACTGATAATTTTCTTTGATATTTACCTATGCCCTTTTTAAGCTTACAGATGAATAGAGCTCCGTTATCATCGTCCTCATCACTAGAACTGCCACTTTTTTGTTGAATTTTAGCCTTGTATTTCTTTGATGTCTTGAAAGTAGCTTCCCTCTTTAAGGGTTTCTCTTATTCAGTCCACATCTCATATTCCATAAGAATACCATGTTGTTCATCTATTTTTAGCTTGGATAGATTTTTCATCTCCTCGATTGCCAAAACCTTTGCATCATATCTCATTGGTAGAGATCTCAAAACCTTTTGTACCACCACTGATTCTTCTAAATTTTCTCTAAGGCCTTGAATCTGATTAACTATTTGATCAATCTGTAAAAGATAACTTTCTATGTTTTCTTCCTCTTCTATCTTCAAACTCTTAATCTGTCTTCTAAAATTTTGGAGCTTAGCTTGTTGAACCTTTCCATCACCTTTGTAAATATTCTTATATTTACCCAAGTCTCATGATAAAATTTGTATTGCATAACTTTAACAAATTTTTATTCACATAAACCACATAAAATAGCATTTAAATCTTTAGCATTATTTTCAATTGCTTTCTTTTTTGTTAGAGTATTTACAAGTGTCTGTGGCTCTTCATATTCCTCCACCACTTCTTACCAAATGTCAAATCCAAGGGACATCAAGCAAGTCCTCATCCTTATGCTTCAAAAGGCTTACTTTGTCCCATCAAACAAAGGTGCCTTATTTATATAAAAACCTTCATGTGATCTAGTTATTGTGCTTTCCTTGATCTACCTTTAAGATGTTAAACTCTTTTCAAAAGAACCTACTTTGATACTAATTATTAAGCATGGGATATACTAAGAGGGGGGTGAATCCATTAACCATACATTTAAGATATGCAATAAAACCAAAACAATAACATGCACCATAGAAGAGAGAGAGAGAGAGAGACACCAAATTTTTACATGGAAACTCAATGTGGTAAAAACCATGGAGAACAATCTCAAGTATATGAATTATCACCAACTCAAATTACAAATTTCACAAGCACCAAATTGCAGGAGTGCCAACCACTTTATGAAATACCAACATAATAACTATTTATGAGCACCAACCCACATGAGCACCAACCCCTCTTGTGTATAAAACATAATTATATTTCAATGTTGCTTTCTCAATAAATGATATAAATCTAAAATATATTTTTCTATTCTCTCCTCTTTTTTTATATAAAATAATTACAAACCATGCACTCTCTTGCATATTACAAATGGATTCTCAAGCCTTTATTTATAGATTTCCAAATGACCTTTGGTATTCACCATTTCTGACCCTTCACTTCTCGTGGATAATGGCACCAAAATTGCATGACTCTTTGAATCCTTTCATTTGAAAAGTCACATGGTGACCCTTCATGAACAAATGCATCCTTTCCCCTTTTGTCTTTATTTTGGTGACCTTTCAAACTCCTTAAGGTGACTCCTCATGGAAAAATTTACCCTTCCTCTTTTATCTTCACTTGGTGACCCTTCAAATTTATCAAGGTGACCCTTCATGAGAAAATGCATCCTTTCCCTCTTTTGTCTTTCCTCATGACTCTTTGACTTCTTCATGGGCCCTCTTTTTGAATTTATGAAACCAAAAATATATTCATTAATATCAAATAAATATGAACACATTTAGCCAAAATATGAACATCAAAAACACCTTTAGACAATAAATGCCATAAGGCCTTTGTCACCAACAATGCTAGACCTTTGACATCAATTACAATATTTCCAATAATTATTTAAGTTAATCAAATTATTTTTGGCACTCTTCAATCTAGGAGAGTGTTGTTAAGAAAGAAATATATTGAGAGGGTGGGTGAATCAATATATTATATATCTTTTACTTAATCTTATTTCTTTTTTTAATCACTTAATCACACATTCAATATATGCAATAGAATTAAAACAATAACATGCACCACACAAGAGAGAGAGAGACACCAAATTTTTATGTGAAAACTCAAATTGAGAAAAACCATGGAAAATAATCTCAAGTCTATGAATGAGCACCAACTCAAATTACAAAGTTTTCAAGTACCAACTTGTAGGAACACCAACCCCTTTGCTGAGCATCAACATAACAACTATTTATGAGCACCAACTCACAAGAGCACCAACCCCTTTTAAATATTTGTGAGAACCAACCCATAGGAGCACCAACCTCTATTGTGTATAAAACATAACTATCTCTCAATGTTACTTACTCAACAAATGATATAACTCTATAATATCTTCTACTTTTCTCTCTTCTTTTCTTCTGTAAAACAATTACAAAACCATGCACTCTCTTGCATATACAAATGGATTCTCAAGCCTTTATTTATAGCTTTATAAATGACCTTTGGCATTCACCCTTTGTGTCCCTTCGATCCTCATGGAAAATGGTGCCAAAATTACATGACCCTTCGTATCCTTTCATTTGAAAAGTCACATGGGGACCCTTCATAAGAAAATTCATCCTTTCCCATTTTGTCTTTGTCTTTGTGACCTTTAAAGTTCCTTAAAATGACTCTTTATGGAAAAATGCACCATACCTTCTTTTATTTTCACTTGGTGACTCTTTGACTTCTCCATGGGCCCTCTTTTGACTTTTATGCAACCAAAAATATATTTGTTAATATTAAATAAATATCAACACACATTAGCCAAGATATGAATATTAAAAACATCATTAAATGTTATGGGGCCTTTATCACCAATGTTATACCTTTGACATCAATGAAAATATTTCTAACAATCTCCTCCTTTATCATTTATGGTAACCTCAAACTGAAACAACCATATCCTAAAACTTGTACTGCATATACCAACCTAAACATATTGATTTGAAAAATATATAGTAACTCCCCCTTACTGTAGCAATTTGTACCTATTCTTTATACCTATTTCTTCACCTATTTCTACACTTGTACCTATACATGTACTTATTTTTGTTCTTCTCCCCTTTTGACATCAATGGCAAAGGGCTTATCCTGGAGCTAACACTTAGCTCCCCCTCAACTGATGCTAATCCTAAATGGTAGGAAGTAAAATAAATTACTCTCAACTTCTTTCACATATACTCAAATGTATCTTTTGGTAGTGCCTTTATGAAAATATTTTCAATCTACTCTATAGTGCTAATATATTCAATCTTAACCTGTTGATCTGCAACCTGCTCTCTCAAAAAATGATATCTGATAGGAATATGTTTTTTCTTGAATGCATCACTATATTTTTATAAATATTAATAGCACTTATGTTGTCATAAAAAATAGAAATAGGTTCATCATATTTTACCTTGATATCTTCCAAAGTTTGCTTCATTCAAAAAACTTGAGTACAACATAACACTACTGCAATATATTCTACTTCAATGATAGAAAGTGATACTAAATTTTAATTTTTGCTTAGCCATGATACTAAGCTATCACCAAGGAAGAAAGCTCCTTCACTTGTGATCTTCCTATCATCCAAAAAACCTACCCAATTTGAGTTTGTGTAAGCAACCAATGTGAAATATATACCTATGGGATACCATAATCCATAATCTAATGTCCCTTTGATATATCTAAACATTATTTTCACCAACTAAACATGACTCTCCTTTAGGACTACCTGATATCTTGTAACCATGCCTACTACATGCATAATGTCTGATCTTGATGTTGTCAAATATAAAATACTACCAATCATAAATCTATACAAATATTGATTTATAACAGGTGAATCTTCATCCTTACTCACCTTGTTCCCTATACCCATTAGTGTACCAACTAGTGCACAATCCTAAAAACCAAAAATTTTCAACATTTTTTGGCATATTTACTTTGAGATATGAAAATTCCTTTATTTGACTAAAAAATTTGCAACCCTAATAAAAATGATAATTCTCCAAGCATAGACATCTCAAATTCTTTTTGCATATTTTCAATTTTTTTTTTTGTCATCTTTTCAATGTTACCTCCAAATATTATGTCATCAACATATACCACAACAATCAATTGATGCTCACCTTCTATTTTGATGTAGAGATTATTGTTAGCAAATCCTCTCTTGAAACCTTGATCCTACAGGTATTTATCAAGTCTTGCATACCAAGCTCTAGGAGCTTATTTAAATCCATATAGTGCTTTATTTAATCTACATACATGGCTACTAACATTTTAGGTAAGAAATCCCTTTGGCTTCTCAATGTAGACCTCCTCTTCTAAATTCTCATTTAGGAAAATAGACTTGACATCTATCTGAAACACTTTAAAATTTTTGAACACTACACATGCAAAAAACATTCTAATAACCTCTAACCTTGCTACTATTGCAAAATTTTCTTCAAAATTTATTCCCTCAATTTGAGCATATCCTTTACATATTAATCTTTCTTTATTCTTGGTTACTTTTCCATTTTCATTCATCTTATTTATGTAAACCCATTTTGTTTTTATCACATTATGATCTTTTGGTCTAGGCACTAATTCCCAAGTATCATTATTTTATATCTAATTTAATTATTCATCCATTGCATTAACCCAATGCTTATCATGTATAGCTTTTGAAAAAGTTCTAGGCTAAATTTTGGATAACAAAGAGAAATTAACTTGTTTAGATTCACTTACCATCATTCTTCTGGTGCGAGTTCCTTCATTTATATCCTTGATGATGTCACTTTCATTATGATTTTTTTAGACATATTTGGATGGGGTTTTGGTGTCCTTTTTCTCCTTCTTCTCATCTTCATCTTATTCTTCAAAAACATCCTCTTTAATGATTTCAAGAATGTCTATTGGATCACTGATTCTTTGTGCTCCATCTTCTTCCATCTTGACACTTGCACTTTCAACTATTTTCTTGGTTCTTTTGTTATAACATTTATATGCTTTAATTTTGTAATAATAACCAAGAAATATACCTTCATCTACTTTAGATTCAAATTTACCCAATTTTTCATCAGTTCTCTTTATGAAGCATCTACTGCTAAAAACTCTAAAATAATCAACTGTAGCTAGTTTGTCTTTCCATAGATCATGAAGAATGTTGTCACTGTTGACTCTCAATAATGATCTATTTTGGAAATTGAATATTTTACCAACTACCTCTCTATAATATTTATCTGGTATCTTGGATTCATTTAGCATTGTCCTTGCCATATCTTGAACTGTTCTATTTCTCCATTCAACTACTCTATTTTACTATGGAGTTCTGGCTACTGAATAATGTTTATTTATTCCATGGTCTTCAAAATACTCAATAAAATGATTTGACATGAGTTACACTCCTTGATTTGATCTTAGGAGCTTAATCTTCAAATTATTTTCATTCTCAACTAATACTTTGAATGCTTTGAAATGTCTGAAAGCTTTTGATTTTTTCTTTAAAAATATTACCCAAGTCATATATAAAAAATCATCAATAAAAAACATGAAATATTTCTCACCTTGAGTGCTTTGATTTTTCATCGGTCCACACAAATTAGTGTAAACAAGATCTAACATCTGAGTGGTCGAGTATTTTTTTATTTTGAACCACCTTCTAACCTACTTCCCATGTTGACAAGGATCACAAAGTGTGTTAGATGACTTTGTAATCTTTAAAAGATTTTTGACTGCTTAATTTTTACTAATATTGACAAGATTGTCAAAATTTATGTGTCCCATTCTCTTTTTCCATATCCAACTTTCTTCAATCTAACTCAAACAACATCTTTGACTTTTGATGTCTGATAACATATATAAGTTATTGCATGTTCTCTAAGCATCTGCAACCAACACATCTAAATATTTTCTCTTAATTTCAAAACCTTCTGCATAAAACTTTAGTGTGTGACCTTGATCACACATTTGAATTACACTCAAAATATTATGCTTAAGAACTTCTACATACAAAACATTTTTAGTTTTAGTTTTACCATTATCCAAACTTAGTGTATATTTTCTAACAATTTTGATAGTAGTATTATCTCCAAATTTCACTATGCCACCATTGATCTTCTAAAAAGTTATGAAATTTATCTTGTATCTTATCATGTGCTTTAAATATCCACTATCAATGAACCACAACTTTTCTTCATTTCTTACATGCAAAACTATCTGTACCAACATAGACTTTTCAGGTTATTTCTTCTGCTATGAACTTCTCTGAACTTTGTTCTTGATGAATGGAGCCTTGAAACCCTGGTCCTTCTTGACTAACTCAAACATGCTTCTATAGTACCAAGCTATGTGTTTAAATTTATTACACTTGTAACATATTATGGCCTCTTCATTAAATCATGATAGAGGAGTAAAAGAGTTGTGGCTTCTGCTTGACTCTACATGAGTTTCTTTCTTCTTATATCTGAAATTGTTAGACCTTTCTTGAAATTTTATTTTCTTATGACCATATTCATTAAAATAAAAATAGTAACCATAAAAATAGGACCTATTTGTGTACCTTTGACTTGATTGCCTTTTATAGCTCTATTCCTTTCAACCTTCTTTTTTTGAGATGTCCTCTATATTCTTAACTTCTTCTCTTTTTATTTCCTCTTTTATAAGAGAAACATAGCTCTTTCCTTTTTTTATGTTAATCTTATTTGTGAAAGTAGTTCCCTCCCCTTTTTCTTTTTTAAATTTGATACTTGGCTTATCTGATATTGATCTTTGATTTTTTAATATCTTATTCAATATATTAGTGGTATTCTCAAATTTTGAATCATTGGCTACTCTATCATTGATTGATTTATTTGTTTTCTCAAGATCTGCTTTTAAAGAAGCAATTTTAATAACATACCTTTTATATTCTTCACTTAATTTTTACAACTGAGTTGTTAGATCTTCTTTAATATTTTTGGCTTCTTCAATGTGTGCTTGTAGATCTTTAATTATTTATTTTGACTCTTTTTCATTTTTATCGATATGGAACTTCAATCTTTGATTCTTCTTCTAAAGAGATTTTAATTATTCTAAGGCACAAATTAGTTCTCCTTCCAGATTCACTTTGGCTTCATCCTGTTCTTCTTCTTGATCCTCTATAATTTTGATTATGGAGGCATCTTCATGTATGGCCATGAATAAAATATCTTCTTCTTCTGAATCACTGACTCCATTATCTTTGACTGAGTTGGGATCTTTAAAATATAAACTCTTCTTCTCAAATCCTTTCTTAAATTTTCTTTTGATTTTTTTTTTTATATAGACTTTCCTTCTTCATTATCACCATTACCCTTATCTAGGCACTTGGCTACAAAATATTCAATCTTTCCATATTTAAAACATTTAAAAGGTAATTTTATTTGATATTTACCTATGCCCTTTTTTAGCTTGAAAATGAATAAAGCTTCATTGTCATCTTCATCATCACTAAAACTATCACTTGATTCTTGAATCTTAGCCTTCTCTTTATTTGATGGATTGAAATAAACTTCTCTCTTTCAAGGTTTATCTTATTTGATTCACATCTCATATGTCGTAAGAATACCATGTAGCTCATCCATTTTTAACTTGGATAAATTTTTCATCTCTTTAATTGCTAAAAATTTTGCATCATATCTCAATGGTAGAGATCTCAAAACTTTTTGTACCATGGCTGATTCTTCTAAATTTTCTTCAAGACCTTGAATCTAATTAAATATTTGATCAACCTACAAAAGATAACTCATTATATTTTCTTCCTCTTCCATCTTCAAACTCTCAAACTATCTTCTGAAAGTCTAGAGCTTAGCTTGTTAAACCTTTCCATCACCTTTGTAAATATTCTCAAGATTTACCCAAGTTTCACGAGTAGTTTTACATTGCATACCTTTAAATTTTTTTTATTCATATAAAACATATAAAATAGAATTTAAATCTTTAGGATTATTTTCACTTTCCTTCTTTTCCATTAGAGTAGTTACAAGTATTTGTGGCTCTTCATATTCCTCCACCACTACTTGCCAAATGTCGAATCCAAGGGCCATCAAGTAAGTCCTCATCCTTATGATGCAAAAAGCATAATTTTTCCCATCAAACAAATGTGCCTTAATTATATAAAAATATTCATATGATTCAACCATTGTGCTTTCCCCGATCTACCTTTAAGCTGTAAAACTTTTAAAAAGGAACATGCTATGATACCGATTATTAAGCATGAAATATATTGAGAGGGGGGTGAATCAACATATTATATATATTTTACCTAATGTGATTTCTTTTCTTTAACCACTTAATCACACATTCAAGATATGTAATAAAATTGAAACAATAACATGCACCACATGAGAGAGAGAGAGAGAGAGAGAGAGAGAGAGAGAGAGAGAGAGAGAGAGAGAGAGAGAGAGAGAGAGAGAGAGAGAGAGAGAGAGAGAGAGAGAGAGCATATTTTTACATGGAAACACAAAGTGGGAAAAACCATGGAGAAAAATATTAAGTATATGAATGAGTACCAAATCAAATTATAAAATTCATAAGCACCAACTTTTAGGAGCACCAACTTCTTTGCTGAACACCAACACATCAACTATTTATGAGCACCAACTTATAGGAGCACCAACTCATTGTAAAGATTTATGAGCACCAACCCCTCTTGTGTATAAAACACAAATATCTCTCAATGTTGTTTACTCAATAAAAGATATAACTCTACAATATATCTTACTTTTCTCTCTTCTTTTCTTATATAAAATAATTAAAAAACCATGCACTCTCTTGCATATATAAATGGCTTCTCAAGCCTTTATTTATAGATTTTCAAATTACCTTTGGAATTCACCCTTTGTGTCCCTTAAATCTTCATGGAAAATGGCACCAAACTTTCATGAACCTTCATATCTTTTCATTTGAAAAGTCACATGGTGATCCTTCATGAGCAAATTCATCCTTTTCCCTTTTGTCTTTGTCTTCATAACCTTTCAAATTCCTTAAGATGACTCTTTATGGAAAAATGTGCCATACCCTCTTTTATCTTCACTTGGTGACTATTTTAATTCTCCATAGGCCCTCTTTTGACTTTTATACAAACAAAAGTATATTCATTAATATTAAATAAATATCAACACACATTAGCCAAGATATGAATATTAAAAACACCATTAAATGTTCTGGGGCTTTTATCACCAATGCTAGACCTTTGACATCAATGACAATATTTCCAACAAGTGTAACACCTTTCTTCAGTAAGTACATAAATGGATGGAATTTATCTATTAATTTGAGATGAAGCATTTGATAGATTGAATCTTGCCCTACAAACTATAGAGCTACTTCAAGGTAGATAGTTGTAACATTTCCATAATTTCACAAACTTTAGCTAGGTCTACTTTAATGCCCCTATGAGAGATGGTGAAACCTAACAACTTGCCATAAGTGATACCAAATGCACATTTATTTAGATTAACCCTGACATTTTACTCATTAAGTCTATCAAATATTATTCATAGTATGGCTATATGGTTGTTACAAATATTTAATTTTCCCAAGATATCATCAATATAGTCCTCAATAATGTTGCACATCATGTCATGAAGAATCACTATCATAGATCTTTAGTAAGTGGTTCTATCATTCTTAAGTCCAAATGACATTACCTGATAAAAAAATATCCCCAAGGAGTGGTGAAAACCATTTTATTCTAGTATTTTGGTGCTACTTTGATCTAATTATACCCTAAAAAAATCCATTAAAGAAAGCATTTCATAATTAGCCAGTGAGTCGACTATCATGTCAATATTAGGCAAAATGTAGTCTTTTGGAAAGGCTTTATTGATATCTATGAAATTAGTGTAGATTATAATACCTTCTAGCTTCTTATTCAATAGCATAATTTTTGAAATCCACTTTGAATAGTCTATTGGCTTGATGCATTTTGCATCTAGGATTTTCTCCAACATTTTCTTTACTAGCATAATAATACAAGGATGCATCTTACAAAACTTTTATTTAATGGACTTGGCATAAGAATTTATAAAAAATGATGTACAACCAAGGTTGGATCCAAACCCAACATGTCCAAATAGGCCCATAAAAATATGTCAATAAATTCCCTCAAAAGGGTTTTAAAAACTTCACATTCCTCATTAGTGAGGGAAGCACCTTGTTTAATCTACTTCAGGTCATATGGAGTCCCAATATTCATCTCTAAAGTGTCCTCCACTAGAAGTGTATAATAATCATATATAGTTAGCAAGGAGTTGAACTGATTGGAAATGGAAAAATCTTCCAAATGAACTAGCTTCTCTAATTCTCCTAAGAAAGATGAATCAAAATCTCCTGATGTTGGCATTGGCCATGAAATAAATACCTCAAGGCACTCTTGAATGATTTGTGAAAAATCTTTTTGCTCATCAGTACTAATATTTGATCCATAAATAGACTATGGGATATAGGTCTCCTATGATTCATAAGAAGATGGGTGAACATCCCCATTTAATGGCACCCAAAATTGGTTTTCACCAAGAGACTTGCATTTCTCTTTACTTTTTCTTGGTCAAAAAATGCCTTAAAGAGGTTTTCACTTTCAGACCTCAATGCTTGATTTTATTTTTGTTTTTAGCTAGGGAAGTTCACCCACTCTCCAAATTAGGTAGTGGGATCCAATCTAATATTAAATCCCTACTTGTGGTCTCCAAGAGGAATGCATTTCCTCAATCCTAAAAAGTCGTATATGGCCTCATCATTTTCAAACTCATCTAAAGGCATTATTAACTCTTGCTAGTCCCAGTCTATCAATTGTGGATGGTAAAGGGTTAAATGCAAAGTGTTGGGGATCAACCAACAATATGATTACACTTATGAAAGCAATAAACTGTGGAATTAAATCATATAGATAAGTAACTAGAATTAGATAATAGCAAAGAACAAGAGATACAAGAAACCACCCTGAAAACTTGTATTAAAACTCTTTACAAAAGGAATACAATTGAAGAAACTTATTTCTTTCACACCTCTCTCAGATGCACAAGATCTCTCTCTAGATCTCTATCCCTTAAGAGCTCTCTCTCTCAAGTACAATCAACTCCAACAACCTAGATTGATACAACTCTGTACTGTTCTTCAACATTCACATACAATGAACTACTACAATAATCACACTAAGCTAAGAAGATCTAATTCTACATATAGAATTAGGAAACTTGAGCATGCACTTACAACCAACAGTTAAGCCTCTTAAACAAGGGCTCTAAAAACAATCTTACTAATAATAGAAATGCAAACTTAAGACTAAGACTTAAACTCATCATGCAAACACTCGCTTTTGTCCTCGGAAATAGCATTTTGGATGCACAGGTAACTGACGCCGATTCTTGCCTGCTTGCCTGTGACCGACGTCAGCCGATCATCTGCCAATGCTGGCGTCTCTTCAACTACACCGGACCGACGTCGGTCACTCCTGATCGACGCCGGTGACTGTGTAAACCTGAAACTTTGGTAATGCGCTCATATGTGAAGCTTTTAGGCTCCACACCTTAACAATCTCCCACTTGGAGATAAACAGCTGCACCAGTACTTGTACAGCAACATCTTCTAGCTCCTCCATCTTCAACTCAATCATGAAGACCAACAGAAGTTGAATGAAGATTCAACTTCTCCTTTGTAACTGGCTTGGTTAACATATCAGCAGGATTCCTATCTGTATGGATCTTCTCCAGTTTCAAATCACCATCTTTCAATACCTGTCGTATGAAGTGGTACCTTAGCTGTATGTGCTTGGTTCTTGAATGAAAAGCTGAATTCTTAGCCAAATGGATTGCACTCTGACTGTCACTATACAATCTGCAACTCTCATGCTCCCTTCCAAGCTCTTCCATGAACTGTGTCATCCATATCATCTCTTTGCTAGCTTCTATGGCTGCAATATACTCTGCTTCTATAGTTGACAAGGCAACAACCTTCTGCAACTTAGATATCTAGCTAACCGCCATTCCACCTACAATGAAAACATAACTTGTAGTGCTCCTCCTGCCATCCAAATCACCTACCATATCTGAATCTACATAACCATGTAGAGAAGTATCTGAACCTCCATAGCACAAGTGCCTACTACTGGTTCCTCTCAGATATCTAAGGATCCACTGAACTGCTTTCCAATGTTCCTTACCTGGATTGGCCATATACTTACTTATAACTCCCACTGCTTGGGCAATATCTGGTCTAATACACACCATTACATACATCAAACTCCCTACTGCAAAAGAATATGGAACCTTACTCATGTACTCTACCTCATCATGTGAATTAGGACATTGTTCTTTACTCAACTTAAAATGTCCAGCCAAAGGTGTGCTTACCGGTTTAGCATCCTGCATATTGAACCATTTCAACACCTTGTCCACATAATCCTCTTGAGATAATATAAACCTATGATTTTTCCTGTCTCCCTTAATGCTCATGCCAAGGATTTTCTTTACTGCTCCCAAATCCTTCATAGCAAATGTTTGAGCTAATTTCACCTTAAGCTCAGAGATATCCTGCATGTGTGATCCTGCAACCAGCATATCATCTACATACAACAATAGACTAATATATCTACCATTATACAATCTCTTAAAATACACACAATAGTCAGATTGACACCTACTGTAGCCATGCTCAGTCATAAACCTGTCAAATTTCAAGTACCACTGTCTAGGAGCTTGCTTGAGGCCATACAAGCTTTTCTTCAATCTGCACACTAACTTCTCCTTACCTTTGACCTCAAATCCTTTCGACTATTCCATATAAATTTCCTCATCCAAATCTCCATGAAGAAACACTGTCTTAACATCTAGCTGCTCAAGATGCAAATCCTCAACAACAACCAAAGACAGTACAATCCATATAGAAGTCATTTTAACAACAGGAGAAAAAATCTCACCAAAATCAATACCTGGCTTTTGTGCAAATCCTTTCACTACCAATCTGGCCTTATATCTCATCTGTCCATTCTCATCTTCCTTCAACCTGTAGGTCCATCTGTTCTTTAGTGTCCTCTTACCAGCTGGCAATTCAACCAAATCCTATGTTTGGTTCTCTCTTAAGGACTCCATCTCCTCAACCATGCCACGCTCCCACTGACTCTTAGACTCCACCTGTATTGCTTCTTTAAAACTTTTTGGTTCTCCATCATCAGTTAGCAATAAATAGAATAATGAAGGAGAATATCTAATTGGAGGCTTACTTACCCTTTCAGACCTCCTGATGGGTGTCTGAGACTCATTCACAACACGCTGTCCACCCAAATTCTCTGATAGTGACCGACCTCGGTCACCTCCAGACCTGTTACTGGCCGACGCCGGTTCTTCCTGACCGACGCTGGTGCCTTTCCTATCGACATCGGTCTCTGTATGACTGACATCATTTTTTGTTCTACCGATGTCGGTTCCTATCCTGTCGACGTCGGTCTCTGTGTTTTCCTACAAGTGATTATTTCTTTTTCTCACGAGCTCATTTTGGACTGTCACCTTGTCTAATTCACTGTTGCTCTGCCCAGATTAATTCAGCTTCTTCAACTAATCACTATACATCACTTTTTCATTGAAAACAACGTCACGGCTCCTAATTACCTTGTTAGTTCCTAGATTCCAAAATTTGAAACCAAAATCATCTGAGCCATAGCCAATAAATGTGCACCTCATAGACTTAACATCGAGCTTCTTTCTATTTTCCTTATCTACGTGCACAAAGGCTTCACAACCAAAAACTTTGAGAAAAGAGGGATCTACCTTTTTACCTGTCCAAGCCTCTTCTGGAATTCCACCATTTAGAGCTGTAGAGGGTCCTCTGTTAATCAGGTACACTGCAGTGTCAACAGCTTCTGCCCAAAACTCTAAGGGCAAACCATCATGCAATCTCATACATCTTACACGCTCCATGATTGTTCTGTTCATCCTTTCAGCAATACCATTCTACTGAGGTGTCCTTAGAACCATCCTTTGCCTATGGATTCCATGCATGTAACAATACCAGTTGAACTTATAACTGCAGAACTCTCCACCATTGTCAGATCTCAGGCACTTTAATCTTTTGCCTATTTCATTCTCAACCATAGCTTTCCAAATCTTAAAGGTCTCAAATACATCAGATTTCTTCTAAATACAATAGATCCATACCTTTCTTGTAGCATCATCTATGAATGAAACATAGTACTGTGATCCTCCAATAGAAGCTACCTGAGCTGGTCCCCACACGTCTGTGTGAACAAGTTGCAACTTATGCTTCTTCTTTGTAGACCCAGTCTTGAGAAAACTAACCCTTTTCTATTTTCCAAATACACAGTGCTCATAAAATTCTATATCCATGCTTTTCAAATCTGAAAGCTTACCTTTAGACTTAAGAATTGACATCCTCTTCTCACTCATGTGGCCAAGCCTTGAGTGCCACAATTTTGCATCCACATCTGAAGTAGATAATACAGAAGGAGAATTGTTAGTAACACAATTACACAAATAGAGAGTACCTACTCTCTTACCTCTGGCCATAACAAGTGCACCCTTGGTCACCTTCCAAGATTCTGCTGTGAGAGTTACTGTACAACCCTCATCCCCTAACTTTCTTGCAGAAATCAAATTTCTCTTCAAGCTAGGAATATGCATAACTTCTCTCAACACCCATGTGTTTCCATTCTATATTTTTAGTTGCACTTTACCTTTGCCAATAATTTTATAGGGTTCATCATCCCTTAGATATACTATT
Organism: Torreya grandis; assembly: GCA_037957365.1. Lineage (NCBI taxonomy): Eukaryota > Viridiplantae > Streptophyta > Pinopsida > Cupressales > Taxaceae > Torreya > Torreya grandis. The sequence continues at coordinate 2,510,482 of JARHVA010000543.1, forward strand.
CCAAAATCTCCATGGATATAGTCATAGAAATATTCTCTATTAGGGGTAGCATGAAAAGATACACCAGAATCTAACACCCAAGATTCTATATTATTATGCAAAGAGAATATTAAAGCATCTTGTGCAATACTTGCAACCTTTGCTTCTTCTTTTCCTTCGTGCTGATTGTCCTCCTTAGGCTTTGACCAGCAATCTCTGCTTATGTGCCACATCTTTCCACAATTCCAGCATTGTGGCCTTCTGCCATTTCTGGATTTGGATCTGCCTTTCCCCTTAGACTTGGATCTTGATCTCCCTTTCTTGCTCTTCTCTTTTTGCCTTCCCTTGCTCTCAAAACTTAAAGCATTCCCAGATGTCTCTTCTGTGCTTTTCCTGCAAATTTCCTCATTCAGGATGACACTAACAACATCCTCTACTTTTAAAATATTTGATGCAGATGCAATATTGCTAACTGCCATTACTAAGCTATGCCAACTTTCAGGCAAAGAACATAATATTAAAATAGCTTTTATTTCATCATCAAATACAATTTTGACTGAACTTAGTTGATTTACAATACCATGGAAATCATTTAGGTGATTAGATACAGATCCACCTTCCTGCATATGCAAATTAAATAGCTACTTCATAAGATATACCTTATTAGAAGCCGAGGGTTTTTCGTACAAATTTGCTAGAGTAGTCATCAACTCTATCATTGTTTTTGCCTGTGATAAATTAGATATCACAGTAGATGCTAGACTCAATCTTATAGACCCTAGAGCCTTTCTATCAAGAAATTTCCATTCTTCATCCTCCATGTCTGTGGGCTTCTTTGCAATCCCACCTAACGGTAAGTATAGATCCTTCTGATATAGATAGTCCTCTATTTGCATTCTCCAATGTTGATAGTTTTTGCCATTAAACTTCTCCATTCTCAGTTTACTTTCATCTGCCATTGCTTCTCCCACTCAAACAGAATTCCCTACAGAAACTCCTATGAGCAACTTGTAATCAATACACACTACACAGATCTGAACCACCTGTTAGTGAACCTGAGCTTTGATACCAATTATTGGATATCAAACTCTAAACCTACAACCAAGGCTTTGATACCACTTGTTGGGGATCAAACAACAATATGATTACACTTATGAAAACAATAAACTGAAAAATTAAATGAGATAGATAAGTAACTGGAATCAGATAATAGCAAAGAACAAGAGATACAAGAAACCACCCTGAAAACTTGTATTAAAACTCTTTACAAAAGGAATACAATTGAAGAAACTTCTTTCTTCCACACCTCTCTCAGATGCACAAGATCTCTCTCTAGATCTCTATCCCTTAAGAGCTCTCTCTCTCAAGTATAATCAACTCCAACAACCTGGATTGATACAACTCTGTACTGTTCTTCAACATTCACATACAATGAACTACTACAATAATCACACTAAGCTAAGAAGATCTAATTCTACATATAGAATTAGGAAACTTGAGCATGCACTTACAACCAACAGTTAAGCCTCTTGAACAAGGGCTCTAAAAACAATCTTACTAATAATAGAAACATGAACTTAAGACTAAGACTTAAACTCATCATGCAAACACTTGCTTTTATCCTTGGAAATAGCATTCTGGATGCACAGGTAACCGATGCCGGTTCCTGCCTGCTTTCCTGTGACCGACATCGGCTGATCATCTACCGACGCCGGCGTCGCTTCAACTGCACCGGACCAACGTCGGTCGCTCCTGACCGACGCCGGTGACTATGTAAACCTGCAACTTTGGTAATGTGCTCATATGTGAAGCTTTTAGGCTCCACACCTTAACAATCTCCCACTTGGAGATAAACAGCTCCACCAGTACCTGTATAACAACATCTTCTAGCTCCTCCATCTTCAACTCAATCATGAAGACCAATAAAAGTTGAATGAAGATTCAACTTCTCCTTAAGAGGAATGCATTTCCTCAATCCTAAAAAGTCGTATATGGCCTCATCATTTTCAAACTCATCTAAAGGCATTATTAACTCTTGCTAGTCCCAGTCTATCAATTGTGGATGGTAAAGGGTTAAATGCAAAGGTTGATAAACATGGATAATATTGAAAATGGCATGGAGGTTTAACAAATTTTTAGTGTCTAGGTAATTATAAATGCTATAATTAGATCCTATGTTACTATCAACATTACCATCACTAGTTATTTTTATTGGAATGCAAATGAGGTATATAGGGTCATCCCTAGGTAATTTAAATCCAATACCATGGGTTCCCTTATACTTGGTCACTAAGACTAGTTTGATTATGCCTTTTTGATGTAGCTCAAGGCCTCTACCTTCATAATCTAAGTGATCCATAATCCATTTGGGGATAAGATACTTTACACTTTAGTAATAATCGACTAATTCATCAGTGTATAACCATGAATCATATTATGATAAGGGGTCTTGTTCTAGGCCAAATGCCAGTTTGAAAATAAGGGGATTGTTCCACTAAGATTTTAATTTGGTCTCCCACTTCATACAAGTTTTGGGATTAAGTCTCCCATAATATTTAGGATTTTTAGGCAATTTGGCAATATGGAATGCATTACAGGTACTATATTCTATGATACTTTTGTTATTTATATAGAAGTGGTTGTAAATTTTTGATGGAAGCATGGATGAGGTAGAGGATAAGATGTTTGGGTCAATGTAATTATCTTTTAAACTTGATTCAATGGTTTTTCATTTTTAAGCTCTTTCTCCATCTGATTTATGCCTAAGATTCATGGCAAATTGATAGTTATAGATTTTACACTTGGCCTAAAGGAATTTACAATACTAATATGACTGAATATTAGATGGTGTAATCACTTTCATTCCTAAATATTGAAATACTATACATTGATGTAATGTAGAAGGTACAACCCTGATTTCATAGATATAGGGTTGACCCAATAATAGATTGTAAGATAGTTCCAGGTCTAAAACATGGCATAAAGTATCATGGGTCAATGGTCTAATGACTACTAAAAAAATAATAGTGATTTGAGATTCACATTCTTCATTATCATATGCCTTAATAATGATGATATCTATCTACAAGCCGGCTGATGTATATCCAAGATGTTTAACCAACTTTAGAGACATAATATTGAGACCTAGACCATTGTCTACAAGGATGATTTTAACTCTATGGTTCGTTATACCAACCTTAATGTAAAATAGGTTATTAAGTAGAGGGATTAGGATGACATGTCACTTTGGTGAATTGTAAGATGTTGTCTAGGAGCTAAGTGCCCTACCATGACTTGGAATTTGATTGAATAGATATCATCTAACACGAGGGATTGGTTTAAATACACATTAAGGATGTCTTTATGGATGGTAGATGCATGAAATAAATCCATGATGGAAATGTGTGCACGTGTCTTATTCAATTATTCCATGATATCATAGGTTTTCCCCTCAATTTCGTCAATTAGTTTATTTTTAATAGGCATGGAAAGATAATTAGGCTCACTTGTAGTATTTAGATATGGTCCTTTGATAGTGATCTTGGTTCATCAAGTTGTGATTGTGAAATATTGATTTGGAAGTTGGATTTGGTATTTAGATGGGTACATAATGAGGTGTGGAATAATTATTCTACAATGATATTGAGCTTGGTTTTAAATATGATCTATATAAAAATCACTAGCATAATGAGGTTGATAGGTATTACTCAGTTGATAGGCATTATTGGGCAAATGTCTAGGTCTATTGACAGTTGATCTAGGGTTAATGGTGATAGTGGTAACATGATCACCTAAAATGTGTCCTAAAACATTGTTATAGGTATACACAATGGAATTATGGCCTCCTTGGTTGGCTTGGTCAATATACCCTTGGTTTCAATCATTCTATTATTGTTGTTGTGGCCATTATTATTGATGATTTTGAGGTAGAGTTCTCTATCACTATTGTTGCTGCTATTGGTACTACTAATGGTTATTATTATTGTTATGTTAGGTAAAACATTTTTGGTAGATACCCAAGTTATGATTGTTTTTAGGAGCATAAATCTCTTTCTATCTCCCCATTTTCTATTATATTCTTAATCAAATATCTGAGTTGGATACACTATCTTATGGAATGTCCTCTAACATGATGGTACCTATAGAATTCATGTTCCTTATACCAATAAAGAAAATAAATTCCTTAAAGAAATGGATTTGGTATTGATTAATAGATCATATTTTATTGAACCAATCTTTATAACACAAATTCAATATGATGACTAAGGTCACTAAATGGTATGGCAATGGGTAGTTTCCTCCTCAGAGGAGGGGCTTGAAATTAGTTTTGATTTTTTGGTAGTTGGTTTTGTGGAGGTATTGGTTGAATGTATGGAGGAGGTGGTTGTTGAGTGGGTGGAGGTAAATTACCAATTGGTGTTTTCACCATCTAAAGATGGAATGATTCAATAACCCCATTATTAATAATATTTTTGTTATGATTATAAGGTTTAAGTCTCTCATTATTATTAGCTTGAGGTGGTGTTAAAGGTGATTTTTAAATTAGGTTCTGATTAGAAGAGCATAAGTTGATTATCCCCTTGTTGATAAGGGACTTATCAATTTGTATTCCTTTCTCTATAACCTGTTAAAATGTATGAGCACATTATAACTTAAGATGATCTGATATCTCACTGTGTGGGCTCCTAGTAAATATCATGGCCAACTATTTATCTGATAGATTGTGAGTAAACTATCTTACTATTACTCTAAAACATTTAAAGTATACATAAAATCTTTCACCAAACTTTTATTTAGCTTGGCCTATATTACAATAGAAATCTCATGCTCAACATTAAATGAAAAATGTTATACAAACTTCTCTAAAAGATCATCGAAGTCAAGTACATAATTCTTCAGTAAATTCAACCACCATTATAAGGATTGTCTAGATAGACTCATTAGAAAGATTAGAAGCAAGTATATGCTACTATATGCCATTGAATGGTAGGCAACAAATAATTCTCTCAGATTTTCTCTAGGGTCACCTTTGCCTTTGTATATGTTAAATTCAGGTGACTCATAACCTAGAAAAAATGTTATTTACATATAATCCATGTTGAATAGATAAGATTATATTTCATTTAGTTTACATTTGTTTGTTTATTTTCTAATATTTATATCTTGAATTTCATCCTTCATCTATTAAAAATATTGGGTGAGGAAGTTATATGGAGTGGCTTGTGGATGTTGAGGTTGCAAGATCAAAGGTGGATTACCTTAACCATAGTAGGCATATTATGAAATGTTAGTTGAATTGGATAGATGACTAGGTATACATATATGTGCATTTAATTTATACTATGGATATGAAATATATTGTTGTTGAACCATATTCTAGTTTGGATTGGGTAAATAACCCTAGCTAGTGAATTGTTGTGGTAATAACATTTGGCTTTGCATAATGTGTTGGTATTATTGGGTTTGGGAGGGAACTTGATACCTACTTGTATAACTTGTTGTGTATAGGGAACATGTTGTTGACTAGATCCCTACTATTAGAGGTGCTGATAGTTGGATACTTGTTATATGTATGATAACCATTGGGTGAAACGTGAATGCTGCCTAGCACCTGGTACCTACTGTAAATAAGAAATTTGTTGTTGGTTGAATCCCTATTATTGGATCAAAACTTATTATTGAAGCAACACTTATTGTTGAAGTGTCACTTATTGAAGTGGTACATATTATTGAAGTGACACTTGTTGAAATATCACATGTCAGTTATGCAACTATTGTTGGTTAGGAAACTATTGGGGGGTTGAAATTTATTATTTTTGACCAACTAATTTTTTTTGAGAAATAGAAACACATTATTTGTTAGGTAATATTTGTGATTGATAAGTTATATTGGTATGTGTTTGTTATGGTAGAACATTCATTGTCACTTTTTTAGGTGGTGTAATGTTCTGCACTTGTTGTGGTGGTAAGTTGGTCTATTTTTTGTTTTTTTCCCCTATTGCACATTTGAGGAAGCAACTAGTTAAGGAGTGGAGGTTTCTTGTTGATTTTGGGAAATAGGCATGTCAATCCCTTGTTGTTTTAGTCTACTCATAATAATTTTTAGGGAAATCTACTATGTATTACTTAGTGGTAAACTAGACCCACTTTGGTTAAATTAGAATGCACTTACATGATATTCAAAACATTTTACATGAGGGGTTTCATTTGATTAGCAGTCTCTTCCATTAAAATGTGTAAATTATACATGTCACCAACTAATGTGCTTTGGTTAAATGGGTCTATGTTTTAACTTGCGTATTCCAAAACATCTATTTATTGCCCTATTGATGGGGCTATTTTGTTAAGCAATGTGTTATAAATAACCCTTTTATTAAGGTTGTGAGCTAGGTTGAGATAGTTTAAGTACGCCTACTTTACCTATTCCATTTGTTCATCTATAGGAGCTTTCTTTTTTGAAAGCATATTTTGGTCTTGTTATGGCATTTATACTAAATCTTGACTATAACTAGTGGATGCATATTTGAATGGCTGAATTTGAAGTGAATTTCTAGGAGTTATAATCAACCTACTTAGAATTTTGTGTGGGAAGTCTAGCAAAAACATGGCTCTTACTTCTATAGCTCTAACAACAACTTCATCTTTATTCTCTAATAAATGACATTCAAATAAGGATCATATCCTATTTATATTGGCATTGTAACATAGTAGGGATATTTTTGTTGGCTTTGTTCCATGTTACTCATCATTTGAGCAAGGTATTATTCTATTTTCTTAGGCTCTTGGCTTGAATAAGGAGGTACAATCACTGAATACTATGGTAAAGGGTCATGCCTTTGTTTAATGTATGGAATGTTATAAGATCAATAGGGATACGTCTCATAAGCTACATCATCATATTACTCTTTATTAAAAGGGTTATTAGTCACAATGTTCACATAACCCAGATTATACATGGTCTTACTAGGTGTGTAACAATGCATGTTTAGATCCATGGATAGGTCTTATGAAAAACAAAGGGTGTAAAGGTAAAAAGTAACCAAGGTATAAAAACAAAGGACCTTTGGATCTATAAGAGAATCATAAAGGGATAAAAAATAAACTAGTCAAAGGTAGGACAAAACAAATGCGAAACTGGTCTAACAAAATGATACTGATTTGCATAAAGGTAGTTATAATTAGTGGTAAAAGTAACACAAAGACTCAAAACTCAGATATGTATAAAGCACTATTTTGTCCAAAGGTGGTTATAATTAATAATTAAAGTATTTGGACAAAGTAGAACAATTGCAAATTAAGATCAATGAATAACAACAATTTTACAAAAGGTGATTATAATCATTATCATGAAAAAAAGCTAGACTCAGAAACAAAGAACTTAAACAAGTACTTGAAAACAAACTAAACTAAAGAAATTGACTTGGATGACACTCGATAGTTGGCTTACTAATACTCAATATTTGATTCACAAGAGAATTTTGGAACAATTTAATTAAGATACTCATAATTTGGCACAACAAGCTTCAAATAAGGCATATGGAAACAACTTGGCTCAAATGACTCTCCAAACAAGGCATAAGACAAATAACAATCACTAGGTCTAGGAAAGGGGGTCTTTTAGATCAAATAGGAAATAAACCCAATTAACACAATCTAAACATAAAAGGTGGAGAACCTAAGCCCAAATTAGATGTGGCTTTGGTGTAAACTTGATTGTTTAGGATTTTCACTTTAAAAGGTTGAATTTCATATTTAACGTGAAAAGACTCAAATGTTCTAAGGTAAAAGAGCTAGACCAAAATGAGCAGCATAACCATGCATTTGAAACAAGAGAGGTATAAAAATAGTTTGGAACTTGGTTTCAAAAGTGAAAAAATATTGGAATAATTTAGGTAGCATAACAATGCTCCTTTAAAAAATGTCATGACAATGGTTTTGGACTAAAATATCTGAGGCAAATTTTTGAGATGAAATGAAAAGTGAAATGACACCTAGTTTAAACAAGTGACACACAAGTGGTTTTAGAATGAATTTATAAGGAAAAAAGTATGGCACAAAATAGATAGAGTAACACCTCTTAGGATAAAGGGGTATGAAAACAACATGATAGTTTTAGACTTGTTTTGAAATGACAATACAAACCAACAATTTTAGTCTAAAAACACACATGTAAATCAAATAAAAATAGAAGTAACACAAATGGCTTGTCCTATATCTATAACTAACATAGGTGTACATATCTTCTACCAAAGTTTACGTCGATATACCAATGCTTGTGAGGAATTAAGTGTTAATCCAAAAATTAAAGTATAGGTGTAGGTTAAGTTTTTACACCCCTCTATCTCTCAAAAATTGATACGTAACATGAACTTAGAGTGAGGAACACTCAAAATTTGGCAATAAATTTCACAGCAAGTGGGGTTCTAATTAAAATTTATAAATATCAAACATAATAAATGGTCCTAAGTGTGGCTAACATAATGGTGAAATCATATCAATTGAGTCCAAAGCACCTAGCTTGTTATGCAATGTTCTAATCCTTTGCATAATGAATTCATCCATGTAATTCTTAGTGAATTTTGATGTCTATCTTCCACATGGCTTAGGTACCCATTGGTATGGTTAGGCTAATCAATCACCACTATCCCATCCAACAATTTTCCTAATTTATATATCCCACCATGGATTAGGTCTAGTACAATTATAGGAGATGAAGCCCTAAGTCAATGCACCCTTAAAAAAACTTATGGGGAGGTGATGAACTCCCACCCATAAGACAAATGCATAAAAAAAAATTAATGGAAATGGAAATACTTTAAAGGTCACTTTTAAATCATCCAAGTCACTTGGAGCTTGGGGAGAGCATACACAACATTATTTTTGATACTAATTTACAAAAAATGACAATAAATTAAGCACTTTTGGTCACTTGAGTTCCTTAAAGGGGATGGGGGAGAGTATATACACAATAATTTCTAATTTACAACAAATAAAGAAACTAGTCTAATCAACTTTAAAATTTAGCTAACAAAAAAAACTAAACATAAAGTTAAAAAGATCTTAAGAGCTCTAACTAAAATTTATGTTCTTTTTAATAACAAAAAATTGACGTGTGATTAAAATATTAGGCCCCTTAACCTTTTTTGAACTTGTAATAACTTTGAAAGAAACAAAAAGGTAAATATGACTAAGTGGATTTTAAGCACCAAATAAAATGTACACGAGATTTTAACAATGCTAAATCTTCTCCTTGTCCACCTTAGGTCCTAAAACATGTTAGGGGGTTTGCTTGTCTAGAAGCCAAAAAACAAGTGAGTAAACAACAATCCATTTTGAGCTCTTGGGTTTTTATTTTTTCTTAGAGAAATCATCACTGATTACAACAAAGATTGATGCTGATTCTTGAAATTGATGTCATTTTGATTATATTGTTGATATTTCTTATAACCACAAAAAAAATGTGTTTTGAAATAAAAATGTTTGATAAGAAAGTTTTAAACTCAAATTTCTCATGAATCTACAAAAAAAAGGTTACAAAGGAAATAAATAGATTGTTAAGCACAAAAATGAAAGAAAGAAAAGTAAATTTTTGCTATGTTCCTAACTTGATCTATTTTGATGCAGAGACCATCATTGATTACTATAGAAATCATTGAATTTTCTTGTAATCATTGAATATTTAACATGATTGTCATTTATCCCTACAAACTTGTTAAAAATGACATGAATTTCAAAAATAAAACTCTAAACTTAAAGAATTAAATGCATATGTTAGAAAAACTAAAGCTAGCATATCAATTTTCTTGGTCATACAAGATGCATGGCCTAATTAGGCATACCATTATTTACCTTAGGTGTTCAAAGAGTAAAAAATATGTATATTAGTCCCTTATTATTCCAAATGATAAAACATTAAGCATAACAATACATTAGGACTAAACACTCTTGCCTAAGAAATAGGGAGAACATAATAAATAAACAAGATCAAAAAATAAATATAAAGACAATATAAATTTATTACCTCTTTTGTCAAATTTGATGCTTACTTATTGCCATAAGTATGTTCATATTTGGAATATGATGATTAGAGTCTTCTATAAATGTTCTTACATGGTGGTAACATATCTCCAATAGTCACTTATGGCTTGGTGTGAAGCTTGGCATATATTGGGCATTATAACACTACTCTGAAAGACTTCAAGAAAGTATTCCAATAGAATAACCTTACACACAAAATCTTGTTAGCATTTGGTGTGGGCACTTATATTACTATCTCAAATAACTAACTCTAACCCTAGGGAGGTTAATTTAAATTCTAACTTGGGTTGAGTCTAAATTAACCTAGGTTGAGTCAGTCTAACCTAGGGTTGGGTCAAAACTCTAATGAAATATTGACACCAGAGTTTCAGATATTTGTGAGGCATGAAAACTCATTTTAGATATTTGTGACCATGTGACTCATTTTTTTTTGAATATTTAGAAAATAATAAATCACTTTATTAACTCTTTTCGACTTTATATTTAGCTAAAAATTCCTTTTTTGGTAAATGAAATTCACTAATTTGATTTAGAATTTGTTTAGGTAAGTTAATTAAGATTTGAAATGTAATTAATCTTGTTTAGTGATTTTTGGATTTTGGATTTTGTTTCAAATGTTATGAATTAATAGCTTGACATGCTAAAAGTGTCAAATTACTAGGTCATAATTTGATTAGGGTTAAAATTGGACTAGGTTTTTTGTGCATACTGGGTAATACACTAAATAAACTAGCCTTGTCATGTTTCTAGGAAATTAAATGCTTTATGTAGATGAATATGGGTAATTAAAGTGATTTCTAGTATTAGATGTCTCATTTTCTAGAAATTAAACTGAATCTCAGGTTAGGCATGAAAGTGGCCAAAACTAATTGTCTACAAGAAGAAGCTGAGGGAGAAATTTATTACTATGGATTATGCACAAACCCTATATAGAAGATTAAAAATGTTTAGATAGAAGGATCATAATATACAAGAGTATATATATGAGTTTTATAAGCTTTCCATACACGTGGATCATGATGAGATAGAAGAGCAGATGGCTGCAAGTTTTGTAAATGGTTTGAAGTTTTATATTAAAGATGAATTAAACATGCATAAAATAATTTGCATGGAAGAATATTATTAGTTAGATTTGATAATAGTAGAAAAAAATAGATAAAATTTCAGATCTTCTGCTAATATGATTAGTTGGACAATACCGAAGCATTATCTAGAGGGCATTTCTTATCCAAATTGGTACCAAGAAAATGAATTTTATGAATACCATTGGGTTAATGGACATAATCTACATCATATGGTTAAAGAAGAGGAAAATATCATCAAATAAGTGGATGAGGTTGATTTAATACAAATAGAGGTAGCTTTAATACCACTAGAGGTAGCTTTAATACCACTAGAGGAGAATAATCACATGGTCTAGAAAGATAAGAAGATAAAAAACAAGGGTTTAAAAACCAATAAAGAAGAAGAGGATTTTAGAGAGGATGAAGCTATGGTGGATTTTTTACAAATAAACACAAGACTTATGTTTAGTATAGATGTGGAGAAGAAGATCATAGAGTATTTGAGTTTCCACACTACCAAGACCAATAAAAGAGGCAAGAACATTACCCAAAAATGAATTTATTTGAAGCTAAAATAGAAGAGAAAAATACTGAAGTTGCAAAAAATAGATATTGGAAAAAATCACATGATGAGAAGAATAATGATTGCTCCAAGGAAAAAACATGTGAAAAATAAAGGAGGTGATGCATGAATGTGAAAAAACATCTTTTAAACAAGTTTTACATTAGGAGGTAAGATATATAAGGTAATTATAGATGGTGGTAGTTGTGAAAATATGGTTTTTAAATCTATGATTGAGAAACTATGTTTGTAGTCTGAAAAACATCCTAATCCTTATTAGATTTCATGGTTGAATGAAGTTATAGTAGATAGAAGGTTCTTAATCAAGTTTTCTATAGGTAAAACCTACAAGGATGAACTATGGTGTGATGTTATACCAATGGATGCATGCCATGTGTTATTAATAAGGCCATGATAGTTTGGTAGAAAAATAGTTCATGATGGATTAAAAAACATGTATAGTTTCTAGAAAGGTGGTATGAAGGTAATTTTGTTACCTCTCAAATAAGGGAAAGATGAAATCATGTTGATTACAAAAGAATTTATCAAATATGTGAAGATGATAGGTTGCTTCTATGCATTAGTAACAAATAAAGAAGACACAAAAGTGGTGCAGATACCAACAAAATTAGTAGTGTTGAAATAATATGTAGATGTTATACTTGATGAGTTACGAGATGGTTTACCACCAAAGAGAGATATTCAACATCACATTGATTTGATTTCAAGATTAGCTCCACCTAATCAAATAACTTATAGGATGAGTCCAAAAAAATATAAAAAATTGAATAAATAGGTTACTAAATTGGTGAGGATGTAGTAAGGGAGAGCATGAGTCCTTGTGTAATACTAGAATTACTAACTCCATATAAATATGGAGGGTGGAGGATGTATGTGGATACTATATAAATTAATAAAATTATAATCAAATACATGTTTCATATACCTTGTTTACATGATATAATGGATGTTCTTATAGGATAAATATTTTACCAAGATTTATCTAAGGAGTGGATACTATCAGATTCAATTTTATGAAGGAGATGAGTGGTAAATAACATTCAAGACTAGAGATGATTTATATGAGTGGATGGTGATACTATTTGGGTTATCTAATACACCTAACACATTTATGAGGGTGATGAACATACTGCTACAAGAATATAGTGGTAATTTTGTGGCAGTTTATATTAATGATATTTAATATTTAGTAAGACTAAATAAGAGAAATTACAACATTTGAGAATGGTATTATAATTGTTAATAAAAACCAGTGCACTATCTCTTTTAATGTCCTCGTGTACCTTCACTTTAATATTTTACTATACAACACACACTAAAAAGTACATTAAGTCCTAAAGTATTAACTACTAAGATTATACAAAATTGAAGAAGTGTAGGTTTATGCAATTTTTTTTGGTATTTGTAGTTTTAACAGATGGTGTAAGGATGGAATAAGAAAAAGTAAAGGCAATTATTCAATGGCCTATCCCAAAGAGCATCACAAAGGTAAGAAGTTTTCATGGTTTAACAAATTTTTATAGAAAGTTTATTAAGAATTTTAGTGGTCTTGTTACACCAATAATAAATTATATGAGAGGAAAATATTTTCATGGACAAGGGCATCAACAAAAAGATTTGAGTTGTTGACAAAACAATATAGAAAAACCTATTTTAACATTACCTAATTTTAGCAAAGTGTTTGAGGTTGATTCTGATGCTTTGTTTGTGCAAATTGGTGCTATGTTGAGTCAAGAAGGGAAGCCAATAACATATTTTAGTGAGAAATGAATGAGTTAATAATAAATTATTCTATGTATGATGTTAAATTTTATGCCATTGTACAAGCATTAAGACATCGAAGGCATTACCTAGTGCTTAAGGAATTTATCTTATTTATTGATCATGAAGATTTGAAGTATGTGAACACTCAAAAGAAGTTAAATATTAGGCATGAAAAGTGGGTGTATTTCTTGTAGGGTTATACTTTTGTGTTGAAGCAAAAATAAAAAAAATTAGAATAAAGTAGCTGATGCTTTAAGTAGGCGAGTAGGGTTGTTAACTACAATGGTGAGTGATGTAGTTGGATTTGAATTTATTAAAGAGGTATATGATACTGATCTAGATTTTGGAAATATAGTTGAGATATGTATGAATCCATTGATAGGTGATACAATTAATGTTTATGAAGAGTATACTATGCAAGATGGTTACCTCTTCAAAGGGAAACAATTATGTATTCCAATTGGTTTTTTAAGAGACAATATTATAATAAAATTACATAGTGGTGGTTTGGATGGACATATTTGTAAGATAAAGATGATAGCTTTGATGGAGGAGAAGTATTTTTGGAAAAAGATGAAGAGATATGTGATAAAATATGTTTCAAGATGCATGATATGTTAGGTGGAAAAAGGACATGTATAAAATATAGGGATGTACATTCCATTACTAGTTTCAAGAGGACCATGGATATATTTGAGTATGGGTTTTGTATTGGAATCACCAAACACACAGAAAGGTAATGATTCAATGTAAGAAAATCAATGATGCCACTAGAGTTACAGAATTTTTATTTAAAGATACTGTGAGATTACATGGTGTTCCAAAAAATATTACATCAGATAGGGACACAAAATTTTTGAGTCATTTTTAGAGGACTTTATGGAGGAATAAGATACAATTCAGTAGTGCATATGATCCCAAAATAAATGGATAGATAGAAGCTATAAATAGGATTTTGGGAAATTTATTGAGATGCATAGTTAGAGAGAATCCCAAGCAATGGGACTTGGCCTTACCGCAAACTAAATTTGTATATAATAGTTCAATGAATATATCAATAAGAAAATTTGCATTTCAAATTGTTTATGGGATAAATCCTATGAGTGTTTTAGATTTGGTACAATTAATAATTGTAGAATGAATTAGTGATGATGGAGAAGCATTGTAGAACATATATAATAATTACAAGAAGAAAGAAGAAAATTATAGGAAAATAATAAGTATAAAGCAACAAAAGATGTCAGAAGAAGGTCAAAAATATTTGAATAAAGATATTTAGTGATGGTTTACTTGAGAAAATATAGTTTTTTTAAAGGCACATATAACAAGTTGAAGTACAAGAAAATTGGACCATGCAGAATTGTAAACAAAAGAAATAACAATATTTATGAGGTGAGTTTACCACATAATTTTGATATCTCTCCAGTATTTAATATTTTAGATATATATTATTTCCATGGATAAGATGGTGAAAGTGAGGAATATGAAGAATTATATTGGAAATAATAGGTTCCAAAGAAGAAGAAATAAAAAATAGTGCAGGTTTTGGATAAAAAGGCAATAAATACAAGGCAAAGAAGTTATGACAAGTATTTAGTATAGTGGGAAGGATTACAATAAGAAGATAAAACTTGTATTGTAAAATGGAAACTAAAGAATAATGATAAGAACAAATGGTAATAGTACAATCAAAGCAACTTGCACGAGAGGAGAATGATGCAAAAAAGAGGTCAAACTTTCAAAGGCCATAACTTTTGATCCATCGCTCCATTTGAGGCCATATTCATGCCAAATTGACTATCTTAAAAATTTAAATGCTTCTATAATCAGACCTTCTAGTTATGAGATGTTTTAAATATTTTTTATAAGCCATATATGACCATTTGAGGGTCCAAAATTACAGTTTAATATTATTTTTAAGTTTTTTCTATATTTAAAAATTGATTATTTTTGTAACCAAACTTAAAATTTAATTGAAATTCATCTGATAGGTTAATTTTAGTGTTAATTGTATTTTTAGAGATTTATAAAACCATGTGTACTTGAATTCAAAACTTACTAAAAATAACAATTGCTAAAAATAACAAGTTGAGTTTTATTTATTTTTAGAGTTCCAAATTTTACATGTCAACTTTAATTCTAAGTTGAAGCTTATTTATGCATGGTTTTTAATTATTTGAATCATTCAATATGAATCAATATTCGTTATTATTCAGTATCTTGACCTATTATATTTTTATTTGTCTTGATATTATTCAAGTTCATAAGATCAAATGATCCATATTATATCATGGTTGTGCCAATATCACACTTATTTCTATCCTTGAGGTGTCAACATGTATGTAGAAGGGAAGCTTCCATTATGGAAATATTACTATCTATGTGTTTAGGATATTTATTCTCAATGCATCAAATGTGTCATGTCACATTATATTCCAATCAATTATTTTGTTATACTTTTTCTTCAATAATTCCTATATGGGTTCACTGATCATGGCATAACCTCTAATAATATTCTGATGGTATCTTGTGTACCCTATTAATGTGAAAACCTATATTTGCATTTTAGGTGGCGATAAGTTGACAATGATTTTTATTTTTAAGAGATCAATCATTGATAATTGTAAATTATATGACCTAATAATGTTTTGAAAGGCATTAAAAATATGAATTTATTTAAATTAAATGTAATTTGTAATATGCAACATCATTCAAACATTAAATTGAGTGATTGGATGTGATCCATTAGTAATACATAAGTAATCTAGTTGTCCAAATATACTTCCAAGAAGTCATGGATAAAATATTTAAAATAGTTGACCATGATTCAACTAATACAATTGAGGCATTCTTAAGGCCAAAGGGTGTCATTGTGTACATGAATGAACCCCATTATGTATAAAATGTTATTTTTGTTTATCCTTGTTTATCAATCTAAACCTAGTGATATTGAGAGTATTTTTTTTTGAAATAATACACCTTTATTTCTATATTTTTTTTTAAAACTTCTTCTATGAATGGTGTTAGGAAAGGATTATAAATACAAGTTTTGTTTAATTATATGAAATCAACACACATCTGTAGTTCATCCACATTTTTATTTTTCACAAAACATCAGACCAATATATTTTGCATCATCTACCAGCTCTATGATACCCATAACTAACATTTTCTCAAAAATTTTCTTGAATTTGATCTTCATGTTAGGGTTTAGTCAATAGGGTCACATCTTGATAGGTCTGACATGTCATTTCAATTTAATTTTCATAGTTCCTAGTTCAGGCTTAATGCTACACATTTTATTGAAATTATTTAGAAATATATATTAATATTATTTTAACAATTCTACCATTTTCAAGAATGTAAATTCTTCCTAGTAATTTCTAATTTTAGATCATTTGGAATATCCTTCATGGGATATTTTTGCTTGGTAAAATTTCAAAGGTTGATAAACATATTGTGTCGTATCCTCCTCAATTTCAATTAGTTAACTTTCCCCTTCTTTTACAGTATAGTTGATGTTATTTAGATTGATATATTTTTATTTTTTAGATTCTCATTTTTTCTATTTTATAGCATCTTACTAGAATATTTTGATATACTTTATTTAGGATTTGCATGGCTTTTTAATTTTTTATTTCTTCTATTGTTGGATTATTCCACGTATATATTATATCCATAGTATCCATAGTTTTTTAATTTTATCTTTTTTGTTTTGTTTTATGTTTTCTAAATTGTGTTATGGTGTCTTAAATAAAGGATATTAGAAAATATTTGATTTTTCTCAAAGTGTGTCATATTATTTTATCTAGTTCATGAAAGTTAAATGTGTAGAAAAAGTCATTAAGTATCTGATCCTAACTCTTAGTCAATCTTCACATTTCTTGGTTCATATACCATGCATGTATTATATGTCCTAAGGTCTAATAAAAATAATGTGTTTATATTTTTGGGTTAGTTTCTCCAATCTATCTCCAATATGCTTCACATCTATTGATATGTTGATGCAGACTTTATTTTCCTATGAATTCGGTGAGAGCCTTTAACTTACCTTATTGAATTGAACACATCTCAATGAGTATGACAAGGGTGTTCTAATTCTTCATATATGCCTTATGTGTTTCCCACTATACACAAAATTTATTACTAATGTATCATCTAAAGATTTTATTATACTATTTCATTGGAGAATACTTTCTCCATCTTGTTAAATATATTTTTACATCACCAATTCATGGGAATTAAGGTAAGTTACTATGTGATGTTCCCTTTCTCAATTATAATTCCCTTTTGATTTGATTTTGTGGGGCCTCTATTGTGTTTATTTTTTTCATTATTTTCTAATATAGTATCTCTATAGTATCTCTTTTATTTGTGGTAGTATATATGGGTAATGTTACTATGCATTATCACCTTTCATTTCTAATTATTATAATGTATTTGTGTTGTTTATTATTTTCTTTTCCTTCTTTGTTACAAGTAGGATAATTTTATTGGTCTACAATATACTAAGTATTTCTATATTACATATAAATGTCCCTTATTTTCTTGATATTATAATGTTATGTGATATGTTCATTTTTATCAATTTTTATGGTATGCAGTAGATAACTTGTGGCATAATTAATTAATTCTATGGTATGAATTATGTGGTTTTTTGTATATATTATATGTGTCACAAATTTTCTTCTAGATTTCATAGAATTTTGAATTATTATTTGTCCTATGGTATTGTGTATTACGTCTACATCATCATCCCATGTTTAAGTGTTATTATAAAATATGTCCGCTTCCTCATCTATGATTGAATGGTACTCAATTTCATCTTCCTCAAATGAATAATATTATTCCTCAAGGGATGTTATATTTATTTTTTTTCAATCAATTCTTCTTAACTACAACATTTTACAAACTCCTATTTATGGTTTCATGTATACCCATGCTTCTATATCTTGTTTGGTGTCAGACTCAACTTTTTAATTTTATAAGTTGATTTATTCTCATTCATTGGGCTCAAAATACTTATCACAATGGGGTACTTTATCGATGGTATAAATCCCTTGGAGATCATCGAAATCATTTTATTCATCCTTATTTTCCCATACTTCTTTAGTTCAAGCGACACTCATACTTATTTCTAACGGGACATATGCTATGATCACATTTACTTCAAGGTTTATCTATTCATCCTTATAATTTAAAATATCATTACAATTTGAAAACCACCATAGCACTAAAAGCTTGGAATATGATGGGTTTTTGGAAAAACATTCCATTACTTCAATATATATTGTTTTGGATATCCCCATAAAATTCACCTTTGCCCATTTTAATACTCATATTGGTGATTTCAAGCTACCTTTTTTCATTAAAATATCATAATATACTATATGTAATATGGGTTTTCCTAATGCTTCCTATGTTCTTTAAAACATGACATTAACATCAAATCCTAAATCTAGAAATGTATTTTTAAACTCGCAACCTTCTACCTTGATATCTAAGATCATCACTGAGTTTTTTCCTTCTCTTTTTCTATGTAATTTTTTTTAATTTTCAATTTTAATTTTTTATGTTATTTTCATGTAGAATGTGAATTCTAATTTATTCCACCATGCAGTATGTGCATTCCTATTTATTCCAATACTTACAAGATTGTTAAGGTTTTTGTAACAATGACTGTTCATTTATAATTTTTCACTATTTTATTAAACCCCACCATTTATTTCTCTTTGAAATATGTTTGCTTCACCTCTTCCTTCCACTATAATTTTTAAATTATGTGTTTGATCTATTACACTATTTTTTCATGGGTCTTAGGATTTGGGTAGGTTTATCTATAATTTTTGTTGCTCGATACATCTACCCAATGTGTCCCATTTACATTTTTTCAAATGCCACTCTGCATTAGTAAAACTACTCTCCCTTTGTCCATTATTTTGTCTGTGTTCATTTTATTTATGGTTTTCATGTTCTAATTTTATCTTAGTTCTTATTATTCTTTTAGTTTTTTTGATATAATTACCAACTTGTCTAGAATTTTTTGGATGTTTTTCTCAGTCTTCTTCCTTATTTTCCCATGGTACCTTATTTAGATGTTGAGTTCCTTTAGTGGCATCATTTAAAGCTTATGTATTTATGTATAGGTTTTTGAAAATTAGGTGGATTGTGGAAAATTATACATGTCATGTATGCCTTTATCTTGACATAAGGCACATTTGTTTTATTTTGGTGCAATGCAAGTTTGTGAAATGTGTCATTCTTTTGCACATTTGTAGTAAGTAGGGGGATATATTTCTTATCTACCTTGTCCTCTATGATAATTTATTCCTTAGTACCATTGGTAATTATTTTCATGGAAACCTTGATACCATTAGTACTTGTGTCATCTTTGATAATTTTTTCCTTGATAAATGTATGCACCCAAAAAATGCACAGTGTGATATTTTCAAAAAATCAAATGATGATGTAATTATATCCAAAAATATGCCTAAGCCTAATTTTATATAAAATTTTAATCCCCACTCTTTCTTTATTCCATTTTTTATACTTTTAAACCTTTGAAATTTCCTATCTTAATTAATTTTTGCCTTAATAGTTGAGTTGCCTCATTTTGACAAAACCACCATGTACTACATTGAAACTACAAGTCTTATGATGGAACCACCCATATTTAGTGTGTTATGCCACAATAGTTTTGTTAGAGTCACAAATTTTTATTAATTTGATATAGTTATTTCATAACTTTATGCAGTGGTTTCATCCCTACCACATGTAAACAACAATGGTTTCACCACAACTTACTTGTTTTAATTTTTAGCATATGAGACTTGAGTTCTCACATGTTTTGCATGATTTTATTAATGTTTAAATATTTATTTGATTTTTTTCACCCTGATTATGGTCCATATCACTCCTAATATTGTTTATATCAATATGTGTTCCTCCTAATTTTAGCTCTTAGTCAATCTCAATTAAACTCATACTTACATCCTCCTTGCTTCTTCTACAAGTATCTCAATTTTGGACAAATTTTAGATCCAAATTTTGCATTTAATATTGGTGTTTTCAAGATTTATAAAACTCAATCCCACATGATTTTATTTTTCTAAAATATTATTTCTCCATATTTGGTCATCTTTGTGTCAAATCTAGATAGTTTTAGAAGAGCAAATTTATTAGATTAACAACATGGTCTTTGTTATCAGTGGATCAACCAAACATAATATAAATGCAATCTTATATAGGATTATGTTATTATTATTATACTTATTTTGATACCATAATTTTAAAAATATTTCTTATGGTCATGTTGAGTGGAGGAGGTAGCTTACTGAGGACATTTTACACAATAATCTCTTACCTCTACTTAGTCATAACCAATGATCAAGTTGGATAATTTTATTTTTCAGTATTATTTTTCATTTATTGGTTTAGAATAGTTTAGTTTTATTTATTTAGTAGTTTATATTCATACTCAGAATCACATCAAATAAAAAATTAAAAAAATCCTTCTCTTTCCTCTCTTGCATAAAAACATAGTCTAGATGTCTTATTTTTATAATTGCATGTTAATATTATTTGAAAGAACATAGTCTTGCACATATCATAAGGGTAGATAAATAAAATAATAAAAATAGGTAAAACAAAATAAAATAACTAATTTTAATTTTTAATCAAGATGTCATACACAAAAAACTATCAAACACACACACACAAACTTAGATAACCTAGAAATTCAAAACTAGCATACTAGATCTAGATTTTCATTGTTGCATAGTGAAAGAACACTATTTTATATCATCTTATTAAAAAAAAAAATATTTATACTTTCATAATTATGTACATAGATCATTATAATTATATTGAAACATTCAAAAATTTTCAAAACTCATCTCTAACTTGCACGTGTGAAGATAAATTACTAAATTATTATAAGTGTGCTTGATAAGTTTTTTAAGACTTGAAATTCATATTTACATGCGATAAAATGAAAATTGAATATTATTATTTTATAATATTTTCACATGAAATATAAAAACAAAGTTATATCATTTATATTACATTAGATAAAGCATCTTGTAAGCTAGATAAAGCTAGGGAAAGTCAACACTTGCATATTTCCTTAAGAATTTCAATTTATGTTTGCATGCATCTAAACCATTGAAAAAGAATAAAAAATAATAATTATCCTTTAATTTTATTTCATTATTATTTTTTACATTGATATCAAGGTTCTATTTTTATCAAGTATATTAATTCATTTCATTTTCCAAACATTATCAAACCAATCCCAAAAATTTAGAAAAGCCTTGTCAAAATGAACATGAAAACTAAACCTTCCTATACCATTAAGAAAATAAAGTATACCATTAAAAAAATTATCCATACAAGTTCATATGTTTAATTAAACATACAATAACTTTTATTTCATCTTTCATGGTATTTACAGAGTGTCCTTACCTTGTTAGAGTAGGTCTTTTCCCTAGGGTTAAATATTATGTTCTTGGAAGCAACCAAAAGATAAACGTCAACGTAAAGCTAATATTATAATTATTATATTCAACCCAATTACACACCTCATTTTTAACTATTTTTATGCTCTTGATGAGTAATAATGAATTCTTAACCCTCCCATAGTCATTTTGTCCCAAAACTGGGGTTGCTAATACAATGTCATCCAATCTTAGCTATCCACCTTCCCTTTTATTTCTTCCTTAGGAACTAGCCTCATTGTATTTAATTCAATTTTTATATGGCATTGATTGGGTATAGCCAAAAAGATAGGGCATAGCTAAAATAATATAGTTGGGTGGATATTAGGGTGGATTGCCTAGCAAGCTAGATCCAAGAAACACAAAATTCCTTGGGGGATGTCAATCCACACTTTTAAACAATCAAGTTCTGGAAGATAAAGTACTTGTATAAATAATTTAAGATACTAAAATCAAATACAAGAAGTGCTTGATGAGAGAATAGATGAAATTAACTAATTATAGAAATAAATAGGTTAATAATAATGTTAAATAACTTGGGTGTGGTTTAAAATATAGGGTAGGGTTCTGTGATTAGTCAAAGGGTCTGAGAGTTGGATTTGGTTAAGGTTTAGTGGGTGAAAATAGCTTGCTATTATTTTGTCACATAGTGACCATTGATGGTTGAGGTGATCATCAGTGGTTAGGCTAATTCTCGATGGTTGAAGTAACCATTAGTGGTTAGGATAGATCGTTGATGGTTAGAGTGACTGTCAGTGGTTACTGTGGGTTAGATTTGGTTAAGAAAAAGGTTATTTGGATGAGGTCATAGAATGGAATTATGAGAGATGGGTTTGGGCTGGGTTGATTATGAAATATAAAATAAATAAATAAATGATTGAAAATATATACTTATCTTGTTGGTCATTGATCTAATGGATGGTTGAGGTGGTTGGTTGATAAACGTATTGATAGAGTCTAGGGTAATTTTGGTAGAGTAATGATACTTAGATATTGGTTGATGGATGATGTCACTTCAACTCTTTATTTCACTTTCTGTTTCATTAGAAGAATGACCTATAAAATAAAATGCTGATGTAAGAAGCTCTAGCTTTGGATGATTGATTGATTGATTCTATATTTGGATTCACTCTCTCTCCCTCTCTCTTTATAGGAAGGAAGGAGAGGTATAACAATATGTAAACAAGAGGCTCAACAAGCAATTTATTTTTAGTTGAGCTAATTATAGAAAATAAAGCTTCAATTAAAGTGGAGTTTGATTGTTTAGGTAGTGAAAACCTAACCATTGATAGTCAGGCCTAACCATTAATAGTTAGGGTGACTGTCGATGATCGAGGTTTGAAAGAAAAATTGGGTTAGCCAGTAGGTTAATCCTAACTTGAGTTAGGTTTAGTTTATGGTTGAGAGGTCAGGGTTGGTCCTTATAGGGTCCTAAGATGTTCTAGGGGTGTTTTGACATCTATAACCATGGTGTGTGGTCTTCTAATGTCTATATTTTTCCCTTTTTTATTATGCAATTTGTATCAGTGAATGATAAAATAAAAATAAAATGTAGGTCAAAGGTTTGGTTCCCTCAAGTATGGGAGGATGTTTTCCCCCTCAAATTGGGATTTGATGAGGTGAAATAAAATTAAGTATGGGTTTGATAAGTGGTTAAGTTTGGTGATGGAGGTGGCTGATAAGTTAGGCTCTAAAGTCTAAACATGCACACAAAGTGCAATAAAATGTGATAGCTAAGATTGTGCATTGACTAGGTTACCATGGTTGGTAGAAATAAGGTCAATACTAGGAGGACAAGTGACAAGTAGACCATATGACCATATTTGATAGTTGGGATACACTTATAAACTAAATTTTCCTAGATAAGGTTAGTGTTTCTATGGGTATCCAAGGTAGGAAGTTCTCTCATGAAGACATAAATTGGTTGGGTATGCATAAAGTAGTGTAAGTTCAAAAATGTTTAATATGGAAAGTAGTTGGTGTGGTCAAAAGGACCAAGGCAAGGTCATCATAAAATGAGCTCTTGTTTGTGCCAAATGGCTAGTATTAAGGTGATGGGGTTGAAGGTAAGTTTAGTGGAGTTGATATCTGATTGGTTGGGTTGGTTTGGTTTGGGTGAATTTTTTTTTAGAGGCAGAAGAAAAAATGCCAATATACTAATCATTGATGGTTAGGGGGTTTGAATTTGAATGTTAGTGGTTAGGTGCAAAACCCTAAAAGGATAGAGATAAAAAGTGAGATTATAGGCATTTTCATTTATTAAAATATTTTAACTTTAGCATTTTGCTCCCTAACATTATATGTGAGAAGACATTGATGATATTTATTGAGTGGGTGAGTGGTTGAGTTGGATTATTGACCAAGCTTTAGAGGGTGAACCTAGCTAGGATGCAGGGTGGATGAAGATGTGGCCAAGGAATGGGTACCAAGATTCCTCCTCGATGATGGTCAAAGAATAAGGTAGGGGTTATATTCAATTAATAGAGTAGTTTGATTTGAGAAAATGCATTGTGATTTGAGTTTGGGTGGTTATATATGTAGGTATGGTTAGGTTTTGTCCTAGGTTTAGGGTTTATGGTGTGAATTTAAAATTCAAAATGGTAGTTAAGATTTTAGATAGTCAAGGTTTGTGTAAGGGGGTAAGGTAGAGTATAAGGGTAGAAATTGGTAAGTGTTTAGTTATTGTTTGGTAGTTTTGGGTGAGGGTTGGGTTTGGGCATTTTATCAGTGGTCACCCATAGTGACTATTAGTGGTCACTACTGATTGTCGATGGTTGATAAAGGACCATCATAGGTTTTTGCCTACCCATCAATGATCGATAAGGTTTGGTTTTATTTTTGAAAAAAAGTTTAGGTAATGTTTGAGAAAGTGATGTCAAGGTGAATGTTTGAAATTTAATTTGAAGGTTTGAGGTTAAAAGGTAATGGTATGAATAGGTATGAACAAGGTATGAAGGACGGAAATAATTAAATGACATAGGGTGATAAGTAGAATCTATAGGTAAAAAATAATATAGAGAACTATGTTTGTTGGCTGTCAAACCTTGTAGGCATGGGAGTAGATCCAGATGTGGGACACAGTACCTCATATCTTTCTCAAGATTCATCAAGGGATGAATGTAGATGATTGGTATCATATGGAGGAGGTGGGCCTTGGTGCTATGATGTATTACCAGTATATGTCATAGGATGTGATGATGATCATGGTACTCATTAAGAGATGGGATCCTACCATGAACACCTTTCTAGTACCCATAGGTGAGATGAATCTCTTACCAGAGGATGTTCATAAGATTACATGGATACCCATTCAGGGTGAGCCAATTTATCATATAGAGATGGAAGATCAAGATGACTTCATGGAACTATTATATGGAGATGACTTTTGATCCGTAATCTCCACTGATTCAACTCAAAGTGAAGTTCAAAATATGAATACTGATTTCTCAAAACTGATACAAATTCTTGAAAAACTCAAAAGAACTTGCAAAATGTTTTGGCATAAATCATTCTCAGTTATTGAACCAGTTTTTTAATAATGTTGTGTTATAATTGTCATAATGAAAATTAATTGCATGAGTTCATTTACTAATTAAACCAAATCAGCAAACTGAAACAAAATCATGCATCAAAATGACAAATTACCAAGAAACACGAAACGTGATAACTGAGTTCATCTCAACAAATGATGCCTACATCTCCAGGTTCTCCAAAGGAGTGGACCATTTCCATTAAGGAAATTTCAAAAACCTAGAAACAATAAATAACTTTCCTACAAGTTGATCTCTCAATGCGAAAATTCACCTTCACCATGACTGATAATCAAGCCTGACACTTTCAAATTTTGTGAGTCTTCACACCTGCAAAGTTGCTTCAAAAGTCCTAAAAATCTCCTCTATAGGCTTAAAAATACTCTTCCAATATATAAATTGGATAAAAAGAGTATTAAGACTGAGTATCATGGCCAAAAAATGGATAAAAATCCATTATATAAGATTTCTCAAAGCTTTTACAAAGTCTCAGCCTTTAAAAATAAAAAAACACAGTCCAAAACTTGTTTAAAATAAATACAGATTTATGCTTTTATAATCAGTTTGAAGCCTGTGGCATAGTGGCTAAGTCTCCTAACTTTTTGCCACAAAGTGAGGGGTTCAAAACTGGCCGCCCACCTTTCTAGGTGCCTTGACTGATTTTGAATTTGTCTCCTCCTTGTTTGGCATGTCGGCCTCCTCCTTAGACGCTTCAAACTTTGTTTTTAGCCCACATGTGTGGGTTGAGTAGTTAAGCAAGGCTTAAAATAGCCTTTGACCACCATTTTCCAATGTGGTATTCATCCACATGCTATGCGCTTAGGAAAGGGAAGAGTTTGAAAGGGTCTTTGGCCGCCCACTTGTCACGTGGCTTCGGCCACCTAAGACTCCTTGACTTGGGCTCCCCTTCGAACTCGGTCTTTCCTTCCAACTCACCACCTTGCTTGCCACATGGCTTAGTCAACGAGCTTATCTTTGGGCTTAATCATGCCACATGTTGACCTTTGATTGGTCCACTTGTCACATGTAAATAATGCCACGTCACTTTATGACACCAAATTTTTACCTGTTGAACCAAAACTTTAGCGGCCTATAACTTTTGCATACGGTGTCCATTTTGTAAACCAGGAAAAGCGTCGAAAAGCTCTCGACGATCTATACACTGTGAAATAATTTTTTATCAAAATATGGAAACTTTTATTTTTTCACAAATGGAGAGATCCACCTAGATCAAACCTCCCCACTAAGCACTTTTGGACCCCAAAAGCATGGTCTTCATCAAAAATGATTCTATAAAAACATCACTGCAACATATCATAGTAATAATTCAAATTTCAAACTGAATCCTTGAAATGTCAGTGAAAAACAAATATCTACCCATTGCCACATTGTGGATAGAAACACACTACTTGCTCAAATGTCACATCTCAAAAATGGTGCATCTGCCAATCACTGCAAATTATTCACCAAGTGCAACTGCATACCAATTTTTTAGTGTAATAATTTTACACACTATTTGTAACCACAATTGACAGTTACAATAAAATGCCCAAAAATGAATAAGGGTCTTAGAGAATGTGCAAATATCATGCATGGCTACAAATAGTTTGTATAATTAGTACAATTACAAACGGTGCACATAAAGGGTCTTATAAGCCTCTATTTGCACAATATAAAAGACAACATATAAAATGCAATGCAAATTTCTCAAAATAGACATACTGCTCATGTCCATATAAACTACATATACTATTGTCAAGGTTTAAAATTGAAGTTTCAAAATCCCAAACATGAGAAAATATTCCAAATATGTTTAACCTATCCCTTGGTTGTTCTTTACAGGCCACTCCAATAAACCATATCAACATTCAAAGCATGGGTAATGTCCTTTATCATCACATATCAAGGATCCCAAAACATGAATGCATTATCAATCCACTAATCATGACAACATGAATGTCAAAATTTGTTTACCAACCCTCTTAATCAAATTTCCTAATTAGTTGGTGAGATTTCTTTAGTGGATTTAGTAACATTTGTATGGGTTGATTTAACTTCATTAATTACCTTATTGATAGGTTTATAGACCATATTAATCTTACCATTTCTAGGATGGTGTGATGGTTGAAGTCTCCAACACTTTTCAACCCAATGTCCACTTCTGTTACAATGAGTACAAAACCTTTTGTCCACTCTATTGGAAAACATATTCTTATTGCTACTCTCATAACTCTGTCTAGGTGAATAGTCTTTCAAAATCTTTCCTAACAAAGATTTACGTTTCCAACATTTGGCTACAAAATGATTAGACAATCCAAAAAAATTGCATGGATAAACGCACCACAAATTTTGTGTACCATAATAAAAAGGAACATTCAAATATTTATGTTGTCTAGTAGAATTAGAATCAACATGATTGCAAGTGTGGCAAAAAGAATGTGCTTTACCCTCCATCCAAGAGGATTTACAATTCTCCATAACACATCTTGCTTCTGCTTTCTCAAAGCATTCACTTGTTTCATTCTGAATACCAGATCTGTATCCTAACCCTGCATGATTAGGCTTATTCTCTACCTGAATGGGGTTAGTATCACCTTGGCCATCCTTTCCTAGGCCTTTTCCATTAAATCCCATTTTAACATGTAATTTTGAACCTATTCATTTTGTATATTGTTCAAATTTATCAAAATCATTGTTACTAGATTCTTCATGGGAAGGAAAATCAATTGATGACTTACATGCACTTAGAATGTTTTCATCTGTCATAGTGCTTGCATCTACAGTGGAAGGAGAATCCTTCACTTGTCCACCATTCTGTAGTTTTTCCATGAGCTCATCCTTGGCTCGTAACTCCATTTTCAAATGGGCAATCTCCTCATCCAAGGAGTTCAATCTTTCTCTCAAGAAAGCATTCTCTTCCTGGATTTGTTGGTTATATGCTTTAAGCTCATCAAGCTTGGATCTATTTGATAACTTGCCCATTGCACCTGTCGAATCACAAAAATTGAAACAAATGCCAAAATAGAAGCAAAAACAACAACCAATTGTTAAATCCCATTGATCAACTTCTCTGATACCAACTTGATCCATAAACTCCATTGATTCAACTCAAAGTGAAGTTCAAAATATGAATACTGATTTCTCAAAACTAATACAAATTCTTGAAAAACTCAAAAAAACTTGTAAAATGTTTTGGCATAAATCATTCTTGATTATTGAACCAATTTTTTAATAACATTGTGTTACAATTGTCATAATGAAAATTACTTACATGAGTTCATTTACTAATTAAACCAAATCAGCAAACTGAAACAAAATCATGCATCAAAATGACAAATTACCAAGAAACACGAAACGTGATAACGGAGTTCGGCTCAACAGATGATGCCTACATCTCCGGGTTCTCCAAAGGAGTGGACCGTTTCCATTAAGGGCATTTCAAAAACTTGGAAATAATAAACAACTTTCCTACAAGTTGATCTCTCAATGCAAAAATTCACCTTCACCATGACTGATAATCAAGCCTAGCACCTTCGAATTTTGTGAGTCTTCACACCTGCAAAGTTGCTTCAAAAGTCCTAAAAATCTCCTCTACGGGCTTAAAAATACTCTTCCAATATAAAAATTGGATAAAAAGAGTATTAAGACTAAGTATCATGGCTGGAAAATGGATAAAAATCCATTATATAAGCTTTCTCAAAGTTTTTACAAAGTCTCGGCCTTTAAAAATAAAAAAACACAGTCCAGAATCTGTTTAAAATAAATACAAATTCATGCTTTTATAATCAGTTTGAAGCCTGTGGCATAGTGTCTAAGTCTCCTAACATTTTGCCACAAGGTGAGGGGTTCAAAACTGGCCGCCCACCTTTCTAGGTGCCTTGACTGATTTTGAATTTGTCTCCTCCTTATTTGACGCATCGGCCTTCTCCTTGGGCGCTTCAAACATTGTTTTTATCCCACATGTGTGGGTTGAGCAGTTAAGCAAGGATTAAAATAGCCTTTGACCACCATTTTCTAAGGTGGTATTCATCCGAATGCTGTGCGCTTGGGGAAGGGAAGAGTTTGAAAGGGTCTTTGGCCGCCCACTTGTCACGTGGCTTCGGCCACCTAAGACTCCTTGACTTGGGCTCCCCTTCGAACTTGATCTTTCATTCCAACTCGCCACCTTGCTTACCACATGGCTCAGTCAATGAGATTATCTCTAAGCTTAATAATGCCACGTGTCAACCTCCAATTGGTCCACTTGTTGCATGTAAATAATGCCACGTCACTTTACAACACCAAATTTTTACCTGTCAAACCAAAACTTCAGCGGCCTATAACTTTTGCATACGGTGTCCGTTTTGTAAACCACAAAAAGCGTCAGAAAGCTCTCGATGAGATCTACATTGTGTAATCATTTTTTTAATCAAAATATGGAAACTTTTAGTTTTTCACAAATGGAGAGATCCACTTGGATCAACTTTAACTTGGCAAGGTGGGATGTAGGAGGCTTCAAGTACACTTTACTATACTAGAGGGTGAGATATGATAAGAGGCTACTAATGATGATGATGATGGTGGTGGTTTCATGCTTTGATGTATAAAATTTGAGTAGTGCGAGGGTATTTTATTTGTTGTTAGGGGTATTGGTTGAGATGCTATTGGGCCACATAGTGTTCAGTTGGGTGCTTGTGCTGCTAGTTGAGATATACAGGGAGCTATGGGGATTCAGAGCCCATAAGAGGTATGATATCAGTATTGGATTTATTTTACACTATTGGGCCTATGGGCACATCTAGGTGTTGAGGCTAATGGGGCTATCATGGGAGGGGTACATATAGATGAACTTTAAAGTCAAGTCTATAATGTAGAGATCTAATTTTAACCTTTCAAAACCAAGTGGAGGGGTTCATGACATTAATTGGTTTAGAGATGCACTAGATGACTTGGCTGTCAGAGATGTGATCTGGAGACCTTATGTTAGGTTTCTAGAGTGGGCTCATTCCAAGAGACATACACTATTCCTATAGATCTGTAAGGGAAACCCCCAAGAAACAATAAACATGCTCCAATCCCTACTTAGTCAGGATCTTGCTCTACCAATTAGAACACATGTGATTACTTCTTGTATTAGCAACTAAACACAGAATTATACCAGAATCAATAAGTAACTAGAAATGTGAAACAACACAGGAATTAAGAGACAATACACAATTGTATTAAATACATAGAAGAATATACAATAAGGAAGATGCCACTTCTTCCTCCACCTCAAAGGTTCGCCACACCTCAAGACCTTCTTCCCTCTCTCTCTCGGTCACAACAATCAACTCCAATACAGAATTGATGTTCACCTCTCCAACCAGTCAGTAACACGCTGCCAGTTCACCAAATACACAACCGTACTCCAAGTAGATCCCCTGCTCTCTGCTACCTGCAAATCACTAGACCTTACTCACCATGTAGACATCTCTACACCCCTGAAGAACCCTTGTCCTTGCCTCACCAAGTCCTTATGATTCTTCAACCAGTACCCCGGTGGATCAGCTCCTTGACCTTGCAGACCTTGCAACTCTCCCTGATCATACACACTCAGCACCCCTTTGGAACTAGGAGGAGCTACACTAGCTCTCTCTAAAAGCTCTATGGCTTTCTAGCACACCTTTACAATACAACCCATGAGTACATATATAGATCTCATGCTTACAATAATTATACTAACCTAATTACAATAATTAGACTTGCAACTCAAGACTACGACTAGCCTTCAACATGCAAACTAACAGTCTCAAAATAGACTCTCTCAGATTCGTCATGAAAATTGCCTGTTCTCGCACAAGCTGCCAACGTCGGCACCTCCAAGACTGATGTCGGCCAACTGGTAACCGATGCCGGTTGCTTCCTCTTGCTATCTGACCGACGTCGGCTGATTAGACCGATGCCATTTTTCCTGCAACTGATTTTGCAACACTGCATCCTCCGTAACTTCTCCTGTTTGCATCCTGGTGAAGCTTTTAGCTCCACAACCTAACAAGATCTACAAATGTATTTTTAGTAGGAGAGAGGGTGAGACAAAGCTCATTCCTTTTGATAGGGTATGACAATAGTTTAGCCTAATACAATATATCTTGAGTCCATTCCTGAGATATAGGTAGGAGGATGTAGATCTACTACTTCCTATGCCATAACTATTATAGTTTTTTCTTGATCATGAGGAGTTACCTACATGGATAGACTACGATGATGTAGGTATTACATAGGCATATCCTACATGGTATAAGGCACTATATGTAGTGGTTGATTTTTGGGGTGGATGATGGTGGTTAATGGGTGATGGATGTTGATCTAGTTGGTGGAGGTAATAAATAGGCACCAAGATAGGGGGCTGCCCCAGATATGTAGATAGTTATTGGTTAGAAGGACTGGGCATGAGTAGCACTAGTTATGGCATAGGCCTCCATGATAACATTATAAGCATCATTAATAACAATGCAAGGTTAGTTAGCTAATATCATAAGTGAGAGAGATTAGGATAAATCTATGCTAGCTTTGGTGATATAGGAGAGAGATTTGCTCTGATAGGTAAGAGGTAGAGTATCAACAATGATGACACTAATAGGGACTATCCCCATACAAAGATATGTAGAGACTATGTAGGAGTTATGGTATTATGAGGCCACAGTCTTCAGGTGATATCTAGTTGATCTCAAATGCGTGAGTACAAGGTTGGGAATGTAGGTGGTGTAGGTATAATGACACTTGATTAGTGGGCTACATCTGTAGGTGACCAAGGGTACCAAAGGATAGGCTCTAGGGTATAGAGGTGTACCAAGAGGTAGTGGTGCTTTAGGCTCTTAGTTTGCTTATGAGACATTACATATGTTGATGAATATGATTTTGATACCAACTTATGAGCCGATGCAGTGATATGTATATTTATTTTGAGAGATAGATGTTTATTTTTGGATATATGATGATGTTTATGGTTGATTTATAGACTCACAATCTATAGATATGATCTTTGTCTATTGCTTATGGCTCATGGTTGTGATGCTCATGTTGATTACTGATGATGTGATTATTGATTATGGTTATGATCATGATAATAGGGATATGGATACTGATATAGACTCACCTAGCTAGGCATGTGATGAGACAGATTTTTGTTTATGTTCATGATGATATTGATATTATGGTTATAGTTGGGACATTTGATATGATAATCATTTATATGATGAATGGACAATGCTATGATGATGGTCACATGGATTATTGTTTATGGCTTGTTATTATTATTTATGATGATGATATTGTGTATAGATGATTAGGATGAGGTTTATGATAGTTATGACTATTATTCTTGATGATGTTGTTTATGGATGGTTTTTTCTATTATGTTGATATGCTAATATTGTAGTGGTGAAAGTGGTTTATTGATTTAATGAGTATATGCTTCCTCATTTAGATTTAGACATGTGTTGAAAGTGGTTTATTGATTTATTGTTCATAGATGTTATGATGTTGATGGTAATTAGTATGTGCATGGATATGGTTTATGCTAATGATGTCTAGTTTTTTTATGATATGATGTGGTTATGATTATGGTCATTTTGTTTAAGGTGAAATACATAAACTAAGTTAAATAACAAAACCAGATGTGAGAAAGGGTAGATAATTGAGAGACAAACATCTAAGGGAATATATCAACTAAGTATGAAAGGATAAGAAGAGAGCGTGATGATTTTTATTTGGAAAGGACTAAAATAAAACTAAAGTTAGATTGGCTTAAAGAACATAAGCCCATTGAATGATTTGCATTAGTGTTCATTAGTTGGTTAAAAGGGTGTCTTGATCACATTATGTCAAGTGAGCCCAAAAATCTCTTGCTTATAGTGTATAAATGGGAGATGGATGAAAATGGAACCTTCTTATAAGAATTACATGCCTCTTCAGGGGGTTATATAAGAGTCATTATAAATAAGTCTATGTCATATAAGATGTAGACTGATCGATGTGAGAAGTCTACTCATGAGAGCTGATTGTAGATTTCAAAATTATTATGCTTATGAGAGTTGATTATAGCTTTTAAAATTCTTTTGATTTTTATAATGCTTAATAATGGGTCTTTTAATCATTTTATTACTACTTAGGAATGTTGGGGAAGCTGATTGATTTGGGAAGCTTCCAATAAATTTATACACTTTGATAAATGCTTTACTCAACCATCCTTCAAGGGAGTAGTCTAAGTTTGTGTGCTTTATTTAATACTTTTGATAGATGTCCTTTAAGGGAGTAGTCTACCTTATTTTGAGAAATTTTAATATGTTTTTGGTAGCTATCCTTTAAGGGAGTAGTCTATGAATTCTAGGAATGACCCATGATTATTATTGGTTATGACTTTGATTTTGATTTTGATTGACATAAAATTGCTTATATAGGCTTAAAGGGTCTCCTTGTATGAAGGCAAAGATAAATTCATAAGAAGAGTGAGTAGGTGTGAAAGAGGTTTAGGTGATAACGACCATGGGAATCAATCCTAGGAAAGGAAAGAAAGTACCATGAGAATCATGCTTGGGTAGAGACATGGTACCCATTATTCAAGATTAGGCTATGATTATGATGAATAATCACATGATTCAATTTTAATCAGTTTCCCCTAAAATAGGGAGATGAATGTGGTTAAAATCTAAGGATGAGCCTAAGTTATATAAAGGTGATTTTAATCCATTTTAACAAAAGAAAGAATGTAAATGCAAATCATTGAGGGGCTCAGGCTTGGGGTTTACCTCAAGAGAGGATAACTAGTAAGCTTTTAATCCATACTTGTGTGTTATGATATAAGGTCTAAGCCAATTGAAATCAAATTTTCCTCATTTACTTTTCTCCATATTGGTGACATGTTGATTTTACTTTAGGATAAGGTCTTTGATATTGAATTCTTGTACTTTAATGCATTTTTTATAAGTACGTTTGATGCATTCTTGATAGACATGAAGATGAGTGAGTGTTACTATAAAATGCTCATCAAGTAGCTCAAATTGGGATAAATGATGTTGATGATAATCACTCTTATAGATGATATCTTACAAAGATATGTGAAGAGAGGGAATTTGGACTTCGAGAGGAAAGATAGCCTTTGTTCCAAAAACTAGAGAGAAAGGGGTAGCACCCATAGGGGTTTGAATGCTAGTACGATATGCCCATAAAGTGAAGGGGATATGTAAGTGCTAATATTGACAAGATGCATTAACCATTTTGGTAAGCATGTTGTTAAAAGTTTTGTTAGAAGCTTCTGTTTATCCATTTATTTGGGGATGATAGGGCAAGGAGAAACTTAACTTGATTTTGAATGCATCACAAATACTTTGGACTTGTTTGTTTTTAAAATATTTGCCATTATCAATGATGATTTTGTGAGGAACACTGAAATGATAGATAATGTGATGATTGATAAAATCGATGATATTTTTGGCTTTAGTTGAGACAAGAGGAATAGCCTCTACCTATTTATTAAAGTATTTAGTTACAGTGATGATAAAATGATGTCACTATGAAGAATGAGGGTTAATCACATCAATAAGGTCCAAAACCTATTGTGAGAAGGGTCAAAAATCTATGGAGATGCAAAGACTATGGATAGGTGTGTGATGTAAGTTGGTATGTTGTTGACACTTGACACACCTTTTCACATAATCAAAATAGACTTGGTTAAGTTTAGGCCAATAATAACCAAGATAAAGAATGTATTTAGTGATGACAAGGCCACTAAAGTGTCCTCCATAGATCCTATCATGCATTTCCTTGATATCATGAGAGGATTCATGACTACATAGGAATAAAAAGAGGAGACCATCAAAGACATGTTTATAAAAAATTCCCCCAAAAAATGGTATAATGTGAGGTAATCTAGATAAATGATCTTCAAGAATTCCTAGAAAGACTAGAAGAAATGTTGGAAAGGTTAAGATATTTAAAGGTTTGATGATACCAAAGGTTGGGTTGGGTCTCTTCTACATTAAAGATGGTGGGAGAGTCAGATTTGACATAAGAAGCCTAGGTAAGTCTATGGATAATGATAGATAGCTTAAAGTTAGAGGGTACAAATGGGATCTAAGAGGTGAGAGAAGCCATCATATTAAGAAACTTGTTTATAGATCATGGGGTGGTTTGGATACAGTAGTGTTCAAATGAGGCTAAGATTACATTGACTAATTATTTGTACTATTGAAAAACATCATTATTACACTGGTAAGAGACATTTATTTGATTGACCACAAGTTGAGAGTCACCAAAAATGTTGATCATTTTGACTCCCAATACTAACACCATTTGAAGGCCTATTTCTAAGGCTTCATACTTAGCCATGTTTTTGGTATATTCAAAATCTATTTTGAAGGATAAATGAAGAGGTTCACCATGAAGGGGGATAATTATGATGTCAGTTCCCCCACCATGTTAACACTTGGATCCATCAAAGAACATGGTCACTTGATAGGTTAACTTTACGTGAGAGATGGTCACAATGGACTCATCAAGAAATTCAAGAGGAGGAGATTGATTGTCAGCTAAGGGTGTATCAACCAATTAGTTGATAATGACTTTCCCTTTAATTGATTTCTATTAACAAAAATCAAGGTCAAACTCAGATAAGATCATGAGCCACTTGGCCATACATTGGTTTTGGTATCAATTAGAGTGGATATACTTGAGTGGGATGGTATTGGTTATGATATAGGTCTTGTGTTTGAGAAGGTAGTGGTGAATCTTGGTGGTCATGAAGTCCAAGGATAGGTAAATCTTATTAGTATGGGTGTACCAAGTTTCATATTCTACAAGCATGTAGCTGATGTAGTAGACAACTTGCTATTTGTGTTGTTCATCTTGATGAGCAAGCATTACCCCTAGGGAGTGGTCAGTGGTGGAGATATGAAGGTAGAAAGGTTGATCATAATTGGGAGGAGTGAGGATAGGTGGAGATAAGAGGTACTATTTAAGTGAATCAAAGGAATTTTGATAGTCATCATTCCACTTAAAATATACATCCTTCTTCAGAAGGTGATGGAAGGGTTTGCACTAGTCTGAGAGTTGAGAGATAAAGAGATGAATGGATTGGAGCTTCCCTTGAAGGCTATGGAGTTTCTTGAGGTTAATTAGAGGAAGAATGCCAAGGATTTATTTGATTTTGGTAGGATTAAATTTAATTATCTAAAGGGAAATGATAAATCCAAGGATCTTTCTTGACAAGATCCCCAAAATGCACTTTTTGGGGTTAAGGTAGACATGGTAATGGATAAGTCGCTCAAAGATAATATTGAGAATGGCCAAATGATTCTTATGACATTTGGATTTTCCAAGAAGGTCATCAACATAGTATTCAACAATTTTATGGATAAGGTCATAGAAGATGTAAGTAATAGTGCATTGGTAGCTTACATTCTTTAGTCCAAAAGGCATGACCTTATATTAGAAGTTCCCCCATGAGGTAATGAAGGAAATTTTTTGTTGATATTTGGGGGCAATTAGGATTTGATTGTAACCCAAGTATCTATCCATAAGAGATAATATCTCCTAGTTAGATATAAGATTAACTAGTTGATCAATTCTTGGAAGAGGAAAGTCATCTTTTGGGCAAGCAAGGTTGAGGTCATGAAAGTCCACATAAATTTGTAGTCCCCCTATGGCTTTGGTGATAGGCACAACATTTGAGACCCATTGACGGTAGTAAATGGGTTGAAATAAATTTATGGATAGGAGATATTAGAGTTCTTATTTGATGATAAGGGCTATGTGAGGGTGTATTCACAAAAGTTTTTGCCTTACAGGCTTAGCCTCATAATTGGTGACTATGTTGTGGGTAGTGATAGAGGGGTCAATTCTTGGCATGTCACTATATGACCAAGTAAATTCTATGCTAGGATCTTGAAGGAAGGAGGGGAAATCTTGAAGCTCTTCAAAATTGAGTGATTGGCCAATTTTGATAATGCAAGGGTTATCTAGAGTGCCCAAGCTAATATACATGGTGTATTCATTTAGCATGGTTGAAGTCTTCATAGGAATGGATAGAATAATCTAGTGTACCAAGATAGGTGTGAATGGAATCATCATCTTAACACTGAACAATATTAATGGTAGGAGAGTCATCTCCTATAATCTCAAGATGTGTCATAGGGATAGTTACAATCATCCAATAATTTTGATAAGTCAAGGATCTGATGCTAATCATTTTGATGAAAAAAAGTTAGGGGGGATGATATCAGAATCCTCAGATATCAATAGATAAGGGGTTGGAAAGGAAAGGATGTCTTCATCAATGATGGTAATGGGAGGAGGTTTGGTTTGTTGTTTAAGTGGTGTGAAATTGAGGCCATGATTTTTTTGAGGTTTTTAGGTTTTAATTTAAAGTAACTCATGTGGCCCATATTGATACTAACCTAGGACAAATCCCTTCTAGGCACACCTATAGAGGTATATTTTGGTAAAGTCTAATTTGTCAAGATAGAAAAAACTAGAATTGAATAATCAAGGTGAAAAAGAGTTGGTAGAAGTGCCAAGGGTTTATGAATTCCCCCATAGATGAAATTTGTTTGATAAGTTGATGGTCCAAAAGGAATAATGGTTTGAATATTGGGGTCATAATTGGGTTGACGGTTAAGATTCCCATACTCTTCTGTAGTAGGGAAAGTGTCAAGGGTGAGAAGGTGATACTCTCCCAACAAAATATGCTGGAATGTAGATTCTAAAGGGTCTATTGTAGGGATTTTGGTGGAAGGAATGGAAGAACTGGTGGATGCTTAATTGGTAGAATAAGATGGGGTTTTGTATTTTACTAATGAGGGCTAATTAGATGGGGGAATGAGAACATCATTGGATCGATACATCATGTTGCATGATGTGAAGGGGATAGGGCTATATTGTATGGTAACAACTTAACCTTTGTGCTCAAATTTGATGTACTAGTGTAGGGTAGATGGTACACAACCCATGGAATGAATCAAGGGGTGCCATAACAAGATGTATTATAATTCACATTCCACTACATAAAAGAGTTTAGGAGGGGTGTGGGGTCCTAGGAGAATATGAAGGGAAATTATTCCTAAAGTCATGGTCATGGTATTGTTAAATAATCAAATCACTACTAAGGTTTCTAACATAATGTTCTAGGGTAGTTTGAGTTGGTTATAGGCATAGGAGGAGATGTATTTGATACTATATCCCCTATCAATCATAACCCTCTTAATGTGGGTTTGGTTGATATATGCAGTAATGAATATGGGAGGATTTGGGTCATCTAGGTGGTTGGAAGGTATTTCCAAATCTTTGGAGGTAATAAGGTTGGAAATGTGAAGGGCCTCAAAAAAGGCTAATAAAGGTTGAGGGTCTTTTGATTGAACCTCTACAGAGTACAACACTTCTATCATTTATTGGTGATGATGGGGTGAGGTGTTGATAAGTTCATACAAACTCATCTTCATCAGCATTTGGTGAAGCTATTTCAAAATGACTCATTAGATTGATTTAGATGGATTAGGGTGAGAGGGTCCCAAGATAGACACTTTGGGTTTCATTGAAGGTAAAGGTGCTTAATGTTGGTTAGGTGGTTGGGTAGAGGAAGAGGGATATGCCCATGGGATGGACACCTTTGTCTTCCCCTTATCCTTTGGTTGAGCCTATGATCACGTGACCACATGGATGGTATGGATTGAGGGAGGAGTCAAGGTAGGTGATTTCTTTAATTCCTCTTCACTCTAAGGTGAGAGTGGAGGGGTAGGTAGGTATTGGTCAATGGCTATTAGTTCTTGGATTTATGTGGGGATCATAGGGGGATCATATGATAATAAGTCATCCTCATGATATAATTGATAGGATATCACTTGGAGAGATTTACAGTTCTTCATGCCATACTCAGGTGTCCTATGGTATGAACATACTAATTTGTCATTATAACAATCTAGTTTAGGAATGTGTGGGTCAAATGGTCTGATATGTGTCAAGGTTAAGCAACATGCTTGTAGTAACCTTTGTAGGATGGTTGAGTAATATTCAGACAATGGTGGCAGAGGCATTGATGGCTTAGGTTTGGTAGTTGAGGTGGAAGCCCTTTTAGGAGTGGTCTTAATGGTTAAAGACTTGGGTGAAGGGGTGTCCTTGGTGTATGTTTTGGGTTTTAGTAGAGATTTTAAAGGTTTGGGGTTAGAAGGTTTTGGGGTATATGTTTGAAAGGTAAGTGGTTTGTTTATAGATGATGGGGAGATGGGAGGTATGCCCATGGGTGGCTTGGTGAAAATTGGTGTGGATGAAAGTAAAAGTGATAATGTAACCAAAAGTGGTGGTTGGGTTTTTATTGGGATGGTTGATTTCCTAATTAAGGTAGAGGGATGAGGTCCCAAAATAGAGGGTAAAGTGGAAATGGGTGCTGAGTTATTGCTTTTGGTTTCCTAGGTGGTTTCACCTTATTTGTTGGCTTAGGTTAGGGTTTGCATGGTAAGTTTAGTGGGTTTAGGTATAGGTTTATCGATGGGTGAGTAATGTTGTGGGTAGGAAATATGCCAAGGTTTTTGGTTGGTTTTTTTAGGATGGTAGGAGTTGATTTGGTGAATTTGGGCGAGTTTGGTTCTAGAGGTGCTGTTATGGTTTGATAGGTAGAGGCGTATGATGGTTGGGTTGTGGTGATATTGAGTTTGATAGTGGGAAGGGTAAGTTGTTTTGACAAAGAGGGCTCTAGTTTGGTTTTATATGGGATTCTAAGCTATTTACAAAAGGTGGCCTAATCCAGGTTAGGATCAAATATGAATTCTAAGTTTTTAACTAGTCTAGAGAAAGGTTTATAGATGGGTCTAAATCCCTCGATAGTGGATCCAAAAGATAGACCTAGGGGTTAAGGGAGAGGAATAATTACCTCATCCTTTTCCTAATTAAGAGGTTATAATATGTGGAAAGGTGACTCCTTGGTGGGAGATGTAGGCAAAGTGGTTTATTCCTTAGGCATGATTATTAGAGGAGGAGTAGATTATTGTATGATTGAGGACAATTATAAAGTGAGAAGGGTTTCCTCTTTTGATGTGCATATCAAAGGAGAGGTTGGTGAGTCCAATACCTAAATAAGTGGAGTAAGGGATTAGGTGATTTGGTTAATGGTTTCTTCAGCAATGAGTTCACCAAGAACCATATT
Source organism: Torreya grandis (assembly GCA_037957365.1). Classification (NCBI taxonomy): domain Eukaryota; kingdom Viridiplantae; phylum Streptophyta; class Pinopsida; order Cupressales; family Taxaceae; genus Torreya; species Torreya grandis. The sequence goes on from JARHVA010000543.1 coordinate 2,551,086, forward strand.
GATAATATGGGCATCATGAGTATGAGAAAATTTTGCTTTGTTTTTATTATTGGTGGAAGGAGCATGGTTGGGAAATGGTTATCTAAAGATTTCAAGTGATTGGTTTAGGGTTGTATTGGGGTTATCAAAAACAAGATCCCCCTTGTCAATGAGGTTTTTGATAATGTTATTAAAGGTATTACACCTACTAATGTTGATTCAAATGATTTGATGGAAGGCACATAATTTGTTCTCCTTTTACCAACCAAGTTTAGGATGAGAAGAATCAAATTGATGTGGAGGTTTGATTAGGGGAAGCTATATGATATTGGCCTTTAAAAATTTCTCCAAGATTGAAGCATATGACTCCCCAAGTGGAGTAAATTATTTTTAGGTGTTACGGTTTGCATTCTTGGTGTTTTGATTGGAGGAGTTGGAAGAGTTATATTGGTTGACAATGGGCAGTCTTAAGAACAACTGCATTCGTGGTTCCCTTATTTTTGGAGTTAGTGTTGGTTTGGTTATTGGGCTTAGAAGAGGGAGTCTCATTTGATCTGAAGGCGGAATTTTTGTTTCTTAATTTCAACTTCCCCTCATCAATGGATCTATTTTATAGTTTTTGTGTCATGGTGAAAGCTTCATCAAAGGTCCTAAAGCTTTAAACCTGTAAGGTAGAGGAGATGTGTTTGGCACAAGCCTAGGCAAAGATTTTAATCAACTAAAGTTGGGGTAGAGAGAAGGAGAGTTAGTTTATGAGACTTCTCCAATGAGCCACAAAATTAGCAATGGATTCATCATCAAATTTTTGAATGAAGTAGAGATCAGTGATGGAGACTTTCTTAGAGATATTTATGGAAAAGCTATCTAATAAAATTTGTTCTAGTTGGGAAAAATAAAAGAGGTAGTGCTTTATAATATCACTATACCAATCTAGTGATAGACATGATAGATACATTGGGAAGGTAAAAATAAGGAGAACATCATCGTAGGCAATCATATAACATGAATGTCTAAATGTTCTCAGGTGTTTTTAAGGGTCCTCCTTATTCTAAAACTTTGAAATTTTTAGAAGTTATCATTAAGGAGGATATGGTTGAATGGGGATGGATGGGTGGATTGATTCATTATAGATTTGGTCATATGACAAAATTTTATGAGCTCCAAAAATGGATGACTCTAAAGTAATCATTTTATCCATTAACATTTTGACAAGGTTGGTTTGGGGTTGTGCACCCCCATAGTTATAAGGTAGGTCATGTTGGGTTTGGTTAGGTGGGGTATATGGGTAGCTTTTGGGGGGATAAGAAGATAACACATACTATTATGTGGTCATGGGTGGTTGGGATGATGCCACATATGAATATGTGGAGATAGGTGGTTGGGTAGAAGGTAGAAGTACATATCCTTGTGGGTTAGGGATGTAGCTCAGGTTCTATGAAATGGGTGATTGTTGAGACATTAATGTAGGTTGGGTAGGAGGTATGGTTGGGTTAGTAGATAGAGGGTAGGTGGTTAATTTGATATTGATGGGTGGAAGAGTGGAAGTTATGGGAACCACCAAGTTCTAAAATGGAATGGAGGTAGGCAAGTTGAAAGCCAGAGGAATGGTGGTGGTACTAGCAAAGAGAACCCATATAGTACCAATACAAAAGTATAGGTTGCTCTTGTATTAAGAGGGTTATTAGTGGGGGAATAAGGTGCTTGGGTGTTTCTTGGTTTCATGGTTTGGTTCTGAATGGTAGTATCGATGGGGTTATTGGTGGAGGATGATGCCTAGGTGACTAGAGGTTGGGTGGATATGGTGACAATAGAAGTATCTCCCATAAGGTGGGATGGCATGCCATAGGGCAGGTCAAAAGGTGGAACAAAAGTAAGGGTATAGTGGGATATGGTGTTAAGGTAATGCTGGAGAGTTATGAGGTTGTTATCTGGAAAGGTGGTGAAGTCTACATCACTTTGGGAAATTGTCTAGGAGTTGATAAGAATCTAAAAAGGATGAAGAGAAATATGTACATTTGAGACGTACTCCATGGATGAGGGAGAAGAGGAAGATGGATGATTAGGAGGTGGATCTTGATTTGCTTAGTTTTTTAGCTATTGCCTAGTTAAAACCATACAAGTAAGTAAAAGAAGAAGATGCAAACAATCTAACAACTCAAATAAGAGAAAACAAGAAAAGTTAAGGAAATAAAGCACACACTAAAGTATTTTAAATCCTAAGATTATTTTTAGTCTCTCTTGTGGCTTATGCCTTAAACTTTAATAATTATGTGACTGAATTTGGCTTGTAGAGTGGGTACTAGAAAAGAAGTCTATGGTTGGTTTTAGGTTATGTTTAGGCTCTTAAAGGGATCTATATTAGAGATTAGTACATGGTTTGATATTGGGGCATACCCCATCTCTTAAAACACCATAATGATAATGGTTTCAAGTGATTATCCAAGATATACTGATTAATATAGATTATACTTAACTAAAGATTTGAGTTGGTTCTCCCCTTGGTGATGAAATCTAAGTAGGTGTTGACCAAATTTGACCTTGTAAATAATATTAGGGCCCCTAAAGGTAAAAAATTAATTTTTAGGTGTTTTATGGGTATAATAATATGTCATCAGGTGTATTATAGGTCATTTTATGTCATTCCATGTCACATTAGCCTTGGTCTTGGTCATTTTCAATATTTATGTTTTTTGAGTCATTTTGGGGGTCAAAATGGAGCATTAAATGGCTTTTATAGCCTCCTTGGGAAATCTAAAGGTTTACAATGATGATGCCATGCCTCATGTGTCCTCATATGTCTTAATTAATTATTTTTAATTGAAAAGTGGTAGGTTCTTCAGAAAAAGGGTAGTTTTCTTTGAAAAAATGAGCATTTAATGAGGTGTATGAAATTGTAAGAACTCTTATAGTTGAGGGAATTTAAAGAGTGTACCTTAGTATTCCATAAAATTAAAAGAATGATAAATTTTATTAGAAATTTAATAAATGAATAAAACCACTTCTCTCTTATTTCACTAGGCTTGTCAAGCAAGAATGGTCAGTAGGTTTGTACTTGGTATGAACAATAGGTGAAGTTTTAGACAAATTTCTCTTAGGAGTGTCTTATACACTCAGTCAGATTCCATTTGATGTTTGGTTGTAGAGGAATGGTGAAATGTACTTTATGAACCATTCCTCAAAAGTTGACTTATCTAATTTGATTTCTAATCTATGCACGCTATAGGTTTTGCCTTGGTTTAAAAAAGTCCATATAACTCACTTGCTAATGTTGTTTCCAAATGATTTTGGCTCCATCCTAAAATGATACCCATGTTTGGTTTCATGTTTTAAAATGTTTTGATGGGCCAAGTATCTCAAGTTACAAGAGAAGACACTTTCTATGTTGTAAGAAATTTCCCACCACTTCCAACTATAGACACCTAAATTTGGCCACCGATAACCTCCAATTAGGGTTTTGACCAATTTCTACCCAAAATGCATAATTTGGCCTAAAAACACTAAAACATGCTAAATGATATGAAACTAACATATTCAAGTTGCTGATTTTGGCTAATGTATCCCTAAATAGGGTAATGCAATTTATGGGCCAACTAACTTTGATCAGATCATTTCGAGTCAAAATGCTAATTTTACACCTGGGTACCCTGGATTGATCTTTCCTATCAAATATTTTGCATGAGACACATGCCTTTATTATTTGGTGTTGGTAAGATCCTAAATGGGATAATGGATCCAATGCATCTGATATTGACTTGTAATTCTAATTTAGTCAAATTTTGGACCAATAACAAGGCATTTTGATCAATCTGAGTAATTTGTGCAAAAAGTGCTTAAACATGCTTAAGAGCTAATTAACCCAAATCAAGACGTAATCAATAATTCTATGGAAACTTATTGAAAAATTATTTTTGGAAATGGATATTGAATATCTACATCATCAGGTGACCTTATTTCTTGGGAAGAGATCCATAGGCCACAAATGCCACAAATATCAAGATTCATGCCTCCCATACCTCATTAAAGCCCTCCATGCCTATTAATTGCTCTTGTATCCCAAATATTGATGAGTTTATTTATAGATTTTAATTACATAATTGGAATAATCCTTATTCACACATCTCAATCTTGATAGGGATGGTTCAGGTTGATTCTGATCAATCTCAAAAATCTATAAATGGAAAGGGCATGAACATCATTTCTAAGCTATTTTTTGGTGCAAAGTTATAATGCACAAATATCTTCAACAAGCCTTTGCAATTAGTGTTACCATGCCAAATTTATTTCAAGCCAAGCCAAGCCAAGCCAAGCCACAAGCCAAAGGTGCTAAGAAGACATGGAGGTAGCCAAGCTTCCATTGCCAAGGAATTCATGAGCACAAGCTGAGAAAACCACTATAATAATTATTTTGGAGCATCTAAAGAAGGTAAAAGAGTTTTTTTTTACATTCTAGTTATGTGTTTTATTCATGTTTGTTAACTAATCTCTCCCTAGTGTCTAAGCCTAGAGATGTTATACTAGTTAGTGTGTTTCTTTCATTTTGTTTTCATTTTGAAACTAACACCATACTAACCATCCTCTCTTGAGTCAAATTCCTAGATCCACATATGGCACACTCGGTGGGACTAGACACATCTCACCCCTGAAGAAGATCATTTTTTAAGCTTTAAAATACTTATTTGGACCCTTAAAACTCTTGCAAATTGATTTTCTAACTTTATTTTACCATTTTTTGTTTACCATAGCTTTACACAGTAACCAACATTGGCTAGTAAAACTAACATTGATTACATAGCTTAACCAACGTTGATTAGCAAAACTGACATCGGTTGTATACCTACTATCAGTCACATTGGTTAACTAATGTTGATTGGATAACTAACATCAATTAGAAAATGTAACCATCATCAGTTATATAAACTAGCATCAGTCACTGTGTTTTTCTTAAAACAAAGACCTAAGAGCTCTTTTTCTAAAGTTTATTGTTTCAAACCAAAAAGAGCTTCAAAGCTAAAGGATATGATAACATTTTAAATACAAAACCAAGATTAACATTTGATAAAAACATGTTTATATCACCTTTTTCATGATTACAAATCAATTAGGAACCTTATTTTGGTGTTTAATAAAAAACAAATTTTAGATGTTTATGGTGAATGTTTTCAAAGTTTACAACTAAGACCAAGGGGTCAAATAAACACCATCAAATATTTTATTTGGGCTTAAAATTGAACACACTTATCAATTTTTGTTTGCAATAGATGTTTAATTAGATTTTGTTTGGAAAAAAGGGGGATATTGTATGTATGCTCTTCCATTTGTCCCCTTTAGGTAACCCTTAGAATCAAAAGTGCCATTCCTATTGCAAGTAGCCTAGTCCAAGGATTAGAAATAAATTCATCTAAAGCACTCCCCAAAAACTCATCAATGTTTGGGTGACCTTGAAAATGACCTTAAAGTCTTTATGCTTTCATGCTTTCTTTATTTTTATGTAAACCTGGCTTGCGAGGGGGACTTCATCACCTCCCATGAGTTCTTTAGGGAAGATATAACCTGGGGTTTCACATCTTGACATTGAATTCATTTGGCTCTTAATTGGACTTACACATGGAACGTAGTGGTACTTTGGACATTGCACCACACTAAGCAAGCAATAAGATTTAGTGATTACAAAAAAGACTAGACCTTTTTGCAATAAACCAAGTGATACAGACCTAAAATCTATGCTTTTATTTGACATTGTTTGGCATGAAAGTAATTGTGAAATTGATTCCCTTAGATCATTTGAAAACTTTTTAGATATTAGAAAAATCCCCACTTGCTATGGAAGTATTATTGGTGTAAGGTGCACCTCAAGGTCCATGTCATAGTACTATCATTTGAGAGAAGGGGGGTATAAAAACCCTACTATATAATGTGAATTTACTTTTTGGATGAACACTTAAAATCTTCTCAAATGATGTATATTGACAGATTCCAACAATACCAAGCAATCTTGTTAGTTTAGGATCTAAGAGCAATTAATTAGTTGGTCTTGTCCTAGATTAAGGTCTTGTTTGAAGTTAAAATTAGGTGTAAACAAACAAATCCAAACCAAACACATGGTTATAATTCTCCTTTAAATAAAAATACATTATGTTACCCATGTGACATCATCAATTTGCCTTGTTCAAAGTCCATCAAAAGCTTGAGAGTCATATCATCCACTTTGGTGCAGTTATGCTACCCAGCTGAGTCTAGACCTTTACCAATGTTACTTTAAGTCCTTCACTTATAATCTAAATTTAGAATTTCACCTTTACAAGTTCATAAGGTTGATGTGTTAAGTGGGTTTTCCATTTTCACTAAACTTGAGGGAACTTAGGTTTAATTTCTGATTTGGGTTGAAGGCCATTTAAGACTCATAACCATTGTCATCACTTGATAGACTTAAGCCATTTTATGCTAAACAATTGCACTTTGAGTCTATGCACCACACCATTTTGAGTCAAGAAAAGTAGTGTTATGTTCTCAAAATTGTGGGAAGTTATCTTTGCCTTAGAGAGTTTTTGAAAAAAAACTTATTTGTCACACCTTTTAGGTAGTATAACATCATTACACTGCCCAAAACATTTCAAATATTGTTTCATAGACCCTATTTCATAGAGTTTAAATTTGTTCCTACATTTTCAAACCAATCTGAGTGTAATTTTATGATCCTTTATCTAAAACATGGTTATATTATTCATTTTTGTCTAGCTTGTTTGTCAAAAGAACCAAGTTTTATACCATTTTTATGAGAAAATAAACTATTTCTAAAGATCCTTTTGTTTCATACCTTATACCTAGTTGATCAAGTTCATGTCTAAGAAATAAATGCCTAGTGTTTGTTAGAAGTATTTCAAATACGTTAGATTAAAACTTTCATCTATTTTAAAGTCTAACTTTTGATGTCGTTTGGCGAAGAGTCCTAGCGCATGTCTTGTTTGAGCCTAGATTTTGACATCGTGTTTGGCCAAAAGACCTAGCAACTTTTAAATTCTTAGATTAGACTAGTTTGAAACTCTTTGACCTTAGAGTTGGGCATTTTGATTTTTTGTCCATTTACTTGCTTATATTTGTGTGAATAGTGAAATGTTAAATACTTCATGCTAGCTTATTTCCTCACACATATTTGCATAAAATTTTTGATCCTTTTGACAATTATAGACCAAGTTGGGACATCTTTAGACATTATCCTTTTTAGAGTTTGTATAACTCTTTGACCTTTTATCACAAAGCATTGACTATGGATCACAACATGTATTCCTACACTCGTAGTGGACTCATGTACAATCTAGGGATTAGTAATGTAGTTGTGCAAGAAAAAATGGTGTAACACCCATACATGGATAATATTGCTTATGAGATGGATTCTTATCCCTCTTATAATGCTCAATTAGGGGTACAAAGCCAATATCCATTAGTTAGCTATCTCGTTAACACACCACCTTATTCATAATAAGACCAGGAACAAACCACATAATACTTAACTAAAATACCCACAGTGGATGAGCCAATTCTTCAATATTCATATTCTACTAATACGGCTTCCATGTATGGTCTATTTTTATTTGAGAAACATTTTTTAGAGAATAAAGATGAGGTTTTGGTCAGAGCTATAGAGGTAGGGGCTGATTTTCCAACATACTTTCCTAATGAAAATTTACCAAGTCTAGTAAGAGTGCCCCATAATATCATTTGTGATCAACAAGCCTCTTCTAGCAATCCTAAGGCTCTAATAGAAACAACGTACCAAGATCCTAATATATCTAATCAAGGCAAAAACCTCATGGAATATCACTTTAACCAAATATAGATAGCATATCAAATCTACCTAAATATAGCATGTGATTTCAATCAGATGAACATGGTGAGTAAGCCTCTCATTGATCTAGTTCCTTCAACAGGAGTGTTGATAGAGTTAAATCTACAAGAGAATTCAAATTCTGACCCATTCATACAAATCACTTTGATATATAACTTAATTCATATACCTATTATTGAAGAAATGTCTTCAGCCTTTACATAGAATAGTGATCCAAATGTAGTAGATAATGTGCAAATAATGTCCAATCCTAATCAAAGTGGTTCCAACAAATAAAAATTATCCAACAACATGTGCCTATAGTGAATATCATGAGTATATCATCATGCCAGGGAATAGGAGTTTCTACATCCCAACCTCAATCAGCTGCTTCCTCAAGTGTATAACCTATGGGATTAGGTAATCAATCGCTAATGTCACATATCAATGATAGTATGTGACAAATCCTACTCCTCCACAATAAGTAATGAGTAGTATTCTATAAAAATAGACACAATCTAGTGTATCAACACAATAGAGGACAAATACATTTCCACCTCAATCAAGGGAAACAAATGTTCCACCTCTTTAGGTAATGACAAACATACCTCTTCAATTGTAGACTAATATTCCAATCCAAAACCAAGCAATGACTAGTCAACAATGTGCAAATATTGGTCAGCAATAGATGTTGAATTTATAACCTATTTTCACTTCTCCACAAGGATTCATGCAATAAGGAAGTTTTCATGTTTCTCAAGTATTTACTAGACAATTATTAGTTCAAAATGTGCCACAAATTTAGAGATAGGGTCTTAGACCACAAGTTCCCACTCAACAACAAGGTTTGATTAGTTGTTTTCAACCACAATAGGCATAGTATAGTTATATACCTCTATCCCAACCACAAAATCCTCCAAGTCAAACCTTTATTACTAGCCCAAACTAGAATATTATGCAACCAATTGTGAAATTTCAAGTACATCCTAATCTAAATATGCATATTCTTGGTCCATTCCCCAACCAAACCAATGTACCCCAATAGGTATCTCCATCATACCTTGGTCAAAGTGTCCCACTTTTGACCTTCCAATCATCTACCCAAACCAATAGTCTCCCTCAAACCAATGTTCCTTCCAGTTTCCTATCCCAAGAATTATAATAGATGAAAGATGTAATTACTACCATTCAAGATGGTAAATAGATTAAAAATTTTAAATTAGATGATGTGTGTTCTTACCTATTCAACATGGAGCATGTTTAGATACCATTTCCTTTAGGATATGAACCACCAAAAATTGACAAATACAAAGGGAAAGGTGACCCTAAGGCTCATTTGACCGAATTCTTTATTGCATGTCAACCAGTGGCATATAGTGACATATACCTTTTGATATTATTTCCATGGAGCTTGGACAAGCCTTGGAGTGGTTTTTAAATTTGTACAAGAATTTAGTAGCAAATTTTGATGATCTTTTTGATAAGTTTGTGCAACACTTTTCCTAGAATCTCGAGCATGAGATTTCATTAGTGGACTTAACATAAGCAAATTAAAAATTTGATGAGAGTTTTGCAAGCTATCTACAGTGATAGAGAGCCCTTGCAAGCTGTTTCACCCATAGTTTACCAAATAAATAATTAGTCATTGTGTTTACTAAAAAATTGCATAATGAGATAGCTTATCATTTATAACTACAATGTGCACATACTTTCAAGGAGATCATTGATAAAGGTTTGTTGATTGAGTGAGCACTCATAAATAAAGAAGTTATCAATCTTAATTCAACTAATCAAAATCAAGGTATCAATTAGGAAAATAACCAACATCCCATTCAAGTGCTAGCATCATAATTGGCACAGGCCAATAACCATGAAAGACCAAAGTAATTCAACCATAATAATAATGTTGTGGGAAATGGAGTAATCTAATCCCATCATGTCCAAATGGTGTAAACATTATCTACACTACCTTTTCAACTTACTCATACCTAGAAACCTCTCCAACTAATACCACCTCACAACAACCAAGACCTGCACAATAAATATAGTAGCCATTACCATTGCAAACCCATCCTCCTAGGAGAACCGTGCCTACACATCATGTCTTTAGAGACCTAAGAGAACTTATTGAGTATGTATTTCATAAGCTTGATACTATTAATATGATTATTTGGCCTATACTAAATCATTATATGTAAGGCATTCCTTATCCTAATTGGTACCATGAAAATGAATTCTATAACTATCATTAGGTCAACAAGTATAATCTATGAAGATGTGTCTAAATCAAGCATTTAATTAAGAATATGTTAGAGAATGGGGAGATAAAATTGGATATTGGTGATTCCAATTCCAATAAAACTCTTAGGATTTATAAAAACCCATTTCCTTGACATAACAATTAGTAGTAGCAAAATAATCAGCAACAACAACAATAATGGCCAGTGTAACAACAAAATCAAAGGCTGAACCAGTAAAATCAATAAAATCAGTAGCACAACCTACAATGACAAAATAATGTATAAAACCAAGGTTAAAATGGTAAAAACCAACAAACCTACCATGTAGTTACACATGACTACAATAGGGTTGTAGGTCATATTACAAGGGTTAGCATTCATACCATCTCTATTAACCCTAGACCAAACACTAATCAACCTAGACCATTACTAAACAAAAACATTTAGCCAAATTACATGGATAACCATTATTTGACCTAGGAATACATATAGGCAAAACAAAAACTAGGAGTTCCCCTTTTGGACCTTATATCGACAACTCATCCTTGCCACATGACCACATGCAAGTGCATCGGTAACTGAGACTTGTCCTATCTGGTCCCACACCATTGTCAACATTGGTTAGTAATAATGGTCTAGTATTTAATCTTGATTTTGTAATCACAACTTAAAGGTCAAATATTACTATCCCAAGCCCATAACCATTCACCACTTTGCTTTTCATTCACCCAACCATTCAGCCTCAGAATAAACCATTCACTACTAATCAAGATAAGAAATTTGATATTGTGGAACAATTACAGAAGACACCAACACAAATTTCTATTTTAGATTTACTATGAATGTCAATAATCCATAAGAACATCTTAAATGAGTTTTTGACCCAATCCACTATTTCTAATGACATATCCCCTGATAAATATCAAGCTTTGGTTGGACACCTAGCTCCAGCCCAACAAGTCACATTCAACCAAAGTAATCTATCTTCCCTTGGCCTACTCCATAATAATCCGTTATACAGAGAAGTTTATATAAAGTATCATAAAGTAAAACATGTCCTTATAGACAATAGATCCAGCCTCAACATAGTGTCTTTAAATCTCATCAAGCTTCTTGGGTACAAACTGGTAGATCTCTAGCCAAAAATAATAACTATCAAAGCCTATGATAATCAGGAAAGAGAATCACAAGGCACCATTAGTTTGCCAGTTATCATTAGGACTTTGACCCATGATACACTTTTCCATGTGTTTGATCTTGAGTTATCATATAATATGCTTCTAGGTAGGCCTTAGTTACATGAGATTCATGTGGTCCCATCAACACTGCACCAATGTATCAAGTTTTACCACTCAGGGATGGAAGTGAATATTCTAGGAGATTTACAACCATATGAACACTAAAAACATCTCAAGGCTGAATTTCAAAGCTATAATTATTAGTATGACATGAATCCAAGTTCTAAGTAGGATAAAGGAAAGACTATACTTATTGTTCCTTCACTAGATAATTGCATAGATTATAATACCTTGGATTCCCTTTCTCACATGCTGCCTCCTGAAGCTTCTAATCATTTCACCATTTTAGATAATAGATCAGGAGAGTATGTGACCCATGATACATTTCATATTGCCAATATTCCTTAGAATCTGAAAACCTTTGGGTGACTTAAAGTCACCCCACATATGCATTGGCAATAAAAGAACAAAGATAAGGGACCTATCACATTTGTAATGGCATTTAGCCTAGAACTTGACCCTCTTGAAGGGGATGAATCATACTTATACAATGAAAACCAAGCTAATTTTTATAAAAATACAAAGTATCCTATTCCCAATAGGATTATTGAGTGTCAAAATTATGAAGGAAGAGGCCTCAGACCAAATCAATAAGGAACCATCGAGCCAATTTCCATGACTAAGTATGAAAGACCTTATGGACTTGGATTTAAACCACCTAGGGGTGACCCCATATATATTATTCAAACTCCATCACCAGTGACTAGTGATGATGATGTTGATAATGAAATAGAGTTCAATCATTGCCTCACCTTTGATGACCTATTTGAAACTAGCCTATTTGATAACAATGCCATTTGTACCCTTACCTTGGCCATTCATCACAACCCTTTAAAATTATATTATCCCCAACTAATAGATTGGGACCAACAAGAATCCAGTCTATCAATTGATGAGTTCCAAAATGATGAGGCATTCTGTGAATTTTTAGGCCTTAGAGACAATGTTCTATTGGGAGATCATAAATAAGGATTCTTAATCACATTGTATCTTGTAGCCTATTTTGGAGAGTAAGTGAACACCCTTAGCCAAAAATAAATAAGTAAAACATTGAGGTCCCAAAGTGAAAACCTCTTTGAGACACTTTTTGATCAAGGAAAAAGTAAAGATAAAGGTTAGTCTAGTAGTGAAAACCTATTTCAGGTGCCATTAGATGGGGGTGTTCATTCTTCTTTGAATTTAGACCAGGAGACCACCAAAAATGAACTTGCTTGTGGATCCAAGTTTAGATTTCATCAACAACAAGTATTTGATCAAATTCTTCAAGAATTTCTAGCTATTTTTGTCACATGGCCAGATCTCCCATTAGAGGACTTAGATTCATCATGCCTAGGAGAAGATGAAGAGTAAGTCCTAATGGAAGACCCTAACATAATTCAATAGTTCAAATTGGTGCCTAATATCCTAGAAGATGGTTAAACCTTTCTAGTTAAAGATACAATAAAAGTAAATATCGGGACTCCATCAGACCTAAAGTGGATAAAATTAGGTGCATTCCTCATTGAGGAGGAACATGACATCTTTATAGTTTTGTTAATTGAATTTTTAGATATCTTTGCATGGGCCTATTTTGACATGCCAGGTTTAGACTCCACCTTGGTTCTACACCACCTTATTGCTAATCTTGATGCCAAATCGGCAAAAAAAAAGTTACATAAGATGCATCCTCACATTTCTATATTGGTAAAGAAAGAGTTAGAAAATCTCTTAGAAGCAGGATGTATCTGATCCATTGACTACTCAAAATGGATCTCTAATGTGGTACCTATTAGTAAAAATCTTGAAGGGATCAAAATTTGTACTAATTTTCAAGACATCAATAAAGCTTATCCTAAAGATGATTTTCCCTTTCCTAATATTGACATGATCATTGAATCCATGGTAGGTTATGAAATGCTTTCACTCATAGATGGCTTTTCAGGATACAACCAAATCAGAATAACACTAGAAGACCAACATAACATGATGTTTACCACTCCATGGAGAACATTTTGTTATCAGGTAATACCATTTAGCCTTAATATTGTTGGAGTACATATCAAATGGCTATGACTATCACATTCCATGATATGATGCATGATATTATTAAAGACTATGTCGATGACATATTAGAAAAATCCAAAACCAGGGTTGACCATCTAACAATGTTGCATAAGATATTTGAAAGATTATGGGAGTACAAAGTCAGACTCAATCTAAATAAATGTGTGTTTGGTGTAACATCAACTAAATTTCTTAGCTTCATCATGTCTTGTAGAGGTATTGAATTTGATCTGGCCAAAGTCCATGTTATAATTGAGATGTTGTCACCAACCAATTTAAAGTAACTCCATAGTTTGTAGGGTAAGATCTAATCAATCTGATACTTCATCTCTCAGTTAGCAGACAAGTGCCATCCATTTACACACCTTTTGAAGAAGAGAGTTTCTTTTCACTGGGATGATCACAGCCAAATAGCTTTTTAACAACTCAAAGACTATCTTGTTAATCCACCTATTTTATTACCTCATATGCTAGGAAAGCCATTATTTTTATACTTATCAATACCAACCATGCTCTAGGGGCACTCTTGGATCAACATGATGATAATGGAAAAGAGCATGCTATATACTACCTAAGTAGTACCTTGGCTACATATGAACATAACTATGAACCTATTGAAAAAGCTTGTCTAGCCATGGTCTTCATAGCTCAGAAATTGCACTATTACATGTTGAATAATAAGACCATGGTCATTTCAAAAGTAGTTCTGCTTAAGTATCTACTATCTAAAATAGATTTTTAAGGTAGAATGGCTAAATGGATCATGCTTTTCAGTGAGTTTAACATAAAGTATGTTAATTAGAAGGCAATCAAGGAACAAATTATTGCAGATCAACTTGTTGAATCACCTCTCACATACACACAACCACTCACATTTCAATTTCTTTATGAATCCATAATAACCACCATTGACACACCCCTTGAGGAAGATCCCTATAAACTATATTTTGATGGTTTGTTTACTACACATAGATCAAGGGTAGGCATATTATTTATTACATCACAGGGGGATCTAATCCCTAAATCATTTAGAATCAACTTTCTTTGTATAAACCACATGGTTGAGTATGAAGCACTTGTTGTAGGACTTTGAAAAGTAGTGCATTGGAATCTATCTCATCTCCAAGTTTATGGTGATTCTTATTTAATCATCAATTAGGTCATAGATCATTTTCAAACCAAAGATGACAAGCTAGTTCCATATAAATCCATGGTTGACAATCTTAAACAATAAATTACCAATATTCAGTTTGAGCACAGACCAAGGGCTAGTAACACAACTGTAGATGCCATGGCTAATATTGGCTCTCTAATTTGATAAATAGATAAATCTAGAGAGTATTATTTCCTCATCAAGAATTTGTTAGCACTAGCTCATGAACCTTCAACCATTGCAATTATTTGTGATATTATTCATCCTAATTCTATCTGGTATTCATAACTTTAAAACTACCTTCATGACCAAGTTCTACCACCTAGCCTATCTAAAAAAAACCAAATTCTATATTCATCATTACACTTATTATAATTTACTCAGATCCACCCTTTACTATCATAGTTTTGATGGAACTTTGCTTCATTGTTTAACTTTAGTAGAGTCTACACTAGCATTAAGAGAAGTTCACAAAGGAGTATATGGAACTCATTCTAATAGGGCATTCCTATCCAAAAAGATCTTGAATATTGGTTATATTGGCCCACAATAGATGCATATGCCACTACATATTTAACAAAGTGTGATAAATGTTAATGACATGATATTCTAATTCATGCCCAAGCAAAAACTTTGAAACTGATGTTGATACCAACATTTTATATATGGGGACTTGACCTCACTGGGAAGATCAACCCCACTTCATTTGATGGTCATACACATATTCTTAACACCACTAAATATTTCACTAAGTGGGTTGAAGCTATACGCCTCGCTTATGTGATTGGAAAGTAAATTTCCAAATTCATTTTAAACCATCTCATTTACCACTATGGTATCCCCTCTGACATTATATCTAATAATGGAGGATCATTAAATATTAAGGATGTAGACCAACTATGTACTGAATATAACATCATATAACATTTTTATATAGCATATTACCCTTAAGGTAATGGCCAAACCAAGGTATCTAATAAAACCCTTATCAATATTCTTAAAAATATTATCAATGATTCCGGTCATGATTGGCACTTACAAATATTCCCTCCCCTTTGGTCATACCATACCAACCATCATACCCCCATAGGAGCCACTTTGTACTCACTTGTTTATGGTACTGAAGCCATCCTTCCTATTGAGGTCAAATTTTTTTCACTATGCATCTCTTTCAAGCATGTCCTGGATGATCATGAATATCAAGTAGCTTGCCTACAAGAGCTAGACCTACTTGATGATAAATACACAACTGTGCTCAACAATCTTCAAATGTATCAGAACCAACTCAAAGGTCACTATAATAAACATGTTAAGTATAGAACATTTGAACTTGGTGATATTATTCTTAAAGAAAACAAAAAGAATACCACAACTGAGAAGAATCATAAAAGGAAATTCAAACCAAATTGGATAGGGCATTTCATCATTACTACAGATTATGGATCAAGATCAAACAGGCTTGCCACACCAAATGGAGATGAACTTCTTGAGCTGATGAATATTATTCATCTCAAGTAGTATTATGCTTGAGTGCTAAGGTGTATTGTTTGCAAGGACCATTTTAGTTATGCCATTTTATCACTATTTTTATTTATACAAATACCATCCTCTTCATTGTATCCACTTTTTTCTTCCATCCTATCAACCTAGTGTGTTCTATATCCTAGCCCATTTAACCTTAGTTTTTGCCATTCATTACACATTTTCAGCATCAAGGTATTTGATCAGTTTCATCAGTTGGTTCAAGTACTTCAGATAAAGATTGTATTTTTGGATAGTGTGATAGAAGTTTTGATAGTTTCATCCTTTTTTTGTTATTCCTTTCTTACCACTAGTCTTGCTACTAATTATAACTACCTTTGGGTAAATTAGTACCATTGATCTATGCAATTATGTCTTGGTTATATCCACCTATGGGAAAACTAGGGGTAATAATAAGTCTTGACAGACCAACTCTCCACTTCCTATGTTTTTCTATCCCTTTTTACCAATGGTACCTATTTTTTTTGAATTGATTGCTACACTAGTCAAATTCCTCCATTGTAAGGGTGGAACTATAGTGACTTGAGGTCATACTTTAGGACTATGTAGGTAGTGCTTGATACTTTTTGAGGTTAGATCAATAACCCTAAGCCATGCTCTCACAATTTTATGAGTAACCTAAGCCACACTCTCATAATTTTACAAGTAACCCAAGCCATGCTCTCACCATTTTAAGAGCAACCTAATCCACGTTCTCACCATTTTGTAAGCAACCTAAGCCATGCTCTCACCATTTTAAAATAAATCTTAGTTTTAATGTTGTCACCATTTTGTGAGCTTGAACCATTTAGTTTCTCATCATTATTGATTGAGTTGAAACACTCTAAAAAAATTCCAAAAACATTTGAAAAACCTTTAGAAAAGAACAAAAACATTGACCACTTCTTTGCCTTAAAGATTCTGGGAACCCTTACTAAGCTACAATAAAATCCCTTGTCATTTAGTTTAGCCATCCTTTTTGGCCTTTTTATCTCACACACTTTCCATTTTTCAAGACCATTCCTATTCTTCTCCCATATCCATTCTATTTGTTTTCATTAGTTATCACATTCTTCCCATTCCCTAGGAGAACTACATTTAGCCTAAAGTTTTTTATTGGATATTACATTCATGGAAATATGTAGGTAGTGCTCACTTTCCTAGTGCATATTGAGATAGATTTCCCACCCCCTTACTTCTCTTCTATTCCCCCATTTTTTTCATTTGTTAAGTTGTCACCTATTTTCTAGGGGAAATGTTGGTAGGGTTTCTATTGCATTGTTTGTTTGTTTATTTCTGCTTATTTTATTTGTTTGCCTGCCTGTTTGTTTGCTTTCAACACTATTGCCTTGATTTAGTTTATGTGTGTTCATTGGGTGATTCCTTGCCCACACTTACACTTGAATCCATCCACATTCATATGTTTACATTGTCATCATGGTTTCTATCATTGGCACATTATTTTCTATTGAGTATTGGATTATGGGAGTCAATCCTCATGCATTTTTTAGCTAAGTTCTTATGATGTTATACCATGATGCCTACCAACACGTACTAAAAAAAACTTAGATTCAATAAGTCTATTCATTAATGGTGGTATCAATATCTCTTCAGTTTTTACATCTCGATTCAATCCCAATCATATCCCAAATAGAGTAATTAACCATGAAAGAATTTCAACCTTTATTAGTTCAAATGCACATCTCCTTACTAGTAGGTTGTTCCAATTCATCATTACCCTCTGTGTTAAGTTATTATCATCCTCAACCGAGTTTATCATGTTTTCCATAATCGAGGTCCAATTATTATAACTGCCTATGGACAAATCATTGCACACCATCCCACCTGCATTTCTCAATGATTATAACCACCTTTGGGCAAATCATTGTGTTGTCACCACTTTAATTTTTGTACCCATATAAGGGAACATTGTTATCTTGTTTTTATATCCTAACTAGGGTAGCTCCATCTTCTAAATGATTATAACCACCTTTGGGCAAATCATTGTGTTATCATACCATGTTGCCACTATCAGGGTCTAACACTTATAACTACATTTGGACAAACCATTGTACATCATCCCACTTGAATTCTCAATGATTTTGAATACTTTTTTAGTATCATTATGTTTTCACCCCATCATCTTTCCTTTCTTTGGTCCCCTCATTTTTCTTCTTTCTTTTTGAGGGACCATTTGCCAACCTACGTGTGCCAATCGCTCCCTCGAGGGGACATCATATAGTTAGTTTATCATCATTATAGTTGTAAGCATACATTAATTTTTCATTTTTTGAGAATATGTTATTATGATTATATATTTCAATGCCTTCCCAAATATGGGCAAACTGTAGACACCTAAATCTGGCCATCAATAACCTCCAATCAGGGTTTTGACCAATTTCCACACAAAATACACAATTTGGCCTAAAAACACTAAAAAATACCAAATGATGTGAAAATGACATATTCAAGTTCTGATTTTGGCTAAAGTATCCCTAAATGGGGAAATGAAATTTATGGGCTAGCTAAATTTAATCAGATCATTTCGAGTCAAAACGCTAATTTTACGCTTGGGTGCCCTAGATTGATCTTTCCTATGAAATCTTTTGCATGAGACACGTGCATTTGTTATTTGGTGTTGGTAACATCCTAAATGGGATAAAACATTGAATTCCAATTCTAATATAGTTTAATTTCAGACCAATAACAAGGCATTCTGATCAATCTGAGTAATTTGTGCATAAAGTGCTTAAACATTCTTAAGAGCTAAATAACCCAAATCAAGACCTAATCAATAATTCCATGGAAAATTGTTGAAAATTTATTTTTGGAAATGGATATTTAATATCTACATCATCAAGTGACATCATTTCTTGGGAAGACATCCCTAGGCCACAAATTCCACAAATATCAGGATTCATGCCTCCCATGCCTCATTAAAGCCCTCCATGCTTCTTAATTGCTCTTATATCCCAAATATTGATGAGCCTATGTATGGATTTTAATTAAATAATTAGATTAATAATTAGCCACACATCTCAATCATGAGATGGATGGTTTAGGTTGATTCTGATTAATATCAAAAATCTATAAATAGAGAGGCCATGAACATCATTTCTAAGTTATTTTTTGGTGTAACATTATAATGCACAAATATCTTCATTAATCCATTGAAATTAGTGTTACCATGCCAAATTGATTCCAAGCCGAGCCAAGCCAAGCTACAAGCCAAAGGTTCTAAGGAGAGATGGAGGTAGCTAAGCTTCCATTACCAAGGACTTCATGAGCACAAGTTGAGCAAGCTACTACAACAAGCATTTTTGAACATCCAAGGAAGGTAAAATAGGTTTCTTTTGCATTCTAGTTATGTGTTTTATTCATGTTTATTAAATAATCTCTCCCTAGTGTCTAGGCCTAGAGATGTTATGCTAGTTAGTGTGTTTCTTTCATTTTGTTTTCATTTTGAAATTAACACCATACTAACCATCTTCTCTTGAGTCAAATTCCTAGATCCACACCAACACCTTCATGTCTTGGTAATGGTGTCAAATTGTATTGATGGTTTATATACATGTTTCAAGTGTTGTTTCCTTTCATTATAACTTCATTCCCAAAATCATCTTCATGGTTTCTAGTCATATAGCACACATACACATAATCTACCATTAGAATGTGCACATATAGGTGCTTGAAAGGGAAAATAACATTGAAATCAAGCTATCTTAACTTGATCCAAGTCTTCACAAGTTGGAGAGGATCCATGTTAAAATTTGAAAGAGGTACAATGGTTGTTAAAGGCTCACACACCATGTCTATGATTTATGTTTCTACCCATTATCCTACTTACAACTCCATTAACACCTAAAAGAGGACATGAATACTAAAATGGAATTTTGGAACTTGCTTCAGGTCTTTCATGATGTAAGAGTTGTGTTTTGAAGACTTGAAAAGGTATAATAACCCATTTTTGGTTAATAAAATTCACACTATCCACCCTCATATTCACCACCTGTCTATATACAAATCATAATGTTCAGCTATAGTTGGTGCTAACAAAGAAATGAGAATACTTGTATGGGGTAGCTGAAGCATGATAAAACATTATAAGTCTTAATTTTTGTGTAGATTAGGGAATTCATGCTTGAAGTGTCAATTTGATAAATGGAAGTTAAAACCTTGATCTAGAGTGAAGTGATTGAGTTTTGGGAAAAAATCCCCAAAATGTGAAAATAGAAAACCTCACCATTTTATGGATGACATACTACAAGGTTTCCACTTCCTTTTATGCATATTTATGACCTTGTTTTGAAGCCTCAATATAAGAAAAGGACTCTAAAAAGTTTGAGGGTAGATGATTAAAGGATATTGGTTTTTTGGAAGCCCAAAGTTGTGCTTTTATGCACTAAACTCAATCAGTATTATCTACATGTTTGAGATATAATAGACCTCTACATCCAAGTTGGTAGTACGAAACCATGTTTCATGATTGAATAGTTTTATATGGTTTAATATATCATTAATTATTTTAAAGGTCACTTAAGGAGGATGATTTACTATGTTTAGGCTCATATGCACCTACAAGGGTGCCTAATCCCAAAATTATTCACCTACAACCAAGAGCCATCTTCTACATCATTCATAATGAGGAGTATGAACATGGAGGTACAAAGTGTGTTTCATTAAAGGGACTCCCAAAGATATCATAAGACACCCAAAGGAACATGTGGCACAAATTTCAAAAGATAATGTCTATCTATAGGTTTTTTGCCTCAAATAGTCAACATAGTTGACTATGTTTGACTGTGTCATTCAATGAGATTGAAAAAATGGTTGGAAGGTAAAAATATAGATTTTTTGATATAAACATAGATTATTGTGGTCAGAAACATATTTAAAATATATTCAAACACTATACCTAGGCTTTAAACATGCATGAACATCTACAGGAGTCATTTTTGAAGAGGAAACATAAAATACATAGTCAACTAACTTGATTGATCCTTGGAACAATTCAAACCCCAAAGTGTGAGTTAATAAAGGGAATATATGAAAGAAGTATTTGAATATTTAATAAAGGATTATGGACTATTTTTAAGGCCTAAACCATGCAATTTCACCTATAGGTATGATGCCTTAGAAAAAACATAATCAGATATGGAATACTACCTTGACTAGTCAGGTATGGAAAGGGGTATATGGAGAGTTAAAATGATGAATCAGACCTATAATGCCTTCATGATTACCATGATGGTATATATAGTGTCTTGGTAGGGAAAACAAGTAGAAAATAAGACCTTTCCAAATGTAATACATAACCTAGACTCTAAATACTGTACACAATCCCTTTTTTAAGAAGTCTATCTTGGATTTTGAATGAATTGGAAGGTATAATGACCTGATCCAAGGATGAATTTTTGTTTTTGAGGTCATAAAAACTTTAATAATATCTTGAAATATTAGTTTGGTCTGAGCGAATAGGGGAAGTGCCCTCTATTTTATCTCAGACAGAGGGCACTCCCCTTATGTGTAAATTCTACAGTCTTTAAGAAAAGGAGATATAAAGTGATCCAAGGAGCTGGTTGAACCTTCCAAGAAGGTTTAGGAAGATGTAATAAACCTTAAAATCATGAATAAATTTTTTTAAAAGCGATAATATTAAGAGGGTATCCCGAACCCTCAAAGTTGTAGATAGGCTTATTTGGAAATGTTTTGACCTAAATCCCAAATGGTAGACCAATGTCACTTCCAAATTTAGGAGTAGATTAAAATGGACCAATAAATGTTTATGGGATCATAAAATATGTGTTAAATATTTTTTAGTGAATGAGAAACCATAAGGAAATCCACTTTATCTAAAGCTACATTAGACTTGTGCAAAATGTGAAAATAAGCTCGATAAGGTAACTTCAAATGATCACATATTTCATGAGGCTTTGCATGGAGATTAAAGGAGTTTAGGGAGATTGATAAAGGTCTTAAAATTTAAATTTTGGATTTTTTTTTTGAACTTTCAAAGTCTAACCTTCATGAACAATCCCTAAGAGTAGTAGTGACTCAAAACCCTTGTAAACCCTAGTTATGGACCTAATTGGGAAGATGAGGTTGAAGGGATATCCAAGTAGAGTGAAATGAAAATTAAATTGATTAAAACTTGTAGAATACTTAGTTAGGATCCTTACCATTAGGATGAGTTGTATGGAATCTGTACATATAGGGTATAAAACTACTTTTTTTGACTATTTTGTGCATTGTAAAAATTTTAGGAGGTTTCAAGAGATGAAATCAACTTTAAAGGAAGATTAAGAATTAATATAAATCTCAATTTAAATTTAATTCCTTGGAAAAACTCTTAAGTGTGCCTATTAGAGCTCTCATCTTAGCCAGTCTGAACTGGCATAGTGAACATGGTAGTGAGAAGGGTGAAAGCTTCAAGTAAACTAATTTTAAGGTGTGCCTAATGCCTCTAAGGCCATGGAGGGTCTTTAAAACTATCATACACTAAATTTTACATATTTTAATGGAGAATTTACGAATTTTTTTAAGCCAAGTGTGAGGGGTGTATGAAAGAGGAGTTTCTTAGACTATAAGCAGTGATGGCTCACTTTTAGAAGATTCTAGGTGACTAAGAATACAACCAATACATGGAGAAGCATGTATGAAATCCTTAACTCTTATTAAAATCATTAGTCATATCCATAGCTAGTTTTGGGATGTTAAAATAGGGCTAAATCATGAAGGCAGTTTTTTGAGCTAGCAAAGGGAATTTCATGCCACATTTCAAGAGTTTCATGACTTGGGGTGACACTTGTGCTTCTTGAATTTTCATGATAAATTTCACATTACATTCTCATGCACATTTGACTCATTTTATCAGCTTTAAAAGTGTCCTTGTGACCTTTGGACTTCTATTTTCTTCTCTCTCTCAAGTTCTAAAAGAACTAGTCATTTTGGCCATTATAAACTATGCTCCACCTAAGTATGGAAAATACTTGCTCATTTACATACCATTAGATAAATAAAGATAATTGGATTCACCTCCTATATGACTATTCATAGTGTGTATACTTGAATTATGGATCTTGCTTAGTGATACCTATGATTTCCTTAGGATTGTCATCTCATTCTCTCACCTATTTATAGCTTCTTCTTGTAGGTCATGTGAAATGTTCTAGTAAGTGTCAAGGTTGTGCGAGTTAGCCTTTTAAATATTGTAATTATAAACATCTTATCTAGTCATCCTAGCCTAAAAATTCACCATAAACTCATAATGAAACACTAATGTGAGAAGATTCAAATTAGAGAAGTGTATGTCTAGTTAGTCCCTTATTCTCACGTGTAACATGTAGCTGGTTGTTAGTCATCAACTAATTTGATGTATAACCTTATTTAGGATAGTTTAATTTAATTTTTCTCTCCATTTTCCCTCACAATAATAGGTTTAGTAGTGATATAAAAGTGATACATCAAGGGATCTATCCCTATTTAGAGATTCACCTCATCCTTAGGTTACCCATAGCCTAGAGGTGTTTCAATTCTTCCACTTGGATGAGGATACATGAGACATCTCCTTAGAGGGTGAAAATACAAGTGAAAATAATTTTTCACATGCCCAGTGGGATTTGTTGTCTAATAAGTTGAAAGATTTTTGGTGTTATGTTTCAGCACATCAGCCTTAGGATGCATCTATCAAAGCATCAATAGTGACTCCAAAGTTACATCACCTAGTCAAGCAGCCTAGGTTTTCCTTTTGCATATTTTTGGTAATTTTTATTTGTGTTCTTTCTTCCTAATGAATTTTCATGGATAATGTTGGTGTTGAGTACTATTTTACATAATTTGGTGAGGTTTATCAAGCTTATGGCATTCCCCATCAACATTTGTATGATCCTTATCAACCTTATCATGATCCATACTAGCTATAATATGACCCTTACCAATATTTTCATGAGTTTTATATGTCTTATAACCAACCTTCTCAATATATTTCACCTCTTAGTAAACCTAGTCACTTCTCTAATTAGTCCATTTCTAATTTCAAGCAAACTCTCTTGTGTTATGAGAAGTACATGATAGATCTTGATACACTAAGGGGATATGGTCATGATGTTACTATTAATTTCATTAATAATGTGAAAGATGCATTAGATCTAGTTAAAAGAGATTGGGCACATATTGAGAGAGTATATTGGCAAAGGCTCCCAATTGAGATGCTAGATGTGGGTGGCTTGATTGCATCTTTAGAAGGTAGGCCAAGAATTTATGAAGATCATCCTCACCAAGTCTATCATCCCTCATATCAACCTCCACAAGATTTATATCAGTCATACATGATTCCTACTCATGAACCTAATAAATCTTATCAAAGTCATCCTTTTCCAAACTAGCTAGAAAAGAGAGTTGGAACATAAGCCTTATTTTTAAAGTAAACCTAGATAGGCAGATTGAGTTGGAAAATAAATAGATGAATCAGTCCATCTTATTATCAAAGAAAGTGGAATATAAGCCCCCATTTCCCTTTCCCATTACATCCCCACCTCAAGAAGTGACTTATAGATATGAAATCCCATGTTGGAGACAAGGTAGAGAGTCTAAGACTAAGGAGATCCCAAGTTTCTTGAACACTTCATCCACTCCTAAAAGTGAATCACTACATAAAGAAGATAATCCTAATCCTAACATCCTAAGTTGGAATAAGGTAGTGGAATCATGGAGATAAAATCCTTGATAAAGAGTGTGAATTTGAGAAAGAGCTTGATCCTATGCAAGTCCCTCCTACCCTTCCTCAAGAGACTACTTATCTTCCATGTAAACCATCTTGTACTCCTTATCCTCATGATTATTCTTATCAACTTTAAGAGATACTTTTCCAAGAGAACCTAGCCAAGCAAATTGAAGAGTTAGAGTTAAGAATGAAATTGTTAAGTTAAGGTATGATGGAAGGTTTAGAGACAAAAGAATATCCTATGACTAAATACAACCCATATAACCTTCCAAAAGAGAATGCTCAAGCTAAATTAGATGTAAATTAAGTGATTATTAAATGGAAGGAAGAAAACCAAGCTATTTTAGCCTAAGGTCTACCTCTCCTTCCTCAAAAACTCTAAAAATTATCCCCTATAATTCATTCTCAATCTGATATTGAGTTCTATGTGCCACCTCCACCAGCTAGTTCATCTTGTCCTCAACCCATCACCATTTTACTTGATGGACCTATGGTATGGGAGCATAAAGAAGAGTAGTTGGTTGATAAAAAATTAGAACTCTTTCTTGAAGAAAGTATAGCTCCTTGGCAACCTCGTTGGGCTAATTCACCTAATTTCAAGATGCCTAATCTTAGCATCACCAAGAATGAAAAGGAGATTGAAGATCTTGTAGCCCTTGAGAAGCAAAATAAGGTTATGGTAGTTGAGATACAACTTAATATCCCTTAAGAGGTCCTAAATGCTGAAGAAGTGGTGAGTCCTTGTGCTAAGTCTTCTTATTTGGTTGATAATTAAGAATGCCTTCCTTGTGTCAAAGAAGAAATATTGGATGAAGTCCTTTTGGATTCTAAAGAAGAGGATGAAAGAGCTTCTCTTATTATTTGCATTAATGATTCTGATCAAAGACAAGGTAAAGAATTGTGGCAACAGTTTATAGGCATTTATAATGAGTTTGAGTCTCTCAAGGAGTCTACAACTTCCTTAAAGTTGATTACAAGTGATGGTAAGTAAGATGACATTTTTCAAAATGTCATAGATGAGCAAGAACAAGTCTCTAATCAGAATTGGGATGATTTTTTAAAAATCATTAGAGTAGGATATACTCCTTTTCAAGGAGGCTATGATCTAGTCAAAAAAGAAGAAGGAAACCTTGACACTTAATTGGGTATGCAAAGAAGAAACAACTTTTCAAATTTACCCTTTTAAGAGACATATGCATCCCATGATTATATGTTTTAAATCATCAAGATGGGATATCATTCTCTCAACCAGTTGAGAGAAACACATCAACTCTTGAAGGATGGAACAAACTTCTATTAGCCTTAATTTTCTAAAGAACAAGAAACTACTCCTCTTGAAGCCATGCCTACTAAGAAGATGTAAGTTGATTATGAGATGAAGAGTGGGAAAAAATATGAGGTATGTGTACAAGGAAAAGAGGAATAAATTTACATTAGAGACCTATTTGAAGATGGTATACTTGAGATCATAGTAAGTGAAGTGCTAAGAAATAGGTATGATCCATCAAGTATCTAATCTAAATAGAAACATGCTTAGCACTATGTTTCATCTCATGAAGAAAGAGATACAAGGAACTTTCCTTTTAATCCTATAAATTACGGTATGATTAATTGTTAGTTGTACATAGTTTTTTTTCCTGATTTCCCTAAGTGCTTTGAACATATGTGTGTGTGTCTTGTTAGTGTGTTTCTTTGCTTTGTGTGTGTCCTTGGTTTTGTATGGTTGAGGTAGTCAAGTGGTCTTGTCTTGATCAAAGCTTGTTATGAATGGTAAAAGTTATCTTGTTATGTTTCAAACTTTAGATGACTCCCTAAGCCCAATAGATTGCTAAGGCTACTAATCTTTAGTATAGAAGGCATACTACCACTATGAGTAACCAATTTGTTGACCAAATTTGACCCTACAGGTAAAATTGGGGCCCTTATAGGTAAAAACATGATTTTAAGGTGTTTTAGGGGTATAATATTATTTCATATTGTGTATTATAGGTCATTTGATGTAATTACATATCATATTACCCTTGGTCTTAGTAATTTTCAATATTTATGTCTTTTTGAGTCATTTTGGGGGTAAAAATGGAGCATTAAATGATTTATACGACATCTTAGGGAATTATGAAGGATTAAAAGGATGATGCCACACCCATGTGTCCTAATATGTCTTAAGTAACTATCTCTAACTGAAAAGTGGTAGGTTCTTCAGAAAAAAGGGTAATTTTCTTGGAAAAATGAGAATTTAATGAGATGTACAAAATTTTACAAACTCTTGTAGTTAAGGAAACTTCAATAGTGTCCCTTGGTATTAAATACCCTTAATATAGTGATAAGTTTGATTAAAAACTTGAATAAATGAAGAAAACTACTCTCTTCTTCCACTAGGCTTGGCAAACAAGAATGGTCAGCATGTTTATACTTGGTATGGCCAATAAGGGAAGTTTTATACAAATTTATCTTAGGGGTGTCTTATAAAATGAATAAAATTACATTTGATGTTGGGTTGTAAAGGAATACTAATCTGTACTTTATGAACCATTCCTAAGAAGTTAACCTATCTAATTTGCTTATTAATCTATGTACCATATAGGTTTTGACTTAGTTTGGATAAGTACATACAATTCACATGATGATGTTATTTGAATATGATGTTGGTTCCCTCCTAAAATTATCCCCATTATTGGTTTCATGTTTTAAAATTTTATGATAAGCCAAGTATCTCAGGTTGCAAGAAAAGACACTTTCTGTGTTGTTGGCAGTTTCCCACCACTTACAATGCCTTCATGTCTTGGTAATGGTGTCAAAAGATAGTGATGGATTATGTACATGTTTCAAGTGTTATTTAATTTCATTATAAATTCATTCCCTAAAGCATCTTCATGGTTCATAGTCATATACCATATATACACATAGTTTTCCATTAGAATGTGGACCTACAAGTGCTTGAAAGGGAAAATCACATTGAAATCAGGCTATATTGACTTGATTCAAGTATTAAAAAGTTTGAGAGGATCCATTTTAACATTTTAAAGTATGTAAAATGGTTGTTAAATTCTCACACACCATGTGTATGATTTATGTTTTTGCCCACTATCCTATCTACAACTCCACTAACACCTACAGGAGGATAGGAATACCAAAATGGAATTTTGGAACTTGATTCAAGTATTTCATGATGTAGGATTTTTATTTTGATGAATTTATAAGGTCTAAGAACCCATTTATGGTCAAGACAATGCACACTATCCACCCTCATATTAACTACCTGTCTATATGCAAATTAGAATGTTCAGCTATAAGTGGTGCTAACAAAGAAATGAGAATACTTGTATGGGGAATCTAAAGAATGATAAAACATTATAAGTATTAATATGTTGCGTATATTAGTCCATTAATGATTTAAGTTTAAATTTGATAAATGGGAGTGAAAACCTTGATCTAGAGTGAAGTGGCTGAGTTTTGGGACACAATCCCCAACATGTGAAAATAGAGAATCTCACCATTTTTTGGATGACATACAACAAGGTTGCCACTTAATTTTATGCATATTGATGACCTTGTATTTAATAATCCATATAGGACAAATAATATACAAATTTTGAGGTGCAGATCATCAATGGAGATTGGTTTTTTGGAGGCTCAAAGTTGTGCTTTTATGTACTAAACTCAGTCAATATTATCTACAGGTCTTAGCTATAGTAGACATATTAATCCAAGTTGGTAGTATGAAACCATGTTTGATGATTGAATATTTTTATATGGTTTAATATATAATTAATTATTTAAAAGTTCACTTAAGGAGGATGATGTATTGTGTTTAGGCTCATATGCACCTGATAGGTATGCCCAATCCAAAAATTATTCACCTACAACTAGGAACCATCCTCCACATCATTCATAATGAGGAGTATGAACATGGAGGTACAAAGTGTGGTTGATGAAAGGTAATCCCAAAGATCTCATAATAATCCCAAGGAAAATGTGGCATACATTTCAAAAGATAATGTTTATCTACAGGTTTTTTGCCTCAAACAATCATCATAGTTGATTGTGTTTGACTATGTCATTCAGTGGGCTTGAACAAATGGTTGGAAGTTATAAATATAGCTTGGTTGATATAAAAATAGTTTATTTTGGTCATAAAAATATTAAAAATATCTTTAAACACTATACCTAGGCTTCAAACATGCATGAACATCTACAAGAGTCACTTTTCAAGAGGAAACACAAATTACACAATCAACTAACTATGACTAATCCTTGAAATAATTCAAACAAAAAAGTGTGATTTAATAAAGGGAATATATATAATAATTCTTGGAATATTTTATAAAGGTTTATACACTTTTTTCAAGGCCTAAACCATGTAATTTCACCTACAAGTATGCTACCTTGGAGCAAACATAGTTAGAGATGGAATACTATCTTGACCATTTAGGTATGGAAAGGGGTATATGGAGAGTTGAAATGATGAATCAGACATATAATGAATTAAATATGGCCATTTTGGTCTTTATAGGGAAAAAATTATAACATAAGACGTTTTCAAATGCAATACATAGCCTATACTCCAAATACTACACATATTCCCTTCTCTAAGAAGTCTGTCTTGGACTTTGAATGAATTGGAAGGCCTAATGACTTAATAAAGGGATGGATTTTTGTGTGTGAGGTCATAAAATATTTAATAAGACCATATAATATTCATTTTTTCTGAGAGGATATGGGAAGTTCCTTTTTTTAAATCTTAGATAGAGGGCACACCCGTTATGTGTAGATGTTGTAGTCTTTAAGAAAAGGAGATAAAAGGTGATCCAAGGAGATATTTTAACCTTAAAAAATGTTTAATAATATTTAATACACCTAAAAAACATGAATAAACTTTATGAAAATAGAGAATATCAATAGGGTATCCCAGACCCTTAAAGCTACAGATAGGCTTATTAGGTAAAGTTTTGGCCTAAAGCCCAAATGGTAGACCAATGTCACTTAAAACTTTAGGAGTGGATTAAAATGGAAAATGAAATGTTTCTAGGATCATAAAATATGTGTTAAATATTTTATAATTCATGGGAAACCATAATGAAAGCCACTTTATCTCAGAGCTACATTAGACTTGTGTAAAATGTGAAAATAAACTCGATAAGGTAAATTCAAATGCTCAAATGTTTCATGAAGATTTGCATGAAGATTCAAGGAGTTTAGGGAGGTTGATGGAGGTATTAAAATTTAAATTTGTGTATTTTTTTTAATTATAATGTCTAACCTTGATGAACAATCCCTAAGAGTAGAAGTGACTCAAAACCCTTGCAAACCCTAGTTATGGACCTGATTGGGAAGATGAGGTTGGAGGGATATCCAGGTGGAGTGAAATGACCATGAAAGTGTATGAAACTTGTAGAAGGTTCATTCAGGATCCTTACCATCAAGGAGAGTTGTATTATATACATATAGATAGGGTATAAAACTACTTTTATTAACTATTTTATGTATTTTGTAGGTTTTACGAGGTTTCAAAAGATGAAAACAACTTTGGAAGGAATATTGAGACTTAAGACAACTCCCCATGTAAATTTAATGCCTTGGAAAACTCCTAATTGTTCTTACTATAGCTCTCATCTTAGCCAGTCTAAACTAGCATAATGAACATGGTAGTGAGAAGGGTGAAAAGCTTCAAGTAAACTAATTTTAATGTGTGTCTTGATGCCTCTAAGGCCATGGAAGGTATTAAAAAGTGTAATCCACTACCTTATATGTATTTTCATGGAAAAATTATTCATTTTTGGAGACCAAGTGTGAGGGGCGTGTGAAAGAGGAATTTCTTAGACTATAGGCAGTGATGGCTCACTTTCAAAAGATTTTAGGTGACTAGAAATGTAGCCAATGCATGGAGAAGCATGCCTAAAAATCTTCACTCTCATTCCAATAATTAGAACTATCCCTATCTAGTTTTTGGATGTTCAAATAGGGATAAATCATGAAGGTAGTTTTTTGAGCCAACAAAGGGAATTTCACACCATATTTCAAGAGTTTCATGACTTGAGGTGACACTTGTGCTTCCTAAATTTGTATGATAAGTTTAAAATTCCCTTATCATGTACATGTAACTCATTTTCTCACCTCGAAAAGTGTACTTGTGACCTTTGGACTTCTTTATTCTTCTCTCTCTCTTAAGTTCTATAAGAACTAGCCATTTTGGCCATTGTAAACTATGCTCCACTTGAGTATGGTGAATCCCCTACTCATTTGAATAACATTAGATCAATAAAAATAAATAGTTTTACCTCCTTTATGACTATTCATAGTGTGTTTACTTGAATGATGGATCTTTCTTAGTGATGACTATGGTTTCCTTAGCATTGTTGTCTCATTATCTCACATATTTGTAGCTTCTTATTTCAGGTCATGTGAAGTGTTCTAGGAAGTGTTAAGGTTTAATGAGTTAGCCTATTAAATAGTGTCATTATAGACCTCTTATCTAGTCCTCCTAGCCTAAACATTCACCATAACCTCATAATGAAACATTGATGTGAGAAGATTCAAATTAGAGAAGTGTATGTCTAGTTAGTCCCTTGTTCTAATGTGTAACATGCAGCTGATTGGTAGTCATCAACTAATTTGGTGTATCACCTCCTTTAAGATAGTTTACTTTTAATTTTATCTCCCTTTTCCCTCACATGCATATGTGTAGTAGTGATCTACAAGTGGTACATCAAGGGAGCTATCCCTATCTAGATATTTACCTCATCTTTAGGTTATCCATAGCCTAGAGGCGTTTCAATTATGCCACTTGGATAAGGAGAGCTGAGACATCTCCTCAAAGGGTGTAAATCCAATTAACAATAATATGATAGGTAGGAAAGGTGACCGCTAGGTAATGAATTCCTAGTCAAGATTTATGTCAATGTTTGATGATTGTTAGATGTAAGTGGTTTGGTCTTGTGTGTGTGACAAGAGTGAAATTATAGTTGATTACTTTGCTTTAATTAAGCTATGTGAGCAAAAATAAGCAAGCAGATAATAGATGTAGTCAATTTTAAGTCCAAAAATAATATTTTATTTCATTATATGAGTAGAGAGGTAAGAAGAAGAAAGCACCTAGATACAACTATGAACCCAAAAAAATATTCAAGGGTCCCATTGGGATTGCCAAAATGTTTTAGAGAAATTTCACTTATGTTATTGAAAGGAAGAGAAAGGAAACTCGAGAAGGGTATGGTTGAAAAAATTGATATGTTATGCATACTTTGAACAAGATGAGTGTGGATTATCCTCTTTGGCTTGGGAGTAATGACCCATAGATAATAAATCACTCAAAGAAATGGTTTGATTAGCTAGATAGTAGGGTGGATTACCTAGCAAGATAGATCTAAGAAGCACAAGCTTCCTTGGGGACTATCAATCCATACTTTTAAAAAATCAAGTTCTAGAAGATAAAGTACTTACATAAATAACATAAGATATTGAAATCAAATACAAGAAGTGATTTCTTAGAGAATAGATGAAATTGAATAATTATAGTAATAATCAGGTTAATATTAATGCTAAATAGCTTAGGTGTGGTTCAAAAAATAGGGTATAATTCTGTGATCAATCAGAGGGTTTGAGAGTTGGATTTGGTTAAGGTATGGTGGGTGAAAATAGCTTGCTATTATTTTATCACATAATGACCATTAATAATTGGGGTGAACATCGATAGTTAGGCTAACTATCAGTAGTTGAGGTAACCAGAGGTGATTGGGATAGACTATCAGTGGTTATTATGGGTTGGATCTGGTCAAGAAAAAGGTTATTTGGATGAGGTTATAGAATGGACTTATGAGAGATGGGTTTGTGTTGGGTTGATTACCAAATGTAAACAAAGTAACTAAATGATTAAAAATAAATACTTAGCTTGTTGGTCATTAATCTGATGGATGATTGAGGAAGTTGGTTGATAAAATCATTGATGAAGTCTAGGGTAATTTTCGTAGAGTAATGATACTTAACTTTTGGATGATGGATGTCAACACTTTGGTTCTTTGTCATACTTACTAGTTCTTTAGAATAATGACATACACAAGAAAACACTGATGAAAGAAGCTCTAGCTCTAGATGATTATTTGATTCTGGATCTGGATTCACTCTCTCCTCCTCTCTCTTTATAGGAAGGAAGGAAGGAGAGGTGAAAAAATATGTTAACAAGAGGATCAACAAGCATGTTATTTTTAGCGAAGCTAATTATAAAAAAACCAAGCTAGAATTAAAGTGGAGTTTGATTTTTCAGGTGATGGAAACCTGACCATTGATGGTCAAACCTAACCATCAATGGTTAGGGTGACCATCGATAGGTTAGCGTTAAAGACAAAGTTGGGTTAGCTAGTAGGTCAATCCAAACTTGAGTTAGGTTTGGTTTATGGTTGAGAGGTCAGGGTTGGTCCTCATGGGCTCCTTAGGTGGTCTAGGGGTGTTTTGACATCTAGAACTATGGTGTGCAATTTTCTAGTGTCTACACTAGGCCAAAACTTGAGAAGTTGAGTGCATATATTAGCACGATGATTTTAAAATGTACAATAAACACCTCAATATCCCCCATGGTATACTAGTATATAAAAATTTCCTTGATAACCACCATGGTAGCCTCTATAATATCATCCCTGGTAATCTCTAACAAATCCTCCTTCATTGTATCTACCTCATATCTACCTTGATAGTTATTTTTTTTATTCAGGGTTGAATATATTATATGGTGACATAGGTGGTTTGTATGGGTTTTTTTATGTGTTATGTGGAATTTGGGTTTTTTTTTTATTAATGGGGGAATGGGTAATTTTGTTTGTTTTGTTGTCACAACAAATCTTGCTTGTATTTTTTGAGTTCATCTAATGCCTTCACTCCAGGGTAGGTTTTATGTTACTATCCAAATGTTACACACATTATTTATATATATATATATATATATATATATATATATATATATATATATATATATATATATATATATATATATATATATATATATATATATATATATATATAAGGTGGGAAAATTCCATTGATGGGACATGTTCTAACTATGTTGCTTGTATAACCTACAAATTCTACACCATAATTTATCCTTTAGAATGGGTTGTTGGATTCGAGGTGTCATCATGATAGGGTTAGCTTGAGATAATGCCACCCTTATAATATTTTCAACATAAGGACACTATATATTACTAAATCATTCCTTATAACATATTTTACACCAAAATTTGGGTCATGTTGTTGAGTTTGTAGGTAAATTATTTGTTATTTTTGGTTTCATTTGTATTCCTTGTCTTGATCTCACTTGTGCTAGTTCTTGCTTCATTTTATCAAAATTTGTTTGCATCATTGTATCCTTATCTCTCCTCCATGTTTGTGATTCTAAATAGTCCATAATTTCTAATTATTTATTAAACATTTGAAATTCTTTGCCATTAGTAACCACTCTTAAGTGTGGTAGTGACTTGAATATAAATAATTCAATTTTAATTTTTTTTGTAAGAGGTCCCATTAACTTATTTATTACCTCTTTAAATGTTTTATCAAAATATTATCAATTTTTTTAAATCTTTGAACTAATTATCTCATTTTATTTACACTTTTTATGGGAGTATCTAGATAGTATAAATTTCTTTCAAAATGTGTCTTTTATGTCATCTTGTGTCTTACTATGAGTAGGACTGATTTCCATATACCATTTTAATGCATCATATTTTAAGTTGCTTTTAAAATAAAATAATTTAAATTTATTATCTATTATGTTATGAATCCTATAATATGCATCTAACACAAAAATATGAGATTCCACATCTTTAGAATCTTTACAAAAAATGGGTAATTTAGTCCTTTGTGTCATTGTAGCTTATGTGAAACTTGTTTTTCCACCTACCGGTTTATTGTTGTTACTACTTTGTTTAGGGTTCTTTTGTTTATTTTATCTCTTATTCTTTTATTTATCTTTATGTTATTACTATTTTTCTAAACTTATTTCTACTCTTGTCTCACAGTATCTCTAGTTAAAAATAACTCCTCCCTAATACTTCTTGGAAGTTCCTTATTAATTTCTCTCTCCTCAAATTCACAATTTTGTGTTTTGTATATATTTATCTTGGTTATTATCCTATATATATGCCTTCTCATGTGGTTTTTTTATGAATTTTTTAAGTAACATTGGGGATGATGGTTGGTTCAAGGGGTTTATCTCCTCAAATAATATCTTATGTCTAGGTGGAGGGTGTAGCTTATCACATCTCATTTTCATCCTCCTCTTCATATTTTTATTTTCTCTCATTTTATCCACTATTATTTTAAACTAATTCCTCTACATCATATTATTATCTAATATTTACTTCTTTTACTCCATTATCTTCTTCTAATCTTATTTCCCACCAATGTCTCTAATTGTTTTTTCTAATATTTTAAACCAATGTTTCCAAATCTATCTCCCCTTATCTACTATTAATTCCCTGTCATTCCATTATTTATTACTTATATATCCCTTGGTTTACTAATTCATTTATTTATATACTCTATTCTTTCTCTCCTTCTATCCAACTAGTTCTTATTATACTTGGTAAAGGTTCTCTTTAGCCTTCTGCATCCAAATATTCATTACCTTTTCTTTCAAACATTTTTATCATTGATTCTAATGATCTTATTGATGCATTAGTTTGTTATAATAAGTTATTGTGCATATTATTTTCCTCCTGCATCCATTTTATATCCATTTCCCATACTTCTTCCATTCTTATGATCATTTTGGGTGTTGTCAAATCTAGTTCTAAGTTCCACGTTATCTCAAATTATTTCATAATATATTTTTCTCTAGGTTCTTCTTCTCTTCTTTCCACATAAAATCCACATGAAGCCACCATAGAATTCTATTTATAAACTTAGTTGTCTCATTCTATCATCTCTTTGTAATCTCTTTTTTTCCATATTTTTCTCTAATTTATTCTTTTTTATTTGTATCCTTATCTACTCATCTACTTTTCCCATTGCTACTTATTTATATGTCCTAACTCTCTCCTTTACTTCTACCTAGCATTATTTATTTTCTCTATGCTATTTTATTTACTTTTCTTCTTCCTATTTTCCTCCTCTTTCTTTGTTTCTTTCTTTCCTTTTTCTCTACTTTCCCATATCTCATCCAATTTATTTATTATCACTAATCATTGTTATAATGTTTTTTTTAATATCCTCCATTTTTTTTTATCCCATTTATCCCCCCTCCCAATTATTTCATATTTTAACTTTAAAAAATCATCTCTCGTTGGATCCCCCCTCTTACCTTCTATCATCCCCTAGGTGCATGTCCCCTATAGGAAATGTTTACCAATTATTATCAACCCTCCTTCAATTAATAACATATAGATAAGCATTGGTACTTTTTGAATGAATCTTCCCCTATTTGATTAAAAAAATATACCTTTTTCACATCAAATCTTATCTGTCCTTGCATTGTACACAATATTATAAATGAGTCTAAAGTGGTCTTTAACGAATAATATATTATTCATGACTAAGGTTCAGCTATTTTATCAAGTTTTTGTATTTTATATTTTGTCAACTAAATAGGTTTTTTAAGATGTAGACTTGAACCTTTTGTTGTGTATAATAATATTAAAATCTAAGGCCACAATAAATCTATGAATTTTACCCAAAAATCCTCATCTTATGGTCGATAAAACACATTCTTAACTTAATCAACCACCTTTATGTTCTCTTGGCCTCATGTTGAATATATTTTTTTATTTTTCATCTCTTACAAATGTTCTATCTCAATTATTTTTGGCTTCCATAATTATAACAAGTACTCCTCCCTAGACATTAATTATATAAAACCTAGTCTCAAACACCAAATGTTTTAGATTAATGTAAAATCAGGTTTGGAAGGGGCCCCGAAACCCTATACATCAAAGAGAAAGATAAACCATAAAGCATGAGCAGGTTTAAAAAGAACCTGTTACCAGTAAAAAACAAAACCAAGTTTTACAGGGACCTGTTACCAGCAGATATGACAAGAAAAAATAGCTGTCAAAACACTGATCTAGAAGTTAACAAATTGGATCAGCAACCTGAAAAACCTCCCAGACTAGTAACCAACAAAACAGTAAAGCAACCAGTTAACATGAACTCTATGTCAAGTTATGAATTCAGAGTTTGATTATCTTAGATAATAATAATGTATATAAGGAAAGTATCTTTTATGTTAATTTAGGATATGTTTCCTTAGGTATAAATAAACAAAACACTGGTACATATAATACAAATAATGACACTTGATTCAATTCTCATTAATATAGGAAACAAAAATACATACATACATACATACATACATACATACATACATACAAGCATGCATGTATGCATGCATACATACACACACATATCAAGCTCATTTAAGGATATTGAAATATTATCCCTATAATTCATTTATGAGACTAAATACAATACAACATCTCAACATACACATCTTTTCTTCATGCCTATACATTTATGTCCATTTTTGTGGGATGTTGGGAAGTACAATCAATGTTATAAAAGATGTACATAGATATATGATGTTGTAGTATGACCATAATATTCCATAGTTTAAATTTATAATAAGTACTTAGAGGAAGAATCCCACCAAAATTTAGTTTGATATTCAGTGTACTCAAGATGTGTAGTAAACATCTCAATCCTAGTAATGCCTCTTGATTTTTCATCCATTTACAACTTTATTTTATCCATAATGTGAGTTATCACATACATGGATCAAGGGATACTATCATGATTATAACTTAAGGAAGTAATATTCACAAGATCAATGACAAGTTTTGAGGCTTCAAACATCAACAAGGCTTTATTTTCTTACTCATGATGAACATATGGAGTTATCACATTGTTTTGAGGTTATATGTGTTGAGATTAAGTAATATGAGAAATAAATCCATAAGAATGAGATCTGTAACCATCTACATAAAAAGATTGCCAAGTATGAATACCATGAGATGACAAAGAACTAGAAGGCACAAAATTAAAGATATCATAGAATGAAGGATCACTAGCATCAAAATTAAGGGAAACATGAGTTTCATGATTAAAACCATGTGTAAACATGTTAGACACCATTAAAACCCTAAATAATTTACCTTGATAATTATCTCAAATAAATGGCACAGTCTCATTTTGTTGAGATCTTCCTCAAACATTATTTATATTATAACTTTGAGAACCTCTACTGTAACCTGACATTTTGTATCTAAAATGAAGAGAGAAAAGAAAAATAATAAAATATTCTTATGTTTGTTCATGTATCCAATATCATTTCCATTCCTAAAAATATTGTTGAATAAAATAAACATTTCATCATTCTAAACAATCTCAACTAAAATGAAAAAACCATCATATGTAAATTTATATCTTCCAAAAGAAATCATCTCAAATAAAATATGTAAATTGAAATTTAATTAATCAATATAACACATACTACCTTCAAACATTCATCTTGTTTCAAGTATATATTAAAATCTCAAAATGAGATTCAAAATATGCTTGTAAAACATTTCAATGTTTACTCAAAACCAAATTATTTTCACATATCAACTTCTTTAAGATATTTAAATTGATAATTTAAAAAAATATAACAACCTATAAAAATTACAATTAAAACATTTGTATTAGAATATCAACCTTTTGAATCAAAATTTAGCCATGAAGTACCAATAATTGACCAAATAAAAAAGCCATTATTTCAACAAAGCTTTCTAGAAAATGAAATTATGAAACTAAATTCTATTTAATCTAAATATATAAATCTCATCAAACCATTTGAAGAAACTTGTGACCATAATTATCTTAAAATAGTGTATGCTTTATCAAAAATATTTATCTTTTGAAAATTCCTCAAAGTGAATTGCCAATACAAGAGTATTAACCATGTTGACACTTATGGGTGAAAAAACTTGAAACAAACCAAATAAATATTATAGATATGTTGATATTTGTAACATGAAACAACATTAAAACAAACCATAGTAATTTTTGAAAATTTCAAAGAATATTCAAGCATTTATATATCAAAATTATTATAGGAAGGAAACTGAAAATGCATGCAAGGATTAGATTGTATTATATTTTCCTGCATGTTTTCAACTTTACTTTGTATTTGAATATAAAATAATCTCAATTTTCCACTTGAAAATCAACTGAGAATAACCATGGATGCTGAAAATAACTTTCCAAAAACACAAGTGTGATAGTTGCACCAAAAACCCACTAAGGATAAGAGCCCAAATATGTATATAATGATTTGTAATCATATTACTTATGATTGGAGGTGATTATATATATATATATATATATATATATATATATATATATATGTATATGTGTATATATATATATATGTATATATATATATATGTATATATATATATATGTATATGTATATATATATGTATATATATATATATGTATATGTATATATATGTATATATATATATATATATGTATATGTATATATATGTATATATATATATATATGTATATATATATATATATGTATATATATATACATATATATATACATATATATATATATATATACATATATGTATATGTATATATATATATGTATATATATATATACATATATATATATATATACATATATATATATATATACATATATGTATATATATATATGTATATATATATATATATATATGTATATATATATATCAAATTTAAAATATCTCAAATTATTATTATTGTAAAACCACAAGAAAATAAAAAATGCATGCAGGACTCAAACTTCAAAATATTTGTATGAAAACAAGAATAACTAGGCATTCTTCATGTAAACCAATTTTTGAATGCACAACCATCAAACTATTTTGTTTTCAAAATTTTAAAAAGCACTAGGAAATCCAAATAGAATCTTTTCAACTACACAGATTCAATCAAAGTTCCTTTGGTTAAAAATCCATAAAAAACATGAACCAAAAATACACATGTAAGACTCAAACCTTATCATTTTAAACACAAAGAAATATATCTACATATATTTTTCATATATAAATTGAATAAAAATAATAATAATTATTATTTGTATGTAACTTAAGATAACCCAAGAATCTTGTAAAAACCTATCAAAACTATAAAGAAGTTGATTGAAATAATTTCACTGAAAATCCAACAACTTGTATGCATAGATTTTCAAGAAAGTATCAGGTTACATATTTAATAAGACAAGGAGGAAGCAATTGAACATGAATTAGTTTAAAACCACAAGAAAAAAGACTACATGATAGATAGATTATTTCAAAGACACTCATACGCTAGTTTAGTTCAAATCTTATCATTTTGATAAAATTTAGATTTGCATGCAAAAGAATATGACTTTGAAACACATGAATAAAATAAAACCATAACCATCTTTTTAAAACACTTCAAAACATACAAGAATAATTTCAACAACTAATAATGCCAACTTAAAACAATTCATTCAAAATAAATGATCCCATACCTATTTTTTAGTATTATGAGTGCAAACATGACCTTAAAAACTTCAATAAAAACATAAAAAGCTACACAAAATACTTTTATAACTAAGAAAGATTTCAAAACAAAAGCATACATATAAAAATAAGTATGAATGTTCTTGAAAAAACAAATTGAATCATTATACACATGTAAAGAATCTTTCCAAAAATAAAATGATTGGATGAAAATGAAAATAACTACATGTACCCCATTATAAAGTTGCATTTAATGCAAGCTTAGAGGCTAGTTAGATCATTGAATGTTTGACACATACATGCTACATGAAAATGGAAGTGACCACCTTTCTATTAATCAAAATCCAAATTAGCAACCTTCAATAACATTTTTTTGAAAAATTTAACATTATTACTAGATATAATGTTATCAACCTTAACCATATGTAAACTTGTCACCAAATTTTATCTCATTATCTATTCTACCAAGAATGTCTACTACCAACAATAAAATCTCCAATTTGAATCATTAAAATGACAAGACTCAAATTTAGGACTTAAATTTATATCAAATGAAATCAAAACTATTGAATAAGGTATAACTATGAAAATATCTATACCAATTGAAGTTTCTTGAGATGAATCAAAAATATTTAAATGAAAACATGAAAAATAATGTCCTTATTCAATGTTGACTACCTAGGTCAAGTTAATATGCTGATGAACATAATCAAAATGACTATAGTAACCAATAAAAACATGTCAACATTAAAATATAATAAACATGATTATATTAAAAAAAGAACCACTTAAGTCACAAGCTTAGATAGGTCTAGGTTCTTAGGGTTAGGTCATTATGGCTTAGTAATTTAGTCACTTAGGGTTTACATGAGTAACTAAATCATTATAAACCATGAAAAATAGAGCCTATATTCAAGTTATACATTTGAGGTGAATATGACACAATAAAGCATCAAAACTAGCATTGATGAAGTTGCAACAAGGGTTACCATGAAATGATGTCTCACCATGTAACCAACAACTATGAACAACCAATTAAAAAACATAGTTTCAATAATAACAAAGGTGATACATCATATTTTTAGCTCCATACATATACATGCAAGGATCTTAGGATCCCTTATAGAGCTTTCAATTCTCTCTCTCTCTCTCTCTCACACACACACACACACACACACACACACACACACACACACACACACACACACACACACACACACACACACACACACACACACACACACACACACACACACACACACACACACACACACACACACACACACACAATATTGACCCTCATAACTCTACATGATGGTATAGTTTAGCCTCTTAGGCCTTTGATCTCCTATCCTAAATCATCCCCTATCTCTCTTAGAAACTACCTATAACTCCCTAGTAACTGACAAAAAAAATTACCATGAGAAAATCACTCTCATTTATAGTTATTAAGATTGGTTAGTGGCATGTCCAATTGGGAGATTGATAGTTGTCATACTAAACCTACGCCACTAGGTTTAGAACCTCTATTCAAATTCTTATTTTCTACCTACACTCTCTTTTTCACTCTTTATTTTATACCTACCCATGGTCTATGGAGAAACTTGACTTATTATTGAGTCATCTCTTGTATTCCTTGCTGTCTACCCATATGCACTTGATGGAGATCACTCTTCTACATTTTGTACCTCCACTCAAATTGGAAGATGATATCAAGTTACTTCATATCAGTACTCATACTTTTTCCTCTTTTCACTTAGTTTGGCTAACTCTACCCACTATTCCATTATCCCTTGTTTAACTACCTCAAATTAGTGATTCTATCAATCTCTTATTTTTTCACTATGCATGTGGATCACATCTAATTTGCATTTCTATTTGTGACCCTTTTTTCTTACTCTTTAAATGCATCATAGTCAATAATTTATTGACACCTCATATCAAATTTATTTCACATTGGCTAATTATAATTAGAAATAATATCATGCCATTTTATTTTATTTACATTATAATGCCTTACAATCAATGATTAGTTAATGATAAATCTCTTGGCCACCCATTATTTCACTTCACAGTTGAAATCATATGGAGGCATTCTAGGACCTTCTATCCACTACTAAAAATATACGTTGTGATATCATATATCTCTTTATTCGAGTGTCCTTATCCCACTTATATGATCTCTACCCACCTATTTATGGTGGAGAAATTTCTTTACTCAATATCTCACATTTGGTGATCTACTAGTCCCCTCTATTCTTTAAATCTCTTCACTAACTTACTCAAATTTCACCTTATACTAATCTTAAGCTCTCACTATTTTTCTCACTGGTTTGCTCATAGTTTAGTAGTCTACCCATCTACACCTCCTGTCAACACTATTCCTCCTCAGGAAACTACCTCAAATTGATGTTTGTTTAAGCCATCCTTATCATTGCATTAATATACTACTCTATTGCTCATAGGATTTCCTCATCCTATGTTTTCCACCACACTGGTGTAGTTAAGGTGCGGTTTCTTTATGAAATTATGCTTCACCACGTATCCAAAAAATATGCACAACATATTATTGAACATAATTTCATTAATAACAAATATGATACATGGTATTATTTGTTCCACAAATTTACATGATGGGTTCCTCAACTCCCTTCTAGAGCTCTTTGCTCTCTCTCTCAAAACTCACCTTCACATCTCTACATGATGGCAAAGTTTGAATTATTTGGCCTCCACTCTCATATCCTATTTCCTCCTCTCTCTCATTAACTAACTACAACTCCCCAACAATATAAAATAACCTTTACTGACGACAAAGCACTCTTATTGATAGTTGTTAAGATTAATTACCACCATGTCTAGCTACGATATTGACAACTATCATGCTACTAGGTTTGGAACCTAAATTCAAAGGCCTATGCTATGATATCATGGTTAAATTAGACCTCAATCCTTATGGATCTAAAAATAATTAATCTATATCTACCTCATATATTTTATTGTCACAACATCATGTTAGTCCCAAAATGACTAGGTGTCAACCTTACAGTTGGATAATCAATTATTTATCATTTTTTGCCTCAGGTTCTATATCTATAGCCTCACATTATAATTATATGTTACCCTACTCTAGATTCCTTCTTCTATGCTCCTTTTATCTTATTTGGTTATTTTTAAGTCTCACACATACTTGCCTTTATCCTACATGTGTGTGTCTCAAATTTTTCGCTATGTTATTCTCATCTTTTCTCCTTACACAATTCATCAAAAAATTCCCTCATGTTTTCCTTTTAACTTAGACTTTACTTCACCCACACACCCAAAAAATTGTAGGATTCTCATTTGCATGGGATGCTTTTGCATGAAACATGATCCAAGCTCAAAAAAACTATTGAAGAGATGGTAAACTCACCTGAGAAGAATGAAATTGCACAATCACCTAAAAAAATGTTTAATATTTTATAAAATGTATCAAATATATAATAATATGTGAATTTACATAAATCTGACCACTTGCACTATTTTTTGACACATCACTATTCAAAGAGATAGAGAATGCAAACTGAATAATATTGAACTAGATGAAATCAAACTTACAACTCTATTTACTTTATTATCAAACATGTTCTAAAACCAATTGATAAATACGTTAGAAATAATCAAATAAATTATTTAACACAATAAAAATAATAAACTAACAAATAAGTAAATAATTATCCCCCAACCATATGTAAATATTCTAGATATGCTATAGTAAATGTTTGAATTATTATTATTTTTTACTAGGATATATAAATTTGTGATAACACTATTGACCTTGCTAACTACTTTTGTATATGAGAATGGGCTGCAACCAAAATTTAAAATTTTAAAACTTAGGATTGTAATCTAGGTAAATTATTTTTTAAGTAGCTAAATATGAACCACTTAAAGATTTTTCACAATAAGGGATTTTTTTTTGGGTAGTGTGGCATGAATAATGGGATATAAATGATTGGGAATTTTAGGATAGACAAAAATTACTATAGTATCCTATAACATAAAATTTGAAAGCAAGTGATGATTTAAAAAGTAATAATTCCAATGTGACTTAATCATGAACTCATTAATCCAAACAAATGAAGAAATTTATCATCAATAAACAAGAAATACTTACAATCATATATGATATTATCTGACTTGGCCTATAAGAAGAGTACTTTGTAAATGCAATTGAGATATTGAGTGTTAAAAAAAACACAAAACATAACAAATAAATCAAAAACATAAAACAAAATAATAAATATAAGACTAAAATAAGAAGAAATCAAAGAAAACTAAAATTAAAAAAAGAAGAGAACAATCATAGAAAATCTTTAGATGATGTCCATTAAGTATGTTGTAACCAATTACCATCTTGATATTATAGGTGAAAATTATTTCATCAAATAAGA
The DNA here is from genome assembly GCA_037957365.1 of Torreya grandis. Classification (NCBI taxonomy): domain Eukaryota; kingdom Viridiplantae; phylum Streptophyta; class Pinopsida; order Cupressales; family Taxaceae; genus Torreya; species Torreya grandis. Next base: position 2,595,800 of record JARHVA010000543.1, read on the forward strand.
ATAACTATTTTGTATTGTACTAGCCATAACGAGTCAAATTTCTGATGTTTTCTAAGTTCTTCATGAGTTTTATCTCAATATAAAAATTAGTTGTCAATCTTGAATGTTTTCTTAGATACTTTATTATAAAATAAATTTCTAAGTTTTTATTTATCCTTTTCATGTTTTTGTAATGCAATAGTTTTTAATTGATATAATACTAAGAGGTCATATAATCTTTGTTGTATTTTATCAATAGTTTTAAATGTGTATTGAAGAATAATTCTTGCCTAAGTAATCCATAGTTCACTTGGCATATTTGTTTCAAATCCAAAAGAAATATAAACGGAAAATAGTTTGTTACATATTTGACTATAGTATGGTTGGCCCATAAGGCTTAAATTTTCTTAATATGCGAGTTTAATTTTATTTTTGCATATGATTTTATTCATAATAGAAATCAGATTTTTGTTAGTCAATTCAACTTGTCCATTTCATTGTGAAAAATATTGAGATGAATGACTTAAGATAATAGATTAACATTATAAAAATTCTAAGTATTCATTTTAATTCAATTAATAACCATTATCTAAAATGATTTTGTAAGGGAATCCAAAATATTAAAATATCTAATTTTAACTTTTGAGAGCTAGAGCTTCAGTCTATTTCATGAAATAATCAGTTTTAGTCAAGATATATCTATGACCAAATGAAGATAAATGATGTATGTCAAAGATAAATTATATGCCCCATTTTTTAAATGGGGTTTTATTAATAATTGGATTCAAAGGCATTGTAGATATTCTATCTCTTCCTACAAATAATTGACAAGGAATACATGATATAACTAAATGAAAAGCATATTTGAAGGGATTTGGCCAATAATAACCAACACGTAAAAATTTGTGTTTTTTTTGTAGTGAAATGTCCACCACAACTAACCTCATGGAAAGGTTTAAGAACTTTTTGAGTTTGATCATGTTTTAGACAATGTAATAAAACTATGTCTCTATTTATTTAAAACAAAAAAATCAAGTAAAATAATTTTTAAGCCTATAACCTAAGAGCTCTTATTTTATGTTTATCTAATGAGTCAAGGAAATTTTGATTCTAAAAGTGATTAAAAATTTCATGATAACAATCATCTTTCTAAATTAAGCAATCTCATTCTCACATTTCAAGTCCAATTTTGAACTTGTTGAATAATATTAACAAATTTTATTATTTGAATATGTGTTTTAGCATTTAAATTATTTCCAATAGAAAGATTTAAAACATTAACATCATATACTTTATTTTTAGAAATATTTTTATCTAAATCATTACCTTTGATTATTCTAAAAGTTCCAAATTTTAGGTCATATTTTTTTAATAAGTAGAAGGCACCAAGAAGATAAAGAATTTATAGAAGGCACAAAATTCAAGATATTTAAGAATTAAGGGTCATTAACATCAAAATGAATGGAAAAAAAGTGCCATGACTGAAAACACTCATAAAAATGTTATAGGCCCTTTGGACCCTAAACTACCAGCCTTGATAATTGTCTAGAACAAGTGGCATAGTCTCATTATAATGAGATTTTCTCCAAACATTATTCCTATCAAAACTCTAAGAACCTCTACTCCAACCTAACATTTTGTATCCTAAATGAAGAGAGAAAAGAGTAATAAGAAAACATTATTACATTTGTTCATGTATAAAATATCAATGCCATCACTAAAAATACTTTTGAAATAAATTAAACATTTCATCATTATAAACAATTTCAAATGAAATGAAATAGTCATCATATGAAAATTTATATCTTTTGTAGACACTGGAAATATGCACACTGTGATTTTGAATGTCAAAATTCCCTTGGACCACATTAGGACCCCCTTATGACCAATTTGACTCTTCAACCCCTAACTGAGCCTAACCCATGGTTAGTTTGCCCAATTGACTTAACCTAGTTTTTACCCACTTTCTTACCTTCACCCTCGACTATCGATGGTCACCTTGATCATAGAAAATCAAGGTGCACCTTCTCAACCACCAACATGCAAGTTAACCCATCTTGATTTTTTAAATATGACTTGTTTAAATCAGTGTGTGATCCATTGCATGCATGAGTTATAATTAAAAGGTCCAATTAACATCTTATTGTAACTCTTTTACCTTGCCTATAAGAAGAGAGGATTAGGGAGGTGAAAACCATCTATAATTATTATCAAGAGTTTGTATATCTAGAGTGTTGGGTGAATATTTTTTCACCAGCTAACTGATAGCAAAATAGGTGCATCAACCACAACATAAGGATATTTATACAGTGAAATGTGTAGGTTTACCACATCATAAGGAGATAAATATCTCCTCTCATCAAGGGGAGGTTCCCTATAAACTACTATAATATACTATATATATGCTGAAAATACACATAGGGGTGAAATCATACCATCCATCTCTCTTTTTTTAGAGATGATGTTCATAGAACAGAGGAGAATTTTGATGCAATTATTGAAAAGGTAACTTCTCTTCTTTTAGAAGTGATATTCAGCAAACAACAGGGCTCTCCCAGGGTAGAAACAACAACCACAAGAAATAAACTAAAACATAAAGTTTTAGTTATTTCTCATACTGATGGGACAAAGGAACACAATAAGATTAAATGTAGCTCAAATTTTGCACCTAAAATTGCAATATGGTAAAGGATTACAAAGGATAAAGAGGGCACAAAGTCTCTCTAGTATCCTTTACACAAAAACATAGGTTAAAAGCAATTATGGTAACACAAAGTCTTCCATAGTTAGTTTCAGGACATCTTCTAGCTTATTTTCACTAATTATACTTATTTTATTAAATGGACAAGACTATATTTAGGAAACAGACATAAGAACAATTTCCTAAAAGACACAAGCTTATTTCAACACAAAGTCTTGAAAGTCACTTTCTATTTCATTTAACAAAATATGATTAATAGTCTAAGCATAAAGTCTCAGGTATGCCTTGCAATTTGGGTAGAGCTTCACTTCTGATAATAGAGAGATATCCCTCTATACAACATGGGACATTACAATATATAGCCTTCCAAGAAAGCCTTGGGTGCTTGTTTTCATAAAGATCGCCCATGATGAATTAAATGCCTTTAATATCTATGAAAGAGCCATGCTAGAACAGGGCATCAGCCTTGACTTTGGTGTTCTAAATTAACTCAATTGTCCCTTATTTAGCATGGGTCTTTTGGTCTTCTCAATGGTGCTTACATGGCTGTCCATTCGCCTTTACTTCATGTAGAAAAAATAGGCCACACCTTTAAATATTTGTGTTCCCTGATGTCCACCTGGTGGACTATTCCACCTACTAGAAATAACTCTCCTACAAATATTTTTAGTTTTCCTATAGCCATTCTCTCTTTCCTTGCCATGTTTTGTCTTTTCTTAGCAACTGGAGCTCTTGGGGATATCTTCTCGCTTCCTCCATTTGCTTATTCGGCTCCTTCCTTGGTTGGTCATTGAGCTTATTCTCAGGGCTTTTGAAAATCAATGGTTATTCCATCACCTTAAAATTGACATCCACGGGGACGTCACTAGTCCCTTTAAACCTCTTTGAACCTTGAACCTTGAACTCTTTTGGTTCAAAGGTTTAATGGTTCAAAGGTTCAACAGTTTTGTGAAGGGCCGCATTCACTCTCCTTTTCTTCTTCGGTTAAACCTTTAAACCTTTGAACCATTTTAGTTCAAGGTTCAATGGTTCAACGATTCATTCTCTTTATTTTAAATCTTTTTTATTCTCTTAAGTCTACTAAAGTCATCAAATTCATTGAACCTTTAAACCTTTGAACCATTTTGGCTCAAAGTTCGATGGTTCAATGAATCAATCTTAATTCTTTGATTTCTTTTGAAGCGTAACTCTCTAGATTTTCCAAGTCTATCTAAGTCATTGAACCTTTGAACTTGTTGAAGCTTTGAACTCTATTTGAGTCAAGGTTCAAAAGTTCAATAGTTCAATCTTCATTTTTTGAAGCCTTATTTTCTTTAAGTCTTTCAGACTTATTGAATTCATTGAACCTTGAACCTTTGAACTCTTTATAAGTTCGAGGTTCAATGGTTCAAAGTTCAATCTTAACTCTTCAAAGTTTTCCTTTCTTTAAGTCTGCCGAAGTCATTGAACCTTTGAACTCGTTAAACCTTTGAACCTTGCGAAGGTGGGGTTCAATGGTTCAACAATTCAAAGTGGTTCATTCTATTTCTTTGAATCCCACCATTAAGTGTTTTGAATGAATCTAGGTGTTAAACCATTCCCAAAACACTAAGGAAAAGCCTTAAGTGTTTTGAACTTCCTTTGAATAAGGATTTCCTGTTGAACCTGTGGCTTCCTTAGAAGAAAAGGCTTGGATATTTAAAAAACTTAACTACTCAGAACATTCTTGAGAAAGAAAAGAGAGAGTTTTGGTCTGTAGGACCAAACTAATTAGTAGGTTGTCCACAAAAATAAGTGACATATTTTGGGAACAACATAGAGTTCCTTTATTTTTTAGGTCAATCATCTTCATTGATCTAGCCATCATGTCAGAGAGACAATTTACCACTGTAGCTCTACCAAAGTGCTAAGTACCATTACTCTACCAAAATCACATCAAACTCTACTAAAGAGTCAATCACCTCAAGCATCCACCTGATCATCTTTATGTAGGCTAAGTCTTTATTTTCTAATATTTAATTACTTTATTTGCCTTTTGTACTCATCCCAACACCAACCCATCTCTCAGAATACAACTTTGGGATCCCACCAATCTGATCATTTACCAAACTAGATCTACACATAATAACCACTAATGGTTATCTCAATCATCGATGATCTGTCTAACCACTGATAGTTAGTTTGACTACTGATGGTCACCATAACCATTGATGGTCACCTTAACTACTAATGATCACTATGGTAGAAAATAATAGCAAGTTATTTTCACCCTTTTACCCCCTAACCAAATCTATTTTTTTGTGTTCCTACCTTTTCATAGACCCCTACCTGATTTTCTAAAATAGATCCAAGCCATTTAATACTAGTATTGACTTACTTATCATTATATTAGTCATCTATATTCTATTTATTTAGCAAACATTTCTTGTGTTCAATTTTAGTTCCTTTTGATTATTGATGCAATTACTTTTTATTCTATTTTATAAACTTAATTATTTAAAACATGTGGATTGATAGCTCATAAGGAAGATCCTACTTCTAGGATCTAGCTAGTGCTAGGCAATCCACTCGGCTATCTATCTAACCAACCATTTGATTTAGTGTTATCTTATTTGTAGGTCATACTCCCAATCCAAAGAGGATTTCTTCACAATCATATGATTCAATGTGCACACAATCAAACATGTTTTTCAACCATACCCATATTTAGTTTCTTCTTCTTCCTTTCAAAATATAAGCTAAAATTCACTGAAATATTATGGCACACCTAGTAGGACCTTGAGTCTTTACTTTAAGTTTATTTTATTTGCATCTGTATGCTCTTGTTTCTATATATGCTCCTAAAATTTCTTTTGGGTTTAAAATCAAGTGCATCCATTTTTTGATTCTAAATTTAGCTCACTTTTAGTTTAAAGAACAATAATTTTATCATAGCATCACTCTTTGTTACACACACTAAGCCAAACCACCTTCATTAATTAAACATAAAATAAACTTGAGATAAGACCTTGACTAGGATTTTATCACCTAGTGGTCACCTTACCTTTTCCCAGTGATCCAACTTGGAGGCCATTACCAAGGGGAGAACCAACTCAACTCTCTAGTTGAGTATGAACTTTGGAAATCAATATATATTGGCTAAGCATCTGAAACCCTTATTGTTATGGTTTGTGAAGTGAGGGGGTATGCCCCAATACCAAGCCACATATTGATTCCCAATATAGCTCCTTTTGAGCACCTAAAAAATCCAAAACCAACCATAGATTGCTTCTATAGTACTTGATCTACAAGTCAACTTTTATCACACATTCTCATAACTTAAGGCATAATCCAAAAGTGATTAAAATTTAACCATAGGATTTTAACATACTCTAGTGTGTGTTATATTTCCTTGAACATTTTATTGCTTTCTCTTTGTTTGAGTTGTAAGATTCTTTGTGTTTTCCTCTCAACATACTTACATGGTTTTTACTCGTCAATAATGAAGAGACCTAGTAAGTCAGGACCCATCTATAGATTATCCAGTCTTTTCTACCTCTTCATCTATGGAGTATATCTTAGACACTGAGAATTATCCTCATCATTATGATTATTCTAGTGTGCCTTAGATATTTTCCCAAGGTGACCCATACTTTTCTACCTTTTTGGATAAAAAACCGATAGCCTTACAACATTATCTTAGCATAGTAGCTCACCATACACCCATTTAGGCACCACCCATTGATCTTCCCTATGGCATGCCATTGGTATTTTTAGATAAACCTTCTATTTTCACTATCACCATCTAACTATTAGCTACTTAGGCATTTAAATTAGCTAATAACCCATTTGACACAACCATACATACCCAAACAGCTCAACCTTTTAGCACCCCAGCACCCCTAGTCTGACTAAAAGTTATTCTAACATAGCTACCACCTAACCTTTACCTAATCATAGTCTAATTATTGTTGGAGTATCCAATACCACCATCAATACCATTCCTTCATCTACCCTCACTCCACTTTAAAGTTTAGTGACAATAATACCTTCTACCCTACCACCTATCACTACTAAGGTTACCACTTATCCCTTACCATTGACTCAACCACCTATGCCCACTCAATATTACATACCCTCTACCCAACCATCAGTGACCACATATTCATATATGGCTTCAACCCAACCACCTGTGACCACTTACCCATTTATGGTAGCTTTTCAACCTCCAAAAAATTATCAATATGTCACTCAACACCGACCATAGTATGCACCTTACAACCCTTTTGGTGTACCACCCAAAATAGACCTAATGTAAATGCTAATGGATAAGATGAAAAATTTGGAGTCATCCATCTCTGGGACTCAAAATATTCTATCTTATGACCAAATTTATAATGAGCCCATCCACCCATTTGTGCCTATCAGGGCATATCCTCCTCAATAGGAACTTCTCAAGTTCTGCAAGTTTCAAAGTAAGGAGGATCCCCAAAAATACCTTACTGAATTCAAGCACTCATGTTATCTGATTACCTATGATGATGCCCTCCTTCTTTGCACTTTTCTTATGTCTTTGTCAGGACTGGCATTGGATTGGTATATTGCCTTAACCTAGCATTCCATCTTCTCCTTCACCTAACTGGCTCAAAATTTCTTGGATCATTTTTCAATAAATATCTCCAAGAATGTTTCCATCACTGACTTATACTCTATCTGGTAGTTTGATGATGAATCTACTACCAATTTTGTAGCTCATTAGTAGAGCATAATCAACCAAATCTATTTTTCCCTACCCCAACCCAAATTAATCAAACTCTTTGCTCAGGTATGTGCTAAGAACATCTCTTCTACATTGTGTGTTGAAAATTTATAAAATTTTGATGAAGCTTTCACCATAGTGCACAAATTAGAGAATAAACCATTGGCAAAGGAAAGATAAAATTAAAAAACAAGAACTCTACCTATAAAATGAATGAGACTTCCTCCTCTAAATTGAGTAACCTGTTGGGTGAATATTTTTTTAATCAGCTAACTGATGAGAAAAATAGGTCTCTTCAACCACAATGTAGGGAAATTAGTCAGCTAGATGTGCAGGTTTACTACATCAAAAGTGGACAAATCTCTCCTCTCGTCAAGGGGAGGTTCCCCATAAATATGCAAGAGTTATATACTATATATATAAGCATAAAATCACACTCAGGGGTAGGATAAACCATCCATCTCTCTTTTTTCAGAGATGATGTTAACAAATAGAGGAGAAAATATTGGTGAAAAAACTGAAGGCACTTCTCTTCATTCAGAAGTGATCTTGCAGGAAATAACATAAATTCTTTTAGATAGTGACAAGTAACTAGTAACCAAAGACATAGTAAACAAAAGACTGAGATGTAGCACAAAGTCTCCAACTCAACTTCCCAAGAGTGAGATACGAAGGAAAATGAGGGCACAAAGTCATCCCAAGGTCCTTTACATAGAAATAGAATATGAAGGATAATGAGGGCACAAAGTTGTCCTAAGATTCTTTACACAGGAATAGAAAGAAAACACACCAAAGTCAATTGTGGGGGCTCAAAGTCTCTCCATAGTTGGCTTCAGGACACCTTTCTGATTATTTACTCTAATTTTGCTTATTCAATTAAATGGACAAAAAATGTATTAAGGAAACAGACATAAGAATAATTTCCCCAACAACCAAACTATTCCAGCACAAAGTCTGAAAGTCACTTGTTTTCTTATTCAAATAATGAAATATGATCAACAATCTGAGCTCAAAGTCTTAGTAATGCCTTTCAATTTGGGTAGAGTTTTGTTTCTAATAATAGAGAGAGATCCCTTTAAAATAATAAGAGAAAGTCCAATATATAATGCTCCAAGAAAGACTTGGGCGCTTTGTTTCACAAAAATGGCTTACAATGCATTTGATGCCTTTAATGCATTTTAAATTCTATCCATGGGCTATGCTAGAATTGAACATCAATTTTTAATATGGGCTACTTGATGTGTTTGCTTATGTGTGTACAGCTATTCACTCTACTCAATGCAAAAAAATAGGCCACGGCATTGAATATTTGTGCTCTTCAATGTCCACCAGGTGGACTATTTTACCTTATAGAAACATATCCCATGCATGAATATTTCTAATTTTTCTCCATCATTCCCCCTTTCCTTTCTATATTTCATCCTTATCTATGCGATCTGAGCTCTCAAGTTATCTCTTTGGCTGGTCACTAAATTTGTTCACATGGGCTGTGCTTAAGCCTGCAAGGATCAACAGTTATTTCATTGCCACAAATTTGATGTGTTTGGGTCTGTCATCCTTCTTAGCAATTCCTTCATGTATTTCTTGCTTGCTTTGGCCACTTTCTACTAGTCTTAACAAGTGACACGTGATGCATTACACTATGAAATAAGTGATGACACGTGGCAGCATCCACTCAACATATAGAGGCTTTAGATGCCTTTTGAGAGTCCCACAAAAGTTGACACGTGGCACACTCTACTGAGGTTAGAAACTCACTCAAGGCCCACCACATTCCTTACAAAATAAAGAAGTAAAAGGAAGAAGTTTTGAATTTTGACACTTGTTGGCTTCCACTGAGTTATAAAAAAACATGTGGCACATTTTATAGCTTTGAAACATATTAGAAACTGTGTCTCGATAGGTGACACTTGGCAGCTTTCACTTCAACTTTATAAGGGACACGTGGCAGCTTCTACTGCACTTTGTGGTTTGATCTTTCTCAGAGAGAACTTTCCCTTTGGGGTCTTGAGAAATGGTTCACTTTCCTTGGTGAGAGCCTCCCAAAAGGGTACCTACCCTTTGGGTGGTCTTGGAGATGGCCTTTAGGCTTTAGTTTTATCAGTAGGCTTTTGCTCATTCGGCAAAATTTTACCACTCTTTTCCTTCGAATAAAAAGTCCAAAGGAATTCCTTTAGACAATTTGTCTAAAGTAAATCTTCCTTCACTTTTCCTTAGTCGATTTTCCACCGAGTTCTTGCTTTCGAGCTTTCTTCCCGGGTGAATTCCTTTGGACAAAAAGTTTGAAGGATTTTTGTCTTAACCATTTTACCACGTTATTTTCTTGAAAGAGAATTGTGCCCTTCGCAAGGACTTGTTCAAGCCTATAACTATCCTTCAAGCTTTTGCAATGGTCCATTTGCTCCTTGCCTACCATTCGCAAGGGTTGTTTGTCCTTGGTTCACTTTTTCAAAGGAATTCTCTTTGTTCACTTTTGCTCACTACCCTTTGCAAGGACACTTGGCTTGGTTCATTTTCCTCCACAAGGGATCTTTTTTCATTGGCTTTGGGGCAGCCCTTTGAACCTAGTGATTGAACTGACTAATTGAACCAACTTTGGTTCAATGGTTCAACGGTTCAATCTTGCATTTGAAGCCATATTTTTGTCTAATTCTTTTGATCATTTTGAACTGATTGAACCCATTAAACCATTGAACCCATTGAACCTTGTTGGTTCAAGGTTTAATGGTTTAATCACTTTCTTGTGTTCTACTCATTCACTTGACTACTTGAACCTATTGAACCATTGAACCCGTTAAACCCTTAAACCTTTTTGGTTCAATGGTTTAAGCCTTCTTCTCTTTGATAAGTGTTTTGAAGCCATTGAACCTAGAAGTGATTAAACTTGTTGAACTTTTGCTGAAGTGCTTAACTCTTACCAATGACGTTGAACCTTTAAACCCATTGAACCCATTAAACCAAAATATTTCAAGATTGAATGGTTCAAAGGTTCAAACACTGCATAGAAGCTTGCCGATGAACTCTTTTGATTGAACCAAGGCATTGAACCAATCCTAAAAATGACTAAGTGTTGGAAACTTGTTCTTTTGATTGAACTCACCTGTAAAAGCCTTTGAACCTATTGAACCTACTAATTTCAAGCATTTTGAGTCCGTAGAAACATATCTATAGAGTTCATAGATTTAAGCCTATAGAGTCTGTAGATATGAGTCTGTAGAACTGGCAGAGTCTATAAAAATGAGTCCATAGATTCCTTCATGTGAAGTCTGTAGAACTGAGTCTGTAGATTTAAGCCTATAGAGTCCATAGATTTAAGCCTATAGAGTCCGTAGATTTCTGGGAAAGATTTGAAAAATGAAGAACTTGATTGCTCAGAATAATTTTTTGAAAAGGGGAGAGAGGATTTTGGTCTGTTGAACCAAAATAGTTCATAGGTTGTCCCAAAAATGAATGACATTTTAAAGGGACAATAGCTAGCTCCAGTTGGGGAACTTCCTTCAGTTGAAAACTTGGAATAGCTGAGGGGAGTAAAAACTAGAATCTTTAGTGCCTTGAAGTATGCCATTGGGCCATGGAGTCATGCTACCCAAAAAGAAAGGTGACAAAAAAAATGAAATCACAAAAATAGAACTAAAGACTATAGAAATATACATATGTATAAGCTAATCTTATCTGATACTTCATAGATTGAATTACTTCAGATGCTGCCCATTGTAAGGTATAGAAAAGAGCGTGCTATCTTGATATTTCAATAGAAAGTTATTCTCACCATTGAGCTGATGGATAATAAATAGGCCTCTCCAAAGGGAGTCAAACTTCACATGAATCCCCTTTGGTTATCTCCTTTTATCCCACAATAGGACTTGATCTCCAATCTAAAAATTATAGGCTTTTTCTTTTTGGTTGAATAAATTCTTCACCAAAATTTGATGCATAATAATTCGGTCCACCACCATAGTTGACTTCTCATTCAGCTTAGTTAAGCACATGATCCTCTTGTTGATGGAGCTTTCATATGTTTGATCTTTAATTGCCTTGGCCAATTTTAATGCTAAAAATTCTAGGGTGATTGGTATCTCAGCATTGAGCCCATAAAGAAGTTAGAAAGGAGACATACCAATTGCCCTTTTTGGTGTAATTCTATCTACCCAGAAAGCAATCATTCCCACATCTGCTCTCGTGAACCCCGATTCTCAGGGCACCATCTGAGAGTGCAATCTACAAATAGAAAATATTATTTTTATAATATTCTCTCTAACATTTACATGACTAGGGGAAAATCATTTTACATAAACTCCATACAATGTTGTGATCATATGTATTGAGCCAAGTATTTCCATTATAGATGCTATTCGATACCTTCATCCATTTATCTTCCCTTAAATTATTTTGAGTATTCATATTTTCCCACATGAACACTCAAGGGGGTATCCCCACATTCATTTCTAGTTACATGGGGAAACATTTTCTTCCACAATCATAAATGCTCTATTTTGTTTTCTATTCTTTAAACTAGTATTGCTTTGCAACACCATTTCAAAGAGGGGCAAATGTAGACACTTAAATTTCATCATTTAGTGTTGAAATTAACTTTGACATACCTACCCTTCACCATCCACAATTCAAATTCATATTTACATTATTTCCCTCTAAATTTCAAATAATTTATTAATTCATAATTAATTAACTCATACACACCCATTTTCCTCTAAAATTAATTAAATCTAGATTTTTCACCTCATCCAAAAATCCTCTACATTTGTCTTGACTCATCCAACCACCTTCCTCAAATTCTTGAACCACATTATAAGTCATCTTATAATATTTCAACTAACTTGTGAGTCATCCCTTGAATTTTTAACTACCTTGACCCATTCATGTTAACTCACTCAATTACCAACTCTCTCATTTCTTATAAACACATGGGAATTAGTTATCACCCATTGGGATGAGGACTTAAATCCAAATGTTGATTATTTTAATAATTCAATAATATAGATTATTCTCAATTATTCATCTCATCATATTTAATCCTATAAATTTACATGAAATTCTTCACTCAAATTATCCACCTTTAAGCTATCAAAACTCTATCATATTATCCTTGCTAATCTATTGAGATCATAATCCATTTACAACTGCATGTTGCCCAATTATCTTTGTTTGGAGAAGATTTTATCACCCACGTCAAGAAAGAAAAGAGTAAATATACCATTGATCACACAATAGAGAAGGTTATTAAAATGTATTTCATATGTTGTAAGTATTTCATTACATAGGATTTCTCTTATTGTTGTTGTTATATCATAGAGTTTAGTGTAGTTTAGGCAGGATTGTATTTTACTTTGTCTTCTTATTCATATTCTAAATTTCACATTATACACTATGTTCATCCATTATAGCCAAGTTTAATTTGTAATATTTAAGAAAAAAATGAAATCAAGATTGAAAATAAAACCCTAAGTATAATCTGAAAGCCCTAGAAAGAAGGACAAAACTTTAAGGGAAACCTAAGATTTAGAAATTCTTAAGAAATATGTGAGTTCACCAATATTTTTTACCTATTATGGATTAATTTTAACCTTAAATAAGATACAAACTATGTGTGATAAATTATAATATTATGTATTATGAAGCATAAATATGAATGTAAAAGATTGAAACTAAATTGAAAATTTCACTTCCTAAGTATGAAAAGTGCTAAAGAGATTAATATAGTTATAGTTATTCTATTGTGTGGATGACTAAGACTGAATGCAAGTATTAGGGAAGACAAGAAATTGGAAAATGAGTCACTCAAATCAAGAGCTAGAGTTCTGGACTTACTAGGATAATAATGTCAACCTTGATCACTACCATTAATTGTTATGTTATGAGTCTGATGGTTTTGTCTATGTAAATATTTCTATTTTATTTTAGGACACTCCAATAAAATTTATTTTATTCTATCTATGTGTGTAACCATAAGACATGATTATGCACATAATAGCTATAAAAATGTTTTCTTCACTTGAAACCCTAGGTCCACTTTTGACACTAGGTTATGGTCTAAACAAGAGTAAAAAATATGGATCAAATTGACCACAACCACTCCCTATTAAATATTTGATTATTTCCTACATATCCAATAATTTGATGAAGGAAATCAAATTGCATGTAGATCTCCCATTTATGTGTGTATGTGAAATAGTGCTCATTTAATGTATCCAATCATCTGATCTAGCTTTTGATACTTGGAAAATGATAACTTTGGCTTGGCTTGTGTTTTTTCAAAGTTGGCTAAAACTTGATCCTTGTGACTAATTGGTAAATTAGAAATATTAAGGTAGACCCTTTTAATATGCTATTATTTTTTTAGGCTTGATAGATTCCTTGTAGATAATGAATATTCTTACACCTAATTTGTATTTATAGGAGACTCTTTGTATAATTTTATCACTCTACAAACATGTTAGATAGATGGACTGACCCATAAGAATGATTTTAATTTAAAATTTGTTTGGTTATTGGTCCAGGATAGAACCATCACATTTGGATGGTATCATCATTCATGTACCATCTGAGTATGATAGTTATGCCTTGAATATGGGAACATTGATCTGAATATCTAGAGATGTTTAAGTATCATAGTTTTCTAGTTTGCAATAGACTAGTGGAATTCTTATAATTGATTGATAAAAACTTAAAAGGATTAAATCCATGGAAAGCATTTGGATGTAAGAGAATATAAAATAAGATTCATATATATATATATGCACAAGTCATATAGGGTGAATGTATATCATAACTGACACTTCCAAGTGTATAATACTAGATTTTAGTATCTATAATTTGTCATATTTAACTTCATTTAAAAGTGTCTTGTCACATGGTCTAATAAAATTTCCCTTTCACTTTACCTCCCTTTCATCCAAATCATAAAAAAATTAACCAATGGCCATCCATCCCATGTTTTGTCAAATACACTACTAATATATGCAATCCACATCAATACCATATTTGTATCACCCAACTGCATAAATTCTCTTTGGATTCAAATTTTTGGGGTATGTAAGTACCCAAAAAAACATATAATTATATCTCATAAATAAAATGAATAATTAACCATTATAAATGGACTCTCCATGATTAACGCTACAAGATGATTTTACATAAACAAAAAAATACAATTAAAATTAAATTTCTAAACCAATAACTCATTTTACACTCACATCTTGACCCCAATATATATTTGGATAAATATAATGATGTGATCTACTTGTTCTTTCAAAAAAAAACTATTGAACTTTTTAGGATTTATTTTTATGTATGTTCATTCCAATGTATTTATCAAATCAAGTGTACTACTTTCTACATGAATTATTTTAATTAAATCTATATAAGTAGAAATGATGTGCCTCAATTTTTTAGACTACAATGTCAAATGTGTTCATTTCAATATGTTCATTAACTAAGCTCATTTGAAATTGATTGAATTGGACTTAGAAAAATAGGTATGATATGATTCAAGTATTTGTGGTTTACATTCAAATGTGTTAATTTCAATGTATTTTCCAAATCAAATCATGTACCCTTTTATATAATTCATTGAATTGGATTATAAAAATTGGAACAAATTAACTCAATTGTTTACTAGGATTTAGTGCCAAAGTATGCTTTTTAGATGTATTTATCAAATAAATTCATGTACATCTTTTTACAATTAGTTAAATTAGACTTAAATAAATGGAATGATGTGATTATTGTATAAAGTTTATGTTGAATGTGTCTATTCAAATTATTTATTAAATCAAGTCATATACTTCTTTCTAAAATTAATTGAACTACAACCCAATGCTATATTGCAACATTCAAGGTACACTACGTTGACATGCATAAGTTTACATACTCAAAATAAGTGATAAAAACATATTATGTGAATAGTTAATAACATCTACATAGATTCCTTTATTTGGACCTCACAATGGAAATTTGCATCAAACAACATTAAATGTAAATGTAGAAAAATGATTTAAAGGTGGTCATGTGTATCTGAAGTTGTACACCTATGAAATTTGTATTTTTTAAAGTGCTATTGTTTTTGAGTGTTTATATATATATATATATATATATATATCATGCCTCTTTTGAGTGTTTATATATATATATATATATATATATATATATATATATATATAAAGAGGCATGATATATATATATATATAAAATTAACCAAGTATCATGCCTCTTTTGTTTTACCATTAAAAATATTCTATGGTTTATGAGTATCATTTTAGATACAAATCATGTATACAATATCTTATCTGCATAAATAATAAAAAAAGCATGTTACAATTTTTCCATATACTAAGAATATTTATCTAAAGTATAATAATATTTTTTAAATAATATCTAATTTGTGTGTACATGAAATGGAAATTTAAATGTTATTCACCTCACACATATACACACACACACACACACACACACACAAGTTATTATGAATGTGAAGAATCAATATTTTCCACTTTCACTTTTAATAGATTTTCATATTTATTAAGAAAATTCTATAAATATAGGATAACATCCCATACCACCCATCATAATTTTGTAATCTTTTTTATTGAGATTAATAAAATTGTATCAATCTAGATAATACTCAAGGAGACCTTATCTATTTTGTACATGTGGTATCTAATATGCATGGATAAAAAATATTGGTTATATGTATAAAAAAATTAAATAAAAAATTACATAAATAATTTACAAAAAATAAAAAACATAGATAACCTCCTATAAAAAAATATGAATATATTCAATCCTAGAAAAACCATAGCTATGACAACGGAACATTTTTTCCATGAGCTACAGAATATCTAAAAACAAAAACAAATAAACAAAACATCCTCTACATACCTTTTTGTCTTGAGTTATGTAATATATAATTTTTTTCCATCTAATCAATACTTAAAATAAAGATTATAAAGAACATGAAAAGATAAATATATATAATCAATACTTACAATAAAGATTATATAGAGTATGAAAAGATAAATATGTAAAAGTATAGCAATGAGATTTTTCATTTGTTTACCAACTATGAATGGAATTTTTGAATCTTACTTTGAAGAACCATGCATGATATTATTTTTGTTCAATAGTATTGTCCTTTTGTTTTGGGTTTGTGGGAACAAGTTTATCTCCTAGATCCATTGGTATTGTTATCATTTGTGTGATTGGACAAAAGATTAGGATATTTTAGTTAGCATCTTAACTTTGAATGGCTCTAAAATTCCCAATGTGTTGTTGAGTGTGCTTGGTAGGTTTATTTTGGATTTCTTTATCTTGAAGCAACCTATTGATTGGGTTGTATAATAGAATTTGTTCAACATTTTGTAGACTAAATTGCTAATAATCTTTATCATATTGCAACTGAATTATACACTCAAATTTATTTTTAAAAATAGTTTGTAAGCTAAATAATACAATTAGCAAACAAAAGAATTGGGATTTGTAACTTATGATTACCTATTTTCCTAGACATTAAGTGGATGTTGGACTCCAATTTATTAATTCATTGTAACTAAATATATAATTCTTTATTATCCTCATCTATAAAATTGTCCTTTCTTTTATTAAACTCGTTTCTTATGATATTTTTAAGGTTTTGAATTTAAATTACACACCATAAACTCAATTAATTTTGATATAAGCAAATTATCTTCTATAAATAAAGATCATGCCTTATCACCCACAAGAAGCGTATACACGGATGATCAAATTTTAGCTTTTTAAAACTATCCATTCATTATTGACATATTTTGATAGATCACAACGTGTATGAGGGAGAAAAAAACTTGGAAGGGGACAAAGCACATGATATTCTTATAATCAATAGAGCAAGTATGGGTTGGCACAAAAATAATCAATGCTGTCAATATTCTTATAGTACGGTACTGAATAGAACAAGTATGAGTAGTTCTATGATTATAGAACTTCTATGATGTCAATATTATTGATGGAAAAATGATTAGTAGTCAGATCGATGACCTCGGCATGTTGATATTGATATATGTTTTCAAAGATATTGGAATAAATGCTAGACTGGAAAAAGCAGATACTCGAAACTGTCATAAGAAGCGTATAGACGGATGATCAAAATTATAGGCTATCGGCGCAGATTAGGATTGATGCTCACCATGCATGAAGGAATATGTATTGTTCCAAGTGTAAGATAGATGATATTACAAACACCAAATTTTGTAAGAGTGGACGGTTCACACGATGAAGATTAGACAGATCAAATGCATCAGAGTGCGATGAATGAACGTAATGAGTAGGCTCCTTCAATGTCACACACGATAGGATCTACAGTTGCAATGAATGCTAATGGAAGAAACCGCATCACAGTCAAGGTTCTCACAAACTTGCACAAACCTGAGCCTTTGCACATTTCAACTTTGACAACAAAGTTTGCAAATGGAAGAGTGGAATAGATACCACCTTAATTTATAAAAAATGACCTTTGATACAAAAAGTTTCATAAAAATACTAATCTCACTATTAAAGTTATATTAAATAACCCAACTCATAGATTTGAGGCAATTATACGAGTTATGGTGTTGCCCCATTAGCATTTCTTAATCCTCCATCATAAGAATAAGAACAAGTTTGCTCTGATATCAATAATGTTTTTTTTCTTAAATTAAACATAATAAAATCAATTAATATTATTTACTAACATGAGATATACATATAGGCAAGGTATCTTCCATAAAAGAAGATCATATCTTATCACACACAACTAAAAATTGCTCACAACCCATTACACATTTACCCACACACACCAAATAATATGTCATGTACTTATAATCTTAACTATGTTTATATAATGAAAGAATAAACATGCTATCATTCTTGGTCATTAAGATGAAAAATACTATAACGGTGGAAAAATATAAACCAACTTGATAACCACTATTGTGATTATCAATTATGAATACTTCTCATACTTATTGCATGGAGTTCTTGCTCTTTTGAAGTGCCTATATTCAACCTTCCTTCCTTGCATGACAAGTGGTGATAGTAACCATAAATGATTTGCATATTAATGTAAAAATGTGAATATGTTGAAAATTAGACAAATATTATTGGCTTCTCATACTTGTGCTTCTCAAGTGGTCTTTATGCTCCATACTCATCCTTAATGAGTGGAATTCACATATACTTTCCTAATCAAGTGGAGTTAGTTTCGTATTTAATTCTACCAACAAATAAAATTGTAAAAAAAATGAATAACTTTTGAAGTGCTTCCTCAATGTGAGTGTTACTCATACTTTTGAATGCAAAATGTCATACATGAGCTCCTTTGCAAATAGCGCAAGTGCTCAATACAAGAATAAGAAGGCACACCCTTATGGTTACTTATTGGTTCCACTAGTGATGGACATTCCTATGAGTGTTTTTCTACCATTCTTGTATATTTTGCTCTCACAATCTCTTCCCCTTTTACTTTTGGTTTCTCATGATTGTCTTTACTAGTTTTTGGATGAAGAATTTGGAAAAAATATCCAAAGTTTTCCATCTCAATTCCCACTAGCCCTGCAATGATTTTAAAAGTTATTAAAACTATACATATTAATATCAAGCGACATCTTACCTTCTTGGAGTATGAACTAACCTCCTTCTTCATGTTTGCTTGAAAAATAGATTAACTAATATATTTAGAGCTTTGAGTGTCAACATTGTGTCAAAATCAAGAGATTTTTTTTCATGGAATTTGTTTTCATGGTTTGACATATAAGTTTGTGTGACACAATTTATGTCAGTGATGCTAAAAAAAAAAAAAAAAAATTAGCATCAACAAATTTGGTGGAGATTAGGTGGAGCTTTTATTGATGCAATGTTTGTCACCAAAATTTGCATTAGGAAGTGCATCACATTGTTTTGCATCAAATTTGTTGATATTTCCAAAATTTTAATTTGTTAATTTTGAAAATTAGAAGGAAAAAAAATTGGTATTTAAAAAGTGGTTGGTTGAAGTAATTCATTTTAGAGCTAGTTGATGTAATTTTCATTATAATTGAAAATTTTCCTAGAAATGTGTTTTACATATGCTTGGATTTGGGTTGTTCATAACTCATTCTATGAAGAGATTATGATGGAGGTCAATAGTAACATCAATAGTATGGAATGAATAAAATATTTCTAAGGTAGTGGTAATGCAATGAAAGTGATATAGGATAGTTATGACTTGGGTTACAACAATATTTTATCTTCATTGTGCCACATGCCTTATTCATGACTAATTCAATAATATGTAGAGACATCTCGAAGTGAGTGTGAATCATATGATAACTATCTAAATATCTCAGATTTCACTATAAACTAGAAATCTAAGGAATGTCTTGATTGTCCTTCAGAGCTACAGTTAAAACCAACCTTACAATCATTGGAGTTGACTTTTACATTAATTCCATTAGTCCTATGTTACACTATCATGCAAGAATTTTATTGAATATGATAAGATCTACAAACCAAGCTATTTGAATTACTTCAATAAATCTACATAGTTACACAATGCAAAGGATCACACATAATACCCACCCTTCTCTACTATTCCTAACCATGCCATAACCCCTACACTTCATAATGTATTTTTGATTGTAGTTTAAAGAGTTTTAAGAATAACACAAATAAATAGATAACCCCTTTCCTTGAAACATAATCAGCATCTAAACAAAACACATAGTTTCACTAAGTGTAAAGACAAACTGGATTCATGAGGTGGATGGAGTACCATTGGATAAATTGTATCTAATCTAGGTATTTAGAGTTATGAAGTTGTGGTCAGGGCACATATTGTGTTTTCTAGCTTGTGATTTTTATCATCTATCTAGCATTGGGTATATTGGGATCTAAAGGTATTTTGTGATGACCGTAATCTCCCAAGCAGTGGGAGGAGAACCGTGGGTCTCTCTCCTAATGGAGGAGAATTGGGTCTCTGACTATGTGCATGTTGAAGAATGAGCTGATGACTTATAGGCTGTGGCTTGGTTAAGGGAACCCACCAGAGTCGTAGTGAGAGAGAGTATTCATAGGGCAATTCAATTTTCACTGCTTATGGACCTAAACTTGGGTGATCTATCCATGACCAGGATGAAGCTTGGGTGAAACTAAGTAGAGGTCCAAACTAAGGCTTTTAATACATAGGAATTTTAACATACAAAAATAGTACACTAGAAAAAGTGAAATTCTTAAATATTTAATTCATAATCAATATTTCAATCACTGATTTTCCATAGAACATATTTTCAAACCATCTAATTTGTATCCACATACGGTTAATATCAATTTTATATTAATTCGTGGACATACATTCGCACCAATCAGATGATGGGAATTTATATTTCTAACCTATGGTATGATCTAATGTAAATTTTGAATTTTTGGAGGGATTTATTATCAAAATGATGTGAGAAATGTGAGCTACATATTTTATGTCACATTTTTCATTGGTCTTCTTTTTTTGACATTGGTATGATTAACATCTTAGTAAATTAGATGTTTTCACTTGCTGACACAAAACTTAGATCAAAAAAATTGGATGATGAAAATTTGTGTTATAGGAAAATGTATTTGATTTTTTTTTACATAAACATTAATGTAATGTGAATCACTAAAGAAAAAAATTCCAAAAATAGTGTGATCATGCACAATGTAATTTTTATCATAAAAAATCACTAACACAATTTTGTTTTAGAGATTGTGAATAAATTAAATTTTGACACAAAAGGTATTGTAAAATCATAAAAATATATTAGCGATTCTTCCTTTCACATATTTCTTAAAGAGATTTGGATACTTAGTGGTTTATTATTTATTATTTATTTTAGCCAACTAATGGTTATGTATATTCTATAATAAGTGCAAGGAATAATACGTTTTATTATAATTTCAATTAATGTGGTGTATTAATCCTAATTTAGATAAATTAGAATATAATATAGAATATTATTTTAAAATAATTTGCGACAAGTATAATAAAATCAAAATACTAAATTTGACAAAGTAAAATCAAATGAGAGAAGACTAACTATGAACAAAATGAAAGAAATAGTTGTTTACTATATGAGTCTAACTATGTGAAACTGATAAATAGATGGAAATGACTAACAAGGATAGATTTTGATTTTTCACATAGGCTAAGATTGAAACTAGCAAAGGATAGGATCATCCAATCTAGGACACGATCAACTAACACTATAGTCATGATTTGGTTGAACTTGTCCTTTGATAAAAATTAGAGAATTAGGGCATGATTATCTACAAAATCTTAAATCACACTTATGTGGTGAGATTTTACCTTTGTATGCATTTGAAAGACTTGTAAATAACTTATTAAAATTTGAAACCCTAGTATAACTTGCAATGATTTAAAATTTTCAAATAAAAAATGGTGGTGTGTAATGGGTTGACTTGACCCAAATCACCCTAGTGATGATTAAATGTTGCCTACATATCTAATAATCCAAATAGGGAAATCAATCCCACATAGAGTGTCCCACTCAGAGTGTTTTATACAATTGTCTTTCTTTGACTATATGATTGAATCTAGAGATGGCTTGAATACTTGATCATTCTTTATTTTAGCTTGGATAAAATAGGCTCTTTAAATTGATGGAGGACTACTTCAAATGATTATAATAAGAATTGGTAAGAATATGGAGGCTTTGGTTAATGTGCAAAATTGTAAGTATGCCTCTATATTAAAATTAATGAGTGGTAGAATAGGTGACTTAAGTGTGCATTTATATCAATCCAAAAAGGAAAAACCTCACACTACCTATCTTAAAAAAAATATAAGGGAGGGTACAAAATATAAATGTGGCCATTAGAAGGGTTAAGGACAAGATCAACCTTTAAGGGACAAAAATGTCTGCCATTATTATCTCCTATTGGTCGATTTATCCTTAAGGAAAACATGAGAATTTTGGGTCTTAGGATGTCTGTACATGATTAAATAAGATTTTATCATTTTAGAACATTTATGTACGTGTAGAATATAAATTTAGAAATGAACAGGTCTACATAGGTGCTTAGGATAAAGTGAGATAGTGACATAGGTCCAAATTAAATGTTCAAGTTAATTAAAATAAAATAGAGTAAAAATTAACATTATTAAGTATTCATGACCAAATTTTAGTGACTAAATTTTCCTCCAATTTTTTTTATAAATGAAATTCATAAAGCAAATGAAAAATATACTTGAGTGTGTAAAACAAACTTTGACTTTTGGAGAAAGCTCCAGATCACACAAGGTGTTCTATGGAAAATTTTACAATGATGTAAAAGTAGGTAATTATCATATGTGAAACTAAAAATTGAAATGTAACCTAACTCTAAAAATATGGAAAATAACAAGGAAGGAGTACACATGTATATTTGAACCAATGTTTCCATCACAAATTTGTTTGGAGATGATATTTCTTTGAAGCATTAGAGAATGGGTGTTTCCCATGAAGCAATTGGAGATGTTGGTTCCTTAGCTGAACCAATGGAAAATTTGAGGGTGATCAATCCCCAAATTGAAATAAACTTGTATATAAAAATAAAACCCATTGAGAGATGTAGAAACCTTAATTTTTATTGTTGGTCTTTATAAACCCAAGACGTGACATGAGTTGGAATCCAAAATGGATTAGTAGGCAATAATGCTACAAGGAATTTAAACTCTATGTTATGCATTATGTATTTTAATTGAATCAACCACTATAGATGGCTTGTATATTTAAATGTCACTTTGTTCTTTATTTATTGAAGGCATGATCAAAATAGAATGGAAAACATCCATGATCCTACCATGTCCATATCAATTAGTATTAAAAACATGGCATGAATCTATATCATGACCTCTAAATTTGTAAAATAGTATAGTGTGCATGACTCTGTATCATGCCACCATTGTGGTAATTATATAATCTATAGCTAAATGTAGATGCAAATTTTTAAATTTTATTTAAAACTTGTGCATGAAACTTGTATCATACACACAAAATTTGATAAATTTGTACATTGTTCTTATAATGTGAGGGCATATGCATGGTGTATGCCCCATAATCTATACCAATGATTAAATTTTGAACCATTCTAAACACATTGAAACTGTATTATGTACCAAAAAAATAATGTTTACTTAAAGAGGTTTATCTAATGTATAAAAATCCCACTAAAATGATCCCCTTTGAGGTGAGGGAATTGTGTCCTGAAATTCATTCATCCCAAAATAAAAATTAATTATATCATGCCTAGTAAGATATAATTGTTGAATAATGTAGCATATTTAAAAAATCATGTTAACATAGTGAGATATGTACTATTTGAATAATATATGTAAGATATGTGATAAGGCCTATATAAATGTATCAACAAAGCTTATAATAGTATATTATGAAATTAGAAGCTTATGCATTATTTAGTGCATGATATAGATCATGGAACTCACCAAACTTAAAAAGCTCAACAAGTACAAAAGCACAACAATCATAATGTCATACAATAAGGCCAAGATTTGCATACAAGGTATACATTCAAATGCCATATAATATAAAGGGTCAAGGGACACAAGCAATGGACGTGTTCAAATGTCACATAAAATAAAGGTCCAAGGGCCATATGTAATGGACATGTTTAAATATAACACAAAATAAATCCAAAGTCCAAAAATAATTGACATGTTCAAATGTCACATATACAAAATAATGATCGCATGGATATGTTCAATAATAACACACAAAGGCCAAGGGACATACACCATAGATAATAAAATCTAATCTACAATGTATAAGTAATAGCATCAATGGACTTTAGAATTAGAAAGATAGTCTAGACCATGTATATGTAATGTGATCACATCCTATCAAATATCATATTCATGTACACGATGTAATATATAGATGTTATCAATACAATTGTAAAAGTGTGTATAGCTCATAAACATAGGATATTTTTAATGATAACACCTATGAATAATATAATCTATGAAAAAGATACCCCAAGTTTATTAAGGCTATTGGGTAGAGGCAAATCCAACATCTTAATCCATGTAATATATATATTCCATGTATAACACTCATAAATACTAGTGAAATATTTGTGTGATAGAAAAAGAGTATGATATCTACCAATCATGAGATAAATAACATATAATAATGATGGAAAAGATATATCTAATCACGCTTAAATCCTGATTTTGGATTTTTAAAATATTTTGAATGTTTTTGTAATTTTGTATATTTGAATTTTTTTGTACTTTTTTTCTTTTTGAAATATAACCAAAGAAACTAGTAATAACCAAATATTCAATAGTAAAATAAAGGGAAGGGTTTGAACAATCCACATCATGTGTGAATGTAAAGTATGCATTAGAAATATGATGGCATGGCCATGTATGATCAAGATTCCCCCATTGCATATGTGATTGTAACTGAAAACATGTGGGAACATAATAGGTATGCAAAATAAATATTTTATATATGTGTCTCACTAAATGTACACTTATAAATTTATGTAAAATGCATGTACGAGTAATATAGAATAGGAAAATAAAGATTTTGCATATATAAGTATCATTGTGTGTAGTGGAACTAAGTGAAATATTAAAAAATTAGAAATATTAAGGCTTTGTGTGCTTTATTTTTTATTTTGTTGTGAAAAATGGTACATGATAGGATTGACCAAATCAAGACAGAAATGGTAGTCAATTTTATGCCTTAATGGTGATATTTTCATTGTCAAAAAATGTAATTTTATTAATGTAGACTGTGAAAACAAAAAGGTAAATGGAAAAATATGGAAGTATAGATGACTATGTTGGACTATTCAAATATAGAAAGTTAAAAATAAGAACCAATAGGCTAAAATGTCCATAATATCCAAGGGCTAAAAATATGATCAAATTGATCACATATGTAAGAAAGAGAAGAGTGACACAATGAAATAATCAATAAGATATGTATAATTAATTTATCATTAATAATATGTGAATGTTTTTGATTTTTTTTGAATATTTTAAATTGAAAAGTGCTAACCAATGATCTCATTGAGGGGATGCCCACATTTATGTTTTATGTCATTAGGAGTATCATACCAATATTTTACATAATTAGAATCATAATCATCATCGTTGTAGAAAACTAATTTCTTAGGTTTTTCTTGAATTTTTGATAAGCCATTGATCATATTTTGCATATTGTATGAAACAATAACTACCCCATATTGTGGTATTGAAATTTATGTTATTATTTGCTTTACTATATGTGTTGTATCATGTGCCTTTGTTACGATGGAAATAGTTACTTTTTTTGGAATATTAATTGAGAAAAATTTTGTATGTTATTATTTTAAATATTTGTCTTCTATTGAAATTGTAACCATTGTACTTTCATGTTCAAATGTGACATATTCATGATCTTTTCCCAATGTTTTCTCTATTGTTTTCATCCATGATATTCCTAGTTTTGCACTTCATTGATCCAACGCAGGGTCATTGTGAAATATAACAGAACATGTTTTTGATCCAAATGTTACTAGTAGGTCAATGGATCCAATGCATCACTAAAGTCCAATAATATTACCTAAGTTTTGGTTTTCATACCCAATATATTGGAAAAGTGTCATGCTACATCTATTGTCTTTAAAAAAGGATGTAATCTCAACATTATTGTATTTATTTCCATCTATGATGGGGTTAATAATCAAAGGATCTAAAAATTATGAATGTTTTTTAATTAATTCATTTTAAACCACACTTGTAACATTAGCTTCTATAGGTATATCTTACTTGTAAACATATTTTTTTAGGAACCCTTTTTAAAGATACTTTCTTCCTTAGCTTTGAGCTTGTTTTTCAAACTTATATTTTAATAATTTATCTTTCTATAATTTCTCTTATTGAGACATTTGTAACCTTTATTTTTATAATTTTTATTTTTGTAATTTTTCCTTCTCAATTTTTTCTTTTAATAACTTGTCTTTTTTCAATTGTTCCCTTTGTAACCTTTGTTTTTCAAACTGCTCATTTTGTAATTTTTATTTTTGTAATCTTACTTTTTCAAATTGTTCCATTAGTAATATTTATTTCTCTAATTTTTCCTTGTGAATCTTTTCTTTCTCTTACTTTTCCACTTATAACCTTCCATGCTCTAAAATTTCCTTTTGTTCTACTTGCACTTATTTCTCCCTATTAGAATGTTCTCCCCTATTGGTCAATCTTGTCCTTAAGGGAAATGTGTGAATTTAGGGTATTGGGATGTATAAATGGATTCTTAGAGGGTTTTTTAGTAATTTAAAACATTTATGTAGGCATAAGATAGTGATTTAGAAAGGAACATGCCCGTGTTGGTGCTTATGATAGAGTGAGGTGGAAAAATATGTCCAAATTAAGTTTTCAAGTCAATTAACATTATTAAGGATTTATGATGAAACTTGAGTGAACACATGATAAAATAACATTCATTTTCATCATGTCATTCCTTTTTAGATTAAGAACAAATGATCACAAACTTTCCTTTGTCATACCTTATTAGGATATCCCTATGCTTGATTCCTTCATTTATTAGACTTTCAAGTGTTGAACCAATGGGGTGTAATATCCCCATTTTATATTTATATTTACATAATGTGGATAGAGAAACAATTCAACTATATTATCCTCCATGGATTTAAGGTTTTCCTCTCTTTGGAAGTGTTTCATTGGCCTCATGAGATAATAACTAACTTCCCTATTTATTTAATTTTTGTCCACATTTTGTTTACTTCTTACAACATATTTAGGATTTAAAAACTAAATTAGAAATATAATTTCCTTCCTTGGGTTATTTTTTATGTGTCTATGGTGTGACATCCTTCTATTTATAATAAAATCTTGCTTGGGATGCACTTAAACTTTCATTAACATCCATTATACTTATACTAAACCCAAGGCTAGCATATAGTGGTTTTCTCTACAACCTCAATTATAAAGATAATTCTTCGGCCATTCTTATCAAGAACATTTCCATTATATTCCACCCTATACAATACCTTAGATTCAATATATTTACTATATTTATCCTTTTCCAAGTGTTGCACCATTATTCTCAAATTCATCTCCTCTTGTAAACTCTTCTTCAAAATGATTTGTTTGAAATTAAATGAGATCTTAAAGTATGTTAATCGTTACTTATTGAAGTAAATTAAAATTTTAGTGATTTAGAGTATATTTTAGAACATAATAAATCTAAATTATTAATGAATAAATTAAAAAAAAAACCAACAATAAAAAATAGAAGCAACACACATGATGCAAGGGATTTACCTTCAAAACTCCAATGTGGGGAAAAGTAACTTCATAGTGATAACTAATCATCTTCATCATATGGTAAACTTAAAATGAGATCAATATATCATCATTCTATCCTATTTTATAACACTTTATCTTCTTTCATGTATGCATATTATTATCTTAAAAAGAGAATTTCATATAGTATGTAACAGCTCTAACCTCTTATTATTTATATATAATTTTTGAAACCTAGCATTAACTCATAAATAAATATACTTCGCTCATATTTCTTATCACATAAATTTTTACTATAATAAAATTATGGATATATCCCTTTAAAACTCAAATAATCCCCAAACATCATGAAGTTAAATATAATATTTATTGGTTGTTTCTTAAATTTCTATAACTTTCATGAAAAACCATCCACTTGTAGGTTAAAACTTCCATTATCACAAGCAAAACCATCACTACATGGATTTAATTATAGGTGATAGAAATACCACCATTGTCACAAGTTTACCCACTAGTATCACAAGTGGAACCTATAGTGTCACAAGTGTACTTGTCAATGTCACAATTATAAATTTTAGTGTCACAAGTGTAACTACCATTATCACAAGTGTAAAAACTAGCATAAATACCAATATTAAAATTAAAACTACCATTTTCACAAATATAACCACCACTAACATAAATGGAACCATTACCGATATAATAAAAATATGGATCTATTATACTAGTCATCATTTACTAGATGTTTCCACTATACACAACTATGTAATTCAGTCATTCTTTTAAGACACCTATATAAGACATATCATGTGTAAAATATTAAATAAAATATATTACAATGGAAAACTTAGGGTGGAGGTGATCCAAAAATCTCCATGGTGACAAAGGTAGTTAGTTTTATCTCTAAAAAATAATGGGTTTGCATAAGATAGTGAAACTATTTATTTTTGCAAGGTGGAAGTTTCATAATCATTAGTGATTTATAGTGGAAATTATTTAAACACATATATGGTTTCACAACCACCTTGGTAGTTTCAAATTTTTATTTACATATGCTAGAAGTTTTTCCACCATAAAAAAACCCTAAAGTTGAATGGTTATAAATGTTTCTTCTTCTCACTATTAGTTTTTTGAGCTTCTTGGTGAGCTCTAAATATGAAAAATCATAAATTAAGGTCATGTGCATGTTATACAACAACATATTATCTTGTAATTGGATTCACATTATAATTTATAAATATTGGGTTTTAGTTCAATTTATCTTCAATTGGACTTAGATGTTTAGTGCTTATTTCAGTGTTGGTATGTACTAATAAGTGTCTAAAAGGTGAAAATAAATATTTCATGAAAGTTTTGTATAGGAATTAGTAAAGATATATTCATAAAGGACATTTTGAGTTAGTATATCGAACATTTTCTAAATCACATATTAGAAAGGGGAGTACAATTGCTTCTCCCAGCTAGAGTTTTTCCCACTTTGGGGTTTTTTAGGATGAATATTAATGTGTCCTTATGTGTTTTTACTAACTTTGCTTCTCATTTATAGTTTATTATTTTTTAATTTAATTTCCAAAACTTAATACCTTTGTTTTATTCAAGTAAACTATTTTAGAACAATATTATATTCCACCATTTATTGAGCTAAGAGTAAAGGATCCATTTTTGTGAAGATTAGAGTGCTTAAACTACTTAGTTTATGAATCAAATTGGTGTCATAGCTAGTTAAAATTGGTATTTTATGTGGTATCATAGTTCTCTTTGAAGAATAAATTTCCACAAGGAAGTGAATGTAAGAAATCAAAATTATGGCCCTTGTTGATGAGTAAGATACATTTGTATCTAAAGATAAATTTTAAAAGTTTGAAGGAGTGGATGATATCCCTATTTTTATGAGCAAGATTGACCGTTTGGAGTCCATCATTGGGAATATCATGTATAACCTAGGTGTTTCTATGGAGGCATTGAAACAAATTAAGAAGGATTCTCTTGATCTTGAGAAAAGTTGAAGAACATGTCCATACCAACAAAACTCCACCTCTATTCAAGGCTAAGGAAGAGATAGAGATTCAACCATATGATAGACATGTGAATGTGGAGAGGCTAGGCCATTGGCTAGACTAAATTGATGTATATTTAATTTCGCATCAAATTAATGAGAGGAAATAAATTTATTTTTCAAGGTTAAAATTAATCAACCTTATTTTAACTTGGTTTGAAAGCTATGTACATTCCTTAGGTATTAAAAATATTCCTCCTCTTACTAAGTGGGATGAATTTAAGATGATAAACAAGAAGAGATTATATCCTATTTTTTGTGAGGAAGAAGGGTCCATGTATTATAAATATCTTAGGAAAAATCAAGGGCAAAGAATATAAGAATACATAAGCGATTTATGCAAGGTTGTCTAAATGGGAAAAGATATAGTGGATCATAATAATTTTATAAAGTATGTTGGTGAGACTCCATATCCATTTGAGGAGATGTGTCCTCTTAGCCAAGCCTATGAATGCATATTAGGCTTGTTCCTAGTCTCACTACTTAGATATGGATAAGAAGAAGGCTACATCTACCTCCCAAAGCAAGTCTAAGGAACCAAAAGGGTCTAATCAAAAGGATAAAGATAAAAAATAAAAGTAAGCATAATTCTACTTCAGTTTCTAAAAATGATACTAAAATGAATTTTAGGCATTTTGATGTTGATATTCATTCTAAGGATCAATGTTTGAAGCTCCACCTTAAATTTCATATGTTCAAAAACATCAAGAAGAAGAAGGTTTTGTCCTATCTCTAAGGTGAGAATATTTGTTTCAACTCCAATGTGGATGAAAATTTGTGTTGTACTTCCATAAATAGAGAGGTATGTTTGGGTAGTAGTAGTGTTGAAGAGAGTAAACTTTATAAATTTTTCCATATCAAATTTCAAACAAAGGAGAAAATTTGATGTTCTTTTAGAAAGTTGTTCACAAGAAAATTTGATAACTAAAGAGTTAGTAGACAAATTAAAGATAGATACATATAGTAATTCAATCCCATAATCTTTGTACTGGCTGAATAAATGTGTAGACATCAAGGTGACCAAGCAATGAAAAGTTAAGTTTTATATTAGTTCACATTTTAGTGATGAAGTTATAGTGGATGTTGTGCCTCTTGATGTGTGTGGTGTAGTGTTTGGTAATCCTTGAATATTTCAGATGTTATCTGCATGAGGAGAGATAATAAATACCATTTCATCAACCTACAAAGGAAATTATAAAATATCTTTGGTAAGTGCCTCCAAAGCTAAGAAGGTTATTAATGCTAGTGTGAATTTTGTTTTCTATTTTAAGATAGATTCAAGATGAATAAGTGGTTGAACATATGAATTATTTTAGAATGTTTACTAAAAAATCAAATAAGTATATGGAAGAGTTGGTGAAATAGTTGAAATATGTTTTTGATGAGCCTATGAGATTTTTAGTGGCTAGGCCTATTGAGCATGAAATTAATTTTCCAATTGAGATTCTACTTCCAAATCTTGGGGTTCTATAGGCAATCCTTAAAGGATGCTAATGAGGTAAAATAATAATTACAGTAGTTGAATAATCAAGGTGTAATATGTCCTAGTACTTTTCCATGTGATTATCATATTTTTTTAGTACCTAAAAAAGATATTTCATGGATAGCATGTGTTGATTATATAAAAATTAACAAGATAACCATCAAGGATATGTACCCTTTTCCATGGATTTGTGATCTTCTTGATCAAATTTAACATGCCAAGTAGTTCACTAATCTTGATTTTAAATTTGGCTATCACAAAGTGCAGGTTGAGGAAGATGACATTTGGAAAATAGTATTCAAAAAAAGGCAAGGGTTTTGTGATTAGTTGGTTATACCTTTTGGGATATGCAATATATAATCTACCTTCTATTGGTATCAATTTTTGACCCATGACAAAAACATCTATTAGACTTAGCTGACCTGATGAGACAAATGGAGATAACAACACATGGGACAAAATATCCCCTCATTTTCAAGATTTAGATAGTTAAATCCAAGGTTTGAGAAATATCCAATCCTTTATATGGGTGAGCGGTAATAATTGACCACTAAAATATAATTAACCATATATTAACTAAGAATTATTACTTATGTTGATTTAAGTGATTTTAATTCCTCATTCACATATGTGTAATTGTTATAATATAATGGACATGATACTCATCACAAAAAGGTAAAAAGAGAGAAAGAGAAGATTATAAAAGTAAGTGGTTCCTTGATTGAAACAATATTTTTAATGGTGAAATTTAAAAGCATGCTTGATCATAATTATGAGGAATTAATTGAACATATACTATGAATTCCTATCAAATGAAAGCATGTGAAAGGCATGTAGTTACTGCACACAATGGCTCTTAACACCTTCAAGATAAATAAAATATAAATCTAAAACCAATTAGACTAACTATAACACAATTAATTACATATTCATTGGAGAAACATTCACCACAATTACTTCCTTGCATTAATTAACCTTCTTCAGTTAAATAAATATAGACACTAGTAAATAACAACATAGATTTTGAACCAAGCTAGTATTTATTTTAATGTTCTTATAATGCATTCAGTAGTGCCCTCAGGTAGAAAATCACCAGCCAAGATAAGGCAAAAAAATTAGAGGTCTAAGCTTATCATAATTTATATAGAGTTTTAGTGCCTCAAAATGTCCACCCTTAAAACAAGAATACATGCTAGATTTTATAGAAAAAGAGAATGGGAATTTTCTCCAATTAGTGTAAGGCTCCCATATCTGGTCATGATGACCACTCCAAGTTGTTACAACTACATTTGATTAGAACATTCCCTCCACTCTTACAAAAGGTCTAATTCTATTTGTATTTTCTCCAAGATTGTGACACCTATTTAATTAAAATGGTCCCCCACTTTTCCCTTTAGACTAAGTATTTTGAATGATTATTGTATTTAAACTAATGGGAAGAATATTTAGGTCAATAAGTCATTATCTCATTCCTTAGATCTCCCTTTACTACTCAATCCCCTTAAAATCTAACTTGATTTATTATTCCATTATTTTCCTCAATTTGGTCCATTCTATCATTTTAATAGGGTGTCAAACTTAGTCTCATGCATTTTACGATGACTTAATTAGTTGACATGGTTCAACTCCATCTTTTCTTTATGCCTTTGGGTTCTATTTTCCACTTGGCACTCATCTATAGTCTGTCAAACATATTCTTTAGCCATGTTTAGCTTACACTTGGGTCCTTAGGTCCACTTGTCTAAATTATTAAGACTGGGCTCTTCTTCATTGGCCACATGGCCTTATCATCTTTATTTCTTGCTTCTCAGGTCAATAATCATATCTATAGAGTTTAAGGTGAGTGAAATTATTCTATATGGCATGATCATAGCCACCCAAGGCCTCAGGGATTCCTTTCAGTCATGTTTACCCTCATAATTACCCAAGTCCTTGAGTCCCTAAGATGATGCTAAGTGGAATCATCCCACTGATTTAGAGACCCAAGGTCATTTGGACTACAACCTTGACCTCTAGGTCCCTAGGTTATTAGGATAATTCCATGTGGCATCATCTTGGTGCTCTAGAAGCTAGGGGTCATTTCGATTACATCTCAAATTATAAGTCTCTAGGCCACCAAGATGATTTCACATGGCACCACCTTGATGCTCTAGAGGCCTATGGCCATTTGGCTACTGACTACCTCCTAGGTCCCCTAGATCACACCACATGGAATGATCATAGGACCCCCCAACACTTGGGAAATTTCCAATTAAAAAGATAAGTATTTTGATTAGTCAAGCTTGATGAATAAATTTGAAGTCCTATAAATCATCTACCTTCACACCAAATCTTGAAACACTTGGATAGATTATTAGTCCAAGGTTATTCCAAACATGCATAAAATAAAGAATGATTTTTTATTTTAAAAAAATCATTTACATAATTTGATCATGATTTCATATAGTCAAGTATTCATTAGAATAAACTTGATTGTAGATATTAAGAACCTAACTAACTACATCAAAGCTTAAAGTTCAAAATTGACTAAGTCTATATAATGGGTCCTTATAAGGGCATAGTCAATTAACCTAAATATACTATTACCAAGGCCCAACTTGAGATTGAAACTTAGATTTATTTATTAGTTAGTTCTAATGGTATGAATAATGTAAGAGTCTTCAAAATAAAATATTATCCAATTTTAAACATCATAAATCCACAGACCAAGGTTTACATTCTATAACTTAAAACATGATGTTCTAAGGTTGATCCAAGACCATTTTACTAAGGCAAGATCACACTAGAAGCTCAAACCTTAAGATAATTTAAAACAACAAACCAACATAGGACTTCAGCTAAAGAAGCCACCATAGTCCTCAAAAATAATAAATTCATATTCCCAAGCAAAAGAGAGTCCTCATATGAAAGTATTTGAATATGGGACATGTTGGACCTAAAAAATATTGAATTTCATGGGGATAATGTTGTATCAACATTTAGAACCTAGATTGTAAATCTTCACACTTGGACAACAAGCACACACTATAAATAATTCATTAGACAAAATAAAAAAGACAAAAGCACTAAAATGTGCTTCAACATGTGACATACTAAGTTCCAATTCATCCTTAGAACATCAGTGTGTGTAAAAGTGATTGATTTCTTTATATATCTTTAATTCACATGAAATAATTCAAACCTATAAAAGCAACCAAAACTTCTAAGAAGGAAAACATTGGTTATTTATCTTTAGGGGAATGACATGGGCGTTACTCTACTATCACCAAGGCATATATATATCTATGATAGAGATACATCTGGTTCTACTCAAGGTCTTTTTCCACTACCAACTAGGATAGAAAGCCTATGGTGGAGATTTTTTAAATCACCCTTCTGAATTAGACTTAGATTTTACCTTTTTATCCTATTTCCTTCAAAAAAAATCTTCTTTCAAAAATATATTTTACATTACTAAGATAAATTCAAACTAAGATAAATTTATATTGCTAAGATAAATTCAAACTAAATCAATGCTTCCATTTACTTCAAATGTTTATTTAAGTAAAATTGATGGTTTAAAAAAAAAAGAAATTGTTCTAAATAAAAAAAAAATTGTTTCAAATCACTGGCCTTCAAAATTCTAAAAATGTAAAAAATAATTGCTCCTAATTTATGGAGTTGTTCAATAATGAATACTTATTATCTAAATTTTGAAATATGAATGAATCTCATGCACTTACTCACCATTTGAAGTGACTAGTGCAAAACAACCCAAGAATACCTAAATTTCAACATATTTTTGTTTTTTTTTCTACTTCTTCTTAGACCTAGTTTTGATGCAATGTTGGTTGTACACAAGCTTTATTTTCCAGACATAATTTTAGTCAATGGGCCATAAGGGAATATATAAAATAACCATGTCAAGAGACATCCTCTAACATAACTAATTTCTCATGATATGTCAAGTAATTAGCCCCAATTAGTTTGTTCTTAGAAAAGAACACACTAAAAAGACACCAAAGGCTAGAACAAAATAAACCAACTCAAATGCATGGGGGAAAGAAAAAAAAATCAAAGAAATGAACAATAAAAATCAAACCTAAACTAAGAAAGCACGAAACATTATATAGTATATACATGCAACAAACCTCATGATTCTCATTCTGAAATGGTGTTAGATGAAGTAGTTGAGAAGTAATGCTTGAGAAATTATTCATTGAATGGAAGCTATAGGTAAATCTCTTTTAGATATTTCAATATAAAATCATTTTATCCTATCAATTATATAAATTTATAATGATCAATCTAAATGGGAATTAGCTTATAATTTTGATCTTTCTTCTCATGGGATTTATCCTATAAC
Organism: Torreya grandis; assembly: GCA_037957365.1. NCBI lineage: Eukaryota > Viridiplantae > Streptophyta > Pinopsida > Cupressales > Taxaceae > Torreya > Torreya grandis. The sequence continues at coordinate 2,631,398 of JARHVA010000543.1, forward strand.
AAAATCAAGTTTGAAATGCAAAAGTATTCCACTTGTGCTTTTCTATCAAAACATATTTTCATGACCACCTAGTGCTTTCTAAAAAAATTAAAGGCTTCATCTCTCATATCATCCATATGAAACAGGTCCAACATCCTAGATTGGCATATCTCATTTTATTCCATGTACTAATTGATGAACTAATATGTGGGTCTCTTGAGTGTCATTGGAAATATTCACTTTTTAATGTAAAACAACATGAAAGGTGAACTTTTGGGGTTTTTATTGTGCCTTGTCCATCATCCCATAAAACATACTTGAGTATAATATAACAACTACGTGAGTTCTCTTCTACTGATTTCTTAATGAAATTTAGTAGGTTATTATTTGTGGACTTAGCCAAACTATTTCCCTATGGGTAATAGTTTAAATAAAACTTCAATGCAATTCTATTTTGATATGCCCACTCAATCAACTCAATTAATTAGAAGGTAGACTCATTGTCACACACAAATTCCAAAAAGGTGCTAAATATGGTTATAATGTATTCTTCAAGGAATTTATTCACCTCATTAGTAGTGTTATTCCTTGTTACCTTTGCTTCAAATCACCTCATACAATATTCAATCATTATAATATTGAATCTATGGCCAACTAAAGAGTTTGGATTTAAGACACTGATGAAGTCTAGGCCCCATTAAGTAAAGGGTTGCTCCTTATTTACTAGTTGAAGATGAATAACATCATGATTTTTACTTTTTACAAATGCTTGAAAGAGATGACATGATCTCACATGATTGTGCACATCCTTGAATAACATTGGCCAATAATAACCAGCCCTTAAGATGTTTTGGGTTTTCACACTGCTAGATGAATGATCATTACCTAATTTATCATGGAAAAAAGTCATGACATCTAGTGCTTCCTCTTCTATTAAGCATCTTAGGAAAATCCCTTCATGGTTTTTATGGTACAAGGCACCTTTATTTATTATGTAGTGGGTAGATTTTAAAAATAATACTCTATTTTACTTCCTATCCAAGCCATCTGGTGCAATACCATATAATATGTAATGAATAATAGAGTTATACCATGGGTTCTGCTTCAGTTCATATTGATTTAGTTGGACAATAATAATACTATGATTAGTTTTATAGATCAATTTTAATATACCTTGACCTTGAAATAACTTCACATGCCCAAATTTAATGTCATATCATTGATTTTTTGAGACCCAACATCTCCTTCTTTATCCAATTTCATTCTAACCCAACATCATTGTGACATTAGGATCTGAAACCATAGCATAAAAGTTGTTCCTTAGAATATAATGTCTAAATTTCTTTGTTACTTTTACCAGTGCATAAGATTTCTTGTCTAAAATGGGGTATTTTTATTCAGTTTACTTCAAATTATTGCTCATCAAAGTTATGGGATGCTCTCCATCTTCCAATTTTTTGGTAAGGACAAAATCAATGGTATGCTTGGATGTAAAAGAATACAAGTATTAATTTCTTTGCATAATCTAGGCTAACCAAAACAAGGGCCTCTATTATGGCATCCTTAATTGTTTTTAAAGGATTTATTTGAGGTATATGTTCACTCAACTTTAGCTCCTATTTTAACATGTCATTCAATGGTTTATTTATCTCACCAAACCCTAAAATGAAATTTCATACAAAATTAATTTTACCAAAAAAAGGATTTCAATTCTTTCCTAATATTTGGTAATTAAAATTTAGAAATAGAACCAAGTCTATTAGGGTCAATTTATTAGATTAAACAAAATACAGAGAAAAAATGAGATTGAGAATAGCAGAGCACACATTCAACGTTCAACCAAGCATGAAGGCCTATTAAATAGGCAAACAAATAAAATACCCGTGAAGCATGAGACGGGTATAATAAAACTAACCTATGTCGGCTTGCATGAAATAACAAAGGCCGAATAAACAACTAACCTCTTAACCAAAGTCGTTAAGGAAACTAACCAAAATAAATTACCTTAGTAAATAACCTAAGGTAAATACAATAATATGCTAACACCCTCCCTTAATGACTAAACCAGAAACAAGACCAAGTTTATCTCTAAATTTTATGAACTTGTCTGTACCAAGTGGTTTGGTCATTATATCAGCTGGCTGCTCTGCAGTGGGGCAGTAGAAGAGACTGATGTCTTCATTTGTAACCAACTGTCGGATGTAATGATGGTGAACCTCAATGTGTTTGGTCCTGGCATGAAATACTGGATTCTTCACCATCTTCAAAACACTTTGGTTGTCACAAAAAATTGGAGTAGGCTTTGATGACTCAAACTGAAGATCCTCCAAAATTTTCTTTATCCACATGGTTTCACAACCTGCACTAACCACAGCTTTATACTCTGCTTCTGTTGAAGATAATGCTACTGTAGTTTGTAGTTTGCTCTGCCATGAGAAAACTCCTGAACTAAAAGTGAAAACATACCCTGTTGTAGATTTTCTTGAATCAACTGAACCTGCCCAATCAGAATCAGAATATCCTAAAAGTTCAAAATCTACAGACTTCTTATACAGTATGCCAAAGTCAAGAGTACCTTTAACATATCTTAATACTCGTTTTGCAGCTAACCAATGGACTTCCTGTGGTTTAGACATGAAGCGAGATAGAAAACTCACTGCAAAACAAATATCTGGTCTAGTGGTAGTGAGGTAAATGAGACTACCCACTAGCTGCCGATACACTGTTTCATTGACCGGAGGTGAATCAGTGTTTGTTGAAATTTTAGCTCCTGTTTCCATAGGTGTGTGAGTTGGATTACAATCCATCATTCTAAACCTTTCTAGCAATGAACTGGCATACTTATTCTGTGACACAAATATAGTATTACCACTTTGCCAAAACTCAACACCTAAACAGTATTTTAGTAGTCCTAAGTCTGTCATGTCAAAAGTACAACAAACATCAGCTTTCATTTGCTGAATGAGACTAGTACTACTCCCAGTGATGGCTATATCATCAACATATATAATGAGAATCAAGATATCATCACCAGACACCTTTACATAGAGAGTTGGTTCCGAGTTACACCTTTTGAAACCTGACTCCCTAAGATATGAGTCTATTTTCGTATACCAAGCTCGAGGAGCCTGCTTAAGTCCATACAGGGACTTGATCAACCTGCAAACAAGATGTTCCTTACCAGGAACCTGAAAACCCTGTGGCTGAACCATGTAGACTTCCTCCTCTAGATATCCATTCAAGAAAGCACTCTTTACATCCATTTGGTGCACCTGCCATCCAAACTGAGCAGCAATAGCAATAATCAAACGAAAAGTTACCATCTTGGTGGTTGGAGCAAAAGTCTCCTCATAATCAACCCCTTCCTCTTGTGCATAACCTTTTGCAACAAGTCTGGCTTTGTGTTTGTCCAAGGAACCATCTGCTTTGTATTTTACCTTATAAATCCACTTACAACCAATGGATTTCTTTCCTGGTGGTAGTTCCATTAACTTCCAAGTATTATTTTTCATCAAGGAATCATATTCCAATTGCATAGCTGATTCCCACTCAGACTTCCCTTTGGCCTCTGAAAAAGAATTAGGCTCAAATACTTGTGAAACATCAGTTGTTAGAGCAAGATTAACATGCTCACCTCTATTACCAAATTGCTTTCCCGATCTCAGTCTTCTACTTTCCACATCTTGTGGCAAGTCTCCTTCTTTTAGTGCTTCAATTGTGGCAGTATACCACTTTGGCTTCTTTGGTTGTGATGCTGGAACCTCACAATGACCTGTATCAATTCCCTCCCTGGAATGTGATTCCACTGATGAACAAGAATCCTGCTCATTTTTCACATTATGACTAATAATGGAATCATTAGATAACAATGACTCAATATCTGAAACTTGACCAGTTGCTGTGAAGTATGGCATTTGTTCATTTACTATGACATCTCTATTTACCACAACTTTGTTAGTAGAAACATCAAGCAATCTGTAGGCCTTTGACTGATCACTGTATCCAACAAACATGTATGTTTTGCTTTTTGCATCCAAATTTTTTCTCTTTTGACTAGGAATAACTGCAAAAGCTACACAACCAAAAATTCTGAAATCACTTACATCTGGAGTTCGACCTGACCAAGCCTCCTCTGGAGTCAAATTCTCCAAAGCTTTTGTAGGATTCTGTTGAGGATGTATACTGCTGTATTCACTGCCTCTGCCCAATACTTGTATGGGACATTTCTGCTTTGGACCATACAACGAGCCATGTCCATCACCGTCCTATTACGCCTTTCCACAACTCCATTTTGCTGTGGAGTGTAAGGTGTAGTGTATTGTCTGTGTATGCCTTCAGTGGCACAAAAGTCCTTGAACTGTTTTGAGATGAACTCACCCCCATTATCTGTTCTAAGAGATTTCACTGGCCGTCCTGCTTGTTTTTCAACCATAGCTTTCTAAGTAAGAAAGTTAGAAAAACAATCAGATTTCTTTACTAGAAAGTATACCCACTTTTTCCTAGAGAAATCATCAACCAGTAACAGGAAATAATGGGCACTAGAAGGGGTAGGTGTCTGCATTGAACCATGCAAATCCGCATGTACCAAATCCAATACTCCGTTTGCTCTCGAAGCTTTACCAACATCAAATGAATGTCTAACTTGCTTCCCCAACTGACATCCAGTACATACATGATGATTATGCCGAATAGAAGGAATCCCGTTAACCATCTTAGTCTTACTCAATGTAGTCAAATACTGAAAATTCAAATGCCCATACCTTTCATGCCATAGTGAACTTGTGCTATCAACTGCTGCAAGTGCACTTTCCTTTGCTTTGATTGGATCTGCAAGCTTATACAAGCCTTTCTCACCGATCCCAACAGCAATAATCTTGTTATCTTTAGTGGTGACTAAACATTGTTGTTCTTGAAATTTTACAACAAAATCAGATTTTGAGGTGATCTCACTGATTGAAAGAAGATTTTTGTTCATATCCGGTACATACCTAACATTCTTGAAAGTATAATTTACTGTACCATTAAAACTTATATGAACATTACCAAATCCTTTCACAAAATATGTTGTACCATCTCCTAAAGATACAGATTCATTACTACTGTTATCTTCAACAAAATCCACATACCAGTCCTTATGGCATGTATAATGGCGAGATGCCCCTGAATCAAAGTACCAAGCTCGATCCACCACAGAATTACCACTGGAAGCCATGAAAGCAAAATCTGGTGATTCCTCGCCTTCATCTTCAGCTACATTCGCATGATGAGCTTTCTTTCTGGGGTTAGCCATATCATGTTGTCTTTTCCTACAATCTTTCTTAAGGTGACCAGGTTTCTTACAGTAAAAACATTTCCATTTAGATCTCTTATTACCACTTACTTGTGAAGATTCTGATGGATAGCGATTTTTACCAGACTGCTTACCCTTTTCCTTAATAAAGAATGCACTCTCTGTGGAAGTGGATGTAGACAACACTGCATGCTCCTGTCGTCTCTCCTTTTGCAATAGCAATGTAGACAATGTTTCAAAATCCAAAGTCTGCATCTCAGCAATCATGTGCAAGGACTCCACAAATGACTCAAATGATGGTGGAAGATTTTGCATAACAAGAGCAATCAAATCTTGCTCATCAACAGGTTTCTGCACTGCTTTCAACTGGTCAGTGATGTCCTTGATCTGCAATAAAAACTCAAAAATGGAGCCACCTTCCTGCATCTTAGTGGAAAACAACAAATTCTTCAAATACAACACTCTACCGGCTTCAGAACCCTGATATTTTGAAGATAAATTTTTCCATAAATCTGATGCTATAGTTGCATTTCTGACCTCTGAGATTAGATTATCTGCTACTGACAATTTTAACAACATGAGAGCCTCACAATGACGTTTATCATAGTCATTGGTAGTAGTGGCAAGCCTTTGCTCTTTACCGAGCACTATTTGATCAATATTCAGATATTCACATATTGTCAAAACCTTGTGACTCCACAAACTAAAGTTCTTGCCAGTCAATTTCTGAGAATCTGGTAGTAACAGGTGTTGAATACTAGCCATTTTACCTAGTTTTTCACGAAAATGGTAAAATCGGAAAAACTATAATGACTTTTTTTTTTTTTTTTTTTTATAAAAAAAAAAAAAAAAATTCCTTCTACACACTGATTCTATATTGACACTGAACAACCTTATCCGGTTTTTGGCAATAAACTCAATACCGTTTGCAAGATCACAAAAAATCTACCACTGAAACAATTAAATCGGGAAAACTACAATTCCGATTTAAAAAATTCTTTCTCCGTTGACATCCAGATAAAAAACCCAGAAAACGGTAAAATTTTTAGCTTTTCAGACGCTTCCGTGATTATTAGTCAGCGGTAGGTCCCCAATAACCCTTATTGGCTAAAGTTTTGATTTATTTCAATTAAAAAATAGAAATAATTGAAATATTAAAAACTTTAGGCTAAAAATTTTATAAAAAAATTCAGCCAATCAGAAAATTGGCCTACCTCTGAAACTTCAGGCGAAGATTCTAAGCCCGTTTCTCAACCAAATTGCAAACCGTTTTCACCAGTGTCTTAGTTTTGATTTAACTTGCAATTTAGACTTTTGTTTCGCTGAAAAAGATGAAGAAATGAATTTTTCTGATTTTGCCGAATCCGTACGGCGCCCAGCACAGAGATAAATTCAACAGAGGCTTTTGAGCCTCTAAAACAGCTTGTTTTTGCTTCCTTTTGGTCTTATTTAGCCTTCTGATACTTCCTGGCAATTTTCAGACCTTCTGGTTGAGTTTTCCGAATTCCGTGATGCTTTCTCTCTCCTCGGCTCTCCACTGGGTGCCTGAAGCTCCTCCCTGGCAAGACACCGACCTCTCTCTGGCTTCCACAAACCTTCACTCAGGTTCTACAAACCATAGGCTCTGATACCATATTAGATTAAACAAAATACAGAGAAAAAATGAGATTGAGAATAGCAGAGCACACATTCAACGTTCAACCAAGCATGAAGGCCTATTAAATAGGCAAACAAATAAAATACCCGTGAAGCATGAGACGGGTATAATAAAACTAACCTATGTCGGCTTGCATGAAATAACAAAGGCCGAATAAACAACTAACCTCTTAACCAAAGTCGTTAAGGAAACTAACCAAAATAAATTACCTTAGTAAATAACCTAAGGTAAATACAATAATATGCTAACACAATTGACATACCTTTTTTCATAATTACATGACCAAGGATCTTACCTTCAATTTCATAGAAGATGCATTTCTTTGGATTGAGTGAAAAAATAAACTTAAGGTAGTGTTCAAAGATCTCTCGTAATTGTTTTAAATGGTATGATCTGTATTTAGAAAAAATTATTAATTAATCCATATATACAACAATGAACTTACTAATCAACCCTTCAAATTTTATGTCTATGGAACTTTAGAAATTGGAACCAGCATTGATCATACTAAAGGGCATTTTTTTTAATAAGTGAATGTGCCCCACTTTGTGGTAAAGGTTGTTTTAGATCGGTCTTCCTTGTCAACTAAAATTTAAATATAGCCTGAGAAACCATCTAGGAAAGACATCATCTCAATTCCACTAACATTTTGGATGACTTCACCTTGGGATGGCAGTGAATAATTATCCTTGTCTGAAGCTTGATTCAAATTTATGAAGTCAATGTAGAGATGAATTTCTCCATTTTTCTTTCTAAGTAGCACTTAATTGGCTGACCAGGTTGAATGTCTTACTAGAAAAATTATACTATCTAATAGAAATATTTGAACTTCTTTTAAGATGAGTGGATCAAGAATAGGATTAACTAGCCTTTAGTACTATCTAAATGGCTTCTTATCAAGCTTCAAATGAATGGTGTGTGTCATGACACTAAGTTCAAATAATTTTAAGTCACCATATATCCCAGTAATTATGTTTTTATAATAGATCAACTTCTTTGTATCCTTTCCATTTATTCATCACTGCACTCAAGTCTCATGCTAATGTTTTGAGGTTGATCAGGTGTTCCCATGTTTATAATTCATAATTTATGATTGGAATGAATGGGATTTTCAATTATGATTATATATTTAAATCAAACAAAGCTTCTAAATAAATCATTCCCTTTGGATTTTGATTATTTTTTATATTTGACACCCTATCATCATCATGTTACTCTTAGCTCTAATTGCTTATTTCATATTAATCAATTAATTACATTTCAAAATCATTGAAATTAGAAATGAAATCTAGAATGTGTCTATCATCATCAAACACTTGAAAATTATTCACATTATAAGGTAGATATGGACATAAAACCAATTTAATAGAATTTTTAAAAAAATACATATTATCCAAAGGTGTAAGGTTAACAATAGATTTAGTCAATGAGTCTATAATGTAATTATCAATTATAAGAATGGTAACAATGTTAAATGCATTGAAGGATTCCATCAAATCCCAAGCACGATGACTATACTTCTTCAAATGAGAAAGCTTACATTGATATTTATTCCTTACCTGATTGATGACTAGTTTAGAATCATCATATACCTTTCATTGATGGACATCATACCTAGCTACAAACTATTATCCAAAGATTAAAGCCTCATATTCTACTATGTTATTAGTATAGTGGAATTAAAATCTATATGGAGTTACATGTTTTCTACCATATGGATTAATAATTATGACACTTGCTCCTAATCCTTGTTTATATCATGCTTCATCAAAATACAAAGACCACATATCTGAATTCTATTCTAGGTTGAGTTTTTCTTTGTTTTTTATTTTGTTTGTTAGAGTATAGACACATAAATATGTGGAATTAAAAGTGACTTGTTAATTGACTGCATTGTATTCTATAATCATTACTTTTATATGTAGCTCTTTATCAATCCTTATCTGATTTTCCACTCCTCTCCATGGAAACCACATATGAGAGAAGTTTATTGTAATATAACCATTCAAATATTTAGACCAATCTCTACTCAATAACATTTCATATACCTCTAAGATTTCAATCAATTATATGTCTATGAACTACTACATTCTTGTCTCATTATACAATTGAATATGAACATATAATAATTCCCCTAAAACCTTGACCTCAAACCTATTTATTTGAACCACCACTTGTCTAATTTTATAAGGACCAATCCTAAATTTCTAAAAATTCTAATAGGGATGACATTTGTTGAGGTGCCTAAATCAACCAGGCAATTATGTAAATTCTTTTTAAATATTTAGACTATAATTAAGAAGGGTGGAACCTCAATTTTGTCCTTGTGTATCATAACACTGGTATTAGTCATGGCCTTATTTTTGAACTAAGTGTTCTTGCCTATCAAAGACTTAAGGAGTGAATCCATTTATTTAGTAATTTATGCCAATTCATGGAAGGTTATATTAGATTTTATCTTTTTCATATCCTTGATTATGTTGTAGCTTATCTTACTAGTTGTGGGATGACTATCTCCTAACTTTGGTGGGGGTGTGTCATTCCTAGCCTTTGGATTAGGAGGTGTAGCAATGTTTTTGGGTGATGTTGAGGTTGTCAAGGATTGGTGTGTTATGTTCCTAAGGGTATAATTTCCCTTTTGATATTATTTCACATCTTGAATGTTATTGGTATTATCCTTAGGTTCATTATCCTATTTTTTAGGAAAGTCTAGGGTGTCTAAAACCATGGTTGTATCAAGTGATTTAGATGAAATAATAAAATCAAGGTAACCTATGGTATTCTAGTTATGTAGAAAAACCTCATATTCATCCTATCCTTCTACATGATTTTTGAATGCATTACAAATCTCAACCCAGTCAAGTTCCCTTTGTTGGTTTGTGTTTTACACATGACACTAGATGGGTAAGGTGATCTCCATGATGTTGATTTCAAGAATTCTATTATATGGATATTTAACTTGTTTTACTTGCTTATTATTGGGTCTATAATTACCTTGATAAGTGAAATACATGGCATGATTTACACCAATTGAACTATCCACTTGTTTTTGTAAACTAAATAAATTATTTCTTAACCTCTGGACCATCCTTTGAGTTGCATTTAGTTTAGGTTTAATTGATTCTTGATTGAAAGTTTGCATGTTATTAATTTCAAGTGGGACTATATCTTGGTTATAATAACATGGCATAGCCTCATTACCAAAAGACTTTAGAAATCCTAAAATTTGATTTGGAGTAACATGGAACAAAGGAAGTTGATTTGTGATTGGGAAAAGTTGTAGTAATGGTATATTCTACTTTGCAGGTGGGATTAGATTCTATGTCAACATATTTGGGAGGGTATTAGGAATAGGGGCCAACATTTGTCCTTGTGCATTGAGATACCTATCCACTTTTATTTCTTCTAAATAGGTAAGGGTTAGATCAGTGATAGCTGGATACCTCCTTAAGAACATAGTTGTCCATGGGTCCAATTTTTTTTTGAACATTTTTAATGATAATTGATCATCTAGCCTATATAGAATTGTCACCCTACTATACATATTTTGAATGTAAGATTTAAAATTGTGTATAGGTTCATTGGTATCCCTTATCATTAAATTGAATTATTGATATAGATAATGTGGTTCTATGATATGACCAAACTAGGATAAGAATGTGCTATTGAATTAATTTTAACTTAAAATTGAATCTTCAAGTAAGTTAAGGAATCAATCATAGGCCACATCAAGCAAGGTGAAAGGGAATAGTATATAGGATAAATATCTATGCTCAACATTGAGTAACTTAAGGTTAGTTTTGTAGGATTTTAAATGCTCTTCAATAGTCCTCCCAGTACTTGGGGTGAACCTTAGAAAGTATCTCTCAAGGTTCCTAGGTAGATCATGCATGTCCCCTGAAAGATTTATTATAAACCCAACTAAACAAACCATGAGTACATTAATGGGTATGGGTTTTTTCTAGGTAGATTAAGAGGATTAAATGGTATGGGTGGCTAAAGATATTGGTATCCTTATATTATTTTTTTCTTTCCTAAAGATTTTCAATGGGGATACAATAAATCTACCTCTAATTACTCTAGATCTAGTGATTTACTCAACTGTATCTAGATTGTTTAAGATATCAAATATGAGTTTTATATATATATATATATATATATATATATATATATATATATATTCATACCAATAACCTTAAACTAATAAAACATGAAATATAAATATTTTGAAAGCTCATAATAAATAATAAATCAATGTAACACATGGTATCTAGAATTTCAAACTAGATAGAAAGCATGGTACCTCCTTAGCACCCGTTTCTATTGGTTACATTAAACAAATAGTAGAAATTAGGAGAATTAGAAGGAGAGGGTGTCAAGTTAAAGTCCAATAATCAATTAATAGGTTTATTCCCTCCTTCTAGTGTCAGGTTATGTGGGTCTCAATTTGTAATCCATAACAAATATAACTATTATTATTTGTTTAACGTAACCAATAGAAACTGGTGCTAAGGAGGTACCATGCTTTCTATCTAGTTTGAAATTCTAGATACCATGTGTTACATTGATTTATTATTTATTATGAGCTTTCAAAATCTTTATATTTCATGTTTTATTAGTTTAAGGTTATTGGTATGAATATATATATATATATATATATATATATATATATATATATATATATATATATATATATATATATATATATATATATATATATATATATATATATATATATATATATATATATATATATTCATACCAATAACCTTAAACTAATAAAACATGAAATATAAAGATTTTGAAAGCTCATAATAAATAATAAATCAATGTAACACATGCTATCTAGAATTTCAAACTAGATAGAAAGCATGGTACCTCCTTAGCACCAATTTCTATTGGTTACGTTAAAAAAATAATAGAAATTAGGAGAATTAGAAGGAGAGGGTGTCAAGTTAAAGTCCAATAATCAATTAATAGGTTTATTCCCTCCTTCTAGTGTTAGGTTATGTGGGTCTCAATTTGTAATCCATAACAAATATAACTATTATACTTAGTTGATTTGATGGGACAAAGGGAGATAAAAACACATGGGATAAAATGTCCCATCATTTTTAGGATTCAGATGGTTAAATCCAAGGGCCAAGAAATATCCAATCATTTAGTTGGCTGAGTAGTATCAATTGGCCACTGAAATCTAATCAACCTTGTATTGCTTGAGAATTATTACTGATATTTACATTTGTCCTTTTACTTCCTCATTCACATATGTGTAATATATATAATACAATGGATAGGATATTCATAACAAAAAAGGTAAAAAAAAAAGAAAGAGAAAAGTAGGAAAGTAAGTGGTTCCTTGACTTAAATAATATTGTTAATGTTGAAAGTTAAAAGCATGCCTGATCATAATTATACCATTGTATACCAGGTCTAGATATATCACAAACTGAAATAACTCAATAGGTAAGATTATAATGAATTAGTTGAACATATACTTTGAATTATTATCAAATTAAATCATGTGAAAGGCCTATATCTACTGCACACAATGGTTCTTAACAACTTCAAGATAAACAAAATAGAAATATATAACTAATTAAGAGCCTAATTTATGACATAAAAGCCTAAAGTTCAATTAACCTGAATACACTAATACCAAGTCCCAACTTGAGCTCAAAATTTAGATTTATTTATCAGTTAGCTCTAATGGTATGAATAATGTAATAGTTTTTAAAATAAAATATTGTCCAATTTTAAACATCATTACTCCATAGACCAATGTTTCCATTCAAAAACTTAAAACATGATGTTCTAAGCTGAAGCCAAGAACCTTTTATTTAAGTAAGATAACAATAGAAAATCAAACCTTAAGATCATTTAAAAAATCAAAAAAACATAGGACTTAAGTCAAACAAGCCATCAAATTACTCAAAAGGAAGAAGATCAGACTCTTGAGCAAAATAGGGTCTCCATATGAAAGTATTTAAAGATGAGGCATCTTAGACCCAACATCTTCATATAGTTGATGAATGAGGTAATGATGTTATTTATTGATTCCTATATCATTGTCTATTTAAATGATATTATTTCTTAGCATAAATTTTGATGATAATATTGATTATCTTTAAAAAAAAAATGTAACTTTTAAAGGAGATCAAGCTAGTTTTGAATGAGAATAAATGTGAATTTGCTCACTAGTCACTTGTCTACTTGGGGCACATGGTTGGAAATGGAGAGTTGATGATTTATCTGAAAATGGTCAAGGCCATATGGAAGTGGTCAAAGCATACTATTTTGATTGAAATAAGGAGCTTTGTTGGAGTAACTTAGAATTAGGTAAGTTCATCAAGAGCAACTCATCCATACCCACACCTTTGCATGTCATGAAAACATGTGCTAAGACCTTTATTTGGAATAATAAGTAGCAAAAAATATTTTATATGTTTAAATAAAATATCATATATACTTTGGTATTAGTTTTCCATAGCTTGTAACTCCCCTTTGAGGTTGAAATGGATGTTAGTGATTATGCTATGAGAGATGTCTTACTATAAGAAGGTAAGCTGGTATGTTATTAGTTAGAGTTATTTCATGGTTTAATTTTGAATTATTATACATACAATAAATAGTTATTTCATGGTTTAATTTTGAATTATTGTACACACAATAAATATCTATATTTTCTTGTTCAAGTAATAAATAAAGGGAAACATTATCTTATGAGTAAAAAATATTGTTCATACAAATCACCAACCTCTCCAATATTTGCAAGTTTAAACTAAACTCCAATAAGCTAGACACTATAAGTGGATGGGGTTTTTTCAATAATTCCATTTGGTTATGAAATATAATAAATGTGTGACTAATAAATAAGTTAATATATTTTTTATACCTCTATTTTCAGCTATGGATACCATAAATATCCTTGAGACCTTCATGTGTGTGTCTTATTTAGATGGATATAAGCATAACACAAATTTTAAGAAGTCATTTTTTAGAGTAAAGAGGTCACAAGATACAAGTTTTGATCTCAAGGAGGATAATTGACTTCAAGATAGGTTGCTATAAAATTTTGGTAAGCTTTGTGAGCCTAAGGAGGAAAGAGTTTAATGAATGAGAGAAACATATACTTAAAAAATTGTAGGATATTTTGGTGTTAAAAGGACTATTACACATTTGAAAAGGTCTGTTTACTGGTTGTGATATGCAATTTGGTGTTTCCAAGTTCATAAGATGTGTTTTATGTAGGCCTAGTTACAAGAATTTAGGTTTGTATATTCCATTACCAATTAATTCTAGGCCATGGGAAAGTATCTCCATGGATTTTGTAGGTAGGTTGTCTATGTCAAGAAATGGGCATGACTATCTCTTTACATTCATGGGCCAGTTTAGTAATATGTGCATTCTTATTCATTTTAATAACACTCTCAATGGTGTAGGGAACATATAACTTATGGTTATCTCTTAGCTGAATGAACATCCCCTTCAACTTGAGAAGATAAATCCTAAGAGGCAATTGCATAACATATGGAATATATGATCATTTAGTTAATTTACAATAGAGGGATGTATAACCCTACAAGTAGTTTGCATTATATATGAAGAACTAAACTACATTGAATAATTGGGTAAACTAAATTCTAATATATTAGGTAAAGGTAATCAAACCTAAACTATTTGCATTGAATGTAAACATACTCACTGAAGGGAAACACTCTCACAAAAATTAAATCACATGAAAATAACTGACAAGAAATTAAATGCTTATCTAGTTTTGAGCTTCCCACATAATGAAATTCAAAATACACATAGTTATAAGATTGAAATAAAATTGAAATGCACACACAAAAAAGTGAACAAGTGGATAGGAAATCAAATCACTGAATCCTTATAAATAGGCCCTACTATACTTGGAGTTGGAATCCCTTCCTCTTTAAATCAAAATTAACTCAAAATAATTGATATTTATTAATATTATATTCATAATAATAAATAAATTATTTTAGGTCAATTACAAATTAAATCTCAATACTTTGTTCCTCACAATTTGTTCCCTTCTAACTAACTTATGATTTACAACTCTTTTTTATATAAATAGGCATATATATTATTATATATTATCCAAATCATGGGAGTTACGACCATAAAGTTAAACTATGCTGTAATAATATAAAATAAATCATAATATATCCTAAGAAAATAAGATGTTATAACCATGTGGAATAAATTGAATGCAATGGTCTAATGAGAATGAAGATGGTTACAAGTAGTTGAAACACCTTCCATTTTATTAAACTACCTTCCAACTTATAAAAGTTATTTTCCACACTTTTTTGGATCACTTAGAAGTGGTTAGATGATTTTAGTTAGTCACATATAATAAATAGTGATCTACAATAGTTGTTGTGGGAGCCCAAAAATACAATAGTGGCTACAAGTGCCCATAAATAATGGTTCTCGATATCCACAAATAATGGCTATGGGTTGTTAGTAAATTAAATGTATCTTTTCTCCTTCATAGTTGTGGGTGTAAAAATCCTTGTAAGAAGTTTACTCTACATTCTTCACTTTCCATTAGTAATACCAAAGGACAAAATCATTAAACCAAACTATTTTATTTAGAAATCACATTCTTTGAATCATAATAATAAATATATACAATGTGGATAGAGTTTGTAATATTATGGTCAAATGGAATGGATTTTAGGATAATATTATGTGAGATGAGTATCAATTTTTAGCCTTATCAAATGGTAGTAATGTCATTGAGTTATTTTGGTTTGCCTAGTTCTATTATTTCAAATCGAGACTCAAGATTTATTCAAAAGTTTTGGGACACATTGTGGGAGAAGATGGATTCTAAGTTTAAATGATCTACCAGTTTTCACCCACAAATCGAGCATTTATATGAATACTAGGTTAAAATAGAGATATAAAGTGTTGGAAATGAAGGTGTAAAATACTAAACTATAAATGAGAATCAAAGATAACACAAACACATAACATATTTTGATGTGATCCAAAACACATTTCAATGTTAATTGTTAGTGGTTAGTTAGATCATGCATATCCTAGTGAGACACACCATATAGAAATTAAGATATTTATATGTTATGTTATGTTAGTCATTAGTTACCTATATAAATAATGTTAGAGGAGGCAGTTGTATGGGTATGTGGCCGAGTCCTATAAGAATAACGAGTTTTAGGTTTTATTATCTAAACTTACATATGGAAATCTATGTAACCTAATTGATTAACATTTTAACATACCCAAATATTTTTATGAAATCTTGTTTTGAATAAATTTTGTAGCTATATTTTACATATTTACCTATGTTTGAATTCTTAATAATGGTATCAAATATGATGGTCATAAATATATAAGGAAGGAGCCATGGGAGAGTCATGAAGAAGATTTGTTTGAAGAAGAAAAGTTTTAATTTTATTTATTTATCTCTACATAGAGGCAACCTAAGCCTAGAGAGGCATTGCATCCTTCATTGTGGCATGTTGAAATGTGCATGGAGGCTAGTAAAAGGGTGATAGAAGTATTGGAAGTTTAGAAAGAGGCACTATTTGACTTGATGAAGTGTTATTTGATTTTTTGGGTCATGTAAAATATGTATAGGACTTTGTATAATTTGCCAAGGGTATTAAAGTTGTCTAGAAGATCAAAAAGAAGTGTTGATATTTCATAAAACCATACTATTTGGTGCAATATCATCTTTAAGAATTGGAAGAGGATGTTGAAGGCACCATTTACTAAAAATATGTGTTGAAAACTTGTTGAAGCATTAGAATCTACAAAATAACATTAAAACTCATGTTGGGGTGTGTCAATTCCATGATAGGCATGGAAAATCTATATGGAAGTGCTGATAAGAGTGATAAAGTGTTGACAAAAGTGAAAGCACTACTAGAAGTGATATTTATTGTACCAAAAGCTAAAACATACTCACACACATGATATCATTCCCTAGGAAGCATGGGAAACTACATAAAAGTGATGAACTATGTTTAAGAGCATGTTGAGGTATTTTTAAAAAGGCTTGAAAGGTATATACAATTAAAAATGGTGATAAAAACTAGATGGTATGTGAAAGAGATGTTTAAAGTTGTATGGTGTTATGTATGTTGCTCTAAAAAATTGGAAAAATGATTTGGAGGTGTAAAAAGCACATTGGGTATGATTATTCTCATTTAAGTGGACCCCATATATTCTACTTGACATTGAAATCCATTGATTTATTAGTGTCAAGGGTTTTATTTTACTACTAATTTCAATAGTCGTATGATATAATGTTTATTTTTTAAAATTTGGACACAATAGAAACTATTTGAAAAAAGTATTTTACATTCTATTTAAAAACAAATGAGTGGGTGAGTTGATTATAATAATTTTAAAAGGTAATTTAGAGTATAAATGTCGTGTGTTTAAGTATTTCCATATTCACTTTTTGCTGGTAGTGTCAATTTCAAAAGGAAAGTGTTTCTATGCAAGATAAAACCAAGAAAATAGAGTACATAAAAATGTGTTGAGAGTGTGATATGGATAAAAAGGTCAATATTCATGATCATAAGGTATAAGAATGCTATTCACTTATTAGGTTTCACAATACTATTCATTCTAACACTATTCACTGATGAGGTGTCACAAACACTATTCATGCTACCACTATTCATTGTTAAGGTGCCATCAACACTATTCATGTTAACTAGGTCACATGGGGCCCCATATTCTTTTAAGGCACATGTGGCAACTTGATTTTGACTACTATTATGGAAATGGGATGCAATTCCATGTGGGGACTAATGATAGTGGGTTTGACCTTTATCCAAATGATATCATTCCCTAAGAAGCATGGGAAACTACATAAAAGTGATGAACTATGTTTAAGAGCATGTTGAGGTATTTTTAAAAAGGCTTGAAAGGTATATACAATTAAAAATGGTGATAAAACTAGATGGTATGTGAAAGAGATGTTTAAAGTTGTATGGTGTTATGTATGTTGCTCTAAAAAATTGGAAAAATGATTTGGAGGTGTAAAAAGCACATTGGGTATGATTATTCTCATTTAAGTGGACCCCATATATTCTACTTGACATTGAAATCCATTGATTTATTAGTGTCAAGGGTTTTATTTTACTACTAATTTCAATAGTCGTATGATATAATGTTTATTTTTTAAAATTTGGACACAATAGAAACTATTTGAAAAAAGTATTTTACATTATATTAAAAAAAATGAGTGGGTGAGTTGATTATAATAATTTTAAAAGGTAATTTAGAGTATAAATGTCATGTGTTTAATTATTTCCATATTCACTTTTTGTTGGTAGTGTCAATTTCAAAAGGAAAGTGTTTCTATGCAAGATAAAACCAAGAAAATAGAGTACATAAAAATGTGTTGAGAGTGTGATATGGATAAAAAGGTCAATATTCATGATCATAAGGTATAAGAATGCTATTCACTTATTAGGTGTCACAATACTATTCATTCTAACACTATTCATTGATGAGGTGTCACAAACACTATTCATTGTTAAGGTGCCATCAACACTATTCATGTTAACTAGGTCGCATGGGGCCCCATATTATTTTAAGGCACATGTGGGAACTTGATTTTGACTACTATTATGGAAATGGGGTGCAATTCCATGTGGGGACTAATGATAGTGGGTTTGACCTTTATCCAAATGATATCCAAAAAAAATTAGATGCACATGTAAGTGGGCTTGAGTTTTGTCAAAAGGAGATCCACTAAATTTTGGATTCACATGTGGAGTGGGAGACAAATTTGAGTGGTACTATTGGTGGGGTATAATATAAAGTGGAACACAGGGTAGAGTTCACTTTCCCTATTGATGACTAGTCCCTCCAAATGGAGGAGGATAAATTTGTGGGCTTCCTTTGCATTTTGACTTTTTTGTTCTTCATTATTTTATTTATATAAATGGATTTAGATCCATTGCATTTATGGGATATATTTTTTGAAGAGTGTAAGCTTTAGTTGTAATATTTGAAGAGCCTTCTTTGCATGATGTGGCCAAGTTTTGTGTAATGTGGAGTGTTACATTTTTGAAGCTTTATAGAACAAGTCTATTATTATGACTTGTGATTTGTTGAAGATTGATTTAATATAAAAAATCTTGATTTATTTAATCTTCAAGTTGTGTTTGCATCAAGTGGTATCAAATCAAGTTCAAGTCGTGTGGAGAGTTTTTTGTAGGTTATAAAGATATGGAAAAGAAGAATTGAGTAACATCACCAAAGGAAGACTTAGAGATGTTGAAGAATATGCAAGCACAACTAAAGTTGATGAAGGGGTTATAAGAAAAAATATAGATAATGGAGACAAAGAGATTGAAATTGAAGAAGAAAAATAAGATATGTGGGAGATATTAGATTCCCTACATTCACAAGTGGATTTCTTGGAGAGAAAACTAGCCACATGGGAGAATGAAAAAGAATTCAGCCATGAAGATTTGTATAAGAGCCAATATTAAAACCATGTAGATTTGTAGATGGAGAAGGAATTCATCTAAGAAGAGATGCATGTGAAAGAAGAGATAAACCAAATAGTGTTTAAAGTTTTCATGATGGAAGCTTTGGAGGAGGTAGATGTGATCTTTGTTGAAGCAGATGAATAAGACCCATTATGTAATGATGAGAAAGAGTTTATGGAGTTTAAGGTGGATGAAAGTTGAAGCCAAAAATATTTGAATTTTTATTTTTAAGAAACATTAGATGTAGAGTTTGTGCAATCTATTTCGCACAAGGAGATAATTGAGAAGATTCAACCCTATGAAGGAGCTGAAATCAAAAGTATAGTTGAGGAGAGGACAATATATGAGGTGGATGATATATAAATTTTGAAGGTATATAGGTATAGAAATTTTAGAAACATGATAGTATTGAAGAGGAGTTGAAGGTTTCCATGAAGGAAATAATAGAAGTGGTTGAAGTGTAATTAAATGCACATGAGAAGAGCATGGTTATAAACCATCCATATGTGGAAGAAGAAGAAAATGTGAAGAAGAATGAGGAGATAAAAATCATGAATATTATTGAGAATGGGCCTTTTGGAGTCCACCCAATGGGATAAATATGTGAGAACATTGTGATTAATAGGGAAGAGTTTGACAACATGCTTTTGGAGCATGATGAAATGGTGGATTCGATTGAGGGAACTCTTATTTTCTCTAAAGTGTTTGTCCCAGTGTATGTTGATTATTTAGTTGTGATGAGATTGGGGATGATAGAAAATCTTGTACCCATGAGAGAGAAATTACAAATGGTTATATGTGATGGTGTGGGTGATCTAAAAAATGGTTGGATAATGTGTTAAGAAAGGCAAGACAACTTCAGGTGGACATGGTTGAATAGTGATGGGTTTGAGCCCACATGGGAGAGTGAGATGCATGAGAAAGTATCTTGGTGGAGGAGGATGGTTCATGGTGGGTGAAATCCCATAAGGAGAGAGAGGAGAAGAGGAAATCTAGCAATTTGGAGTTATAATTGGAGGAGAAAAGGGAGAACAAATAATTGTGTTACTTGGTGTGTTGGAAGGGGATGTCATGGTCATTATTATTTGTGACCAAAAGAGTGATTATACCACTTACCCCATCCATGTGAATAGGAAATCACATTATAAAACCTTAAGTGTCTGATGTAGGAAAATTTAAGGGTTCATTTAATCTTGTATCAACCAAAAATAGAGTGGTGTGTTCATGTGTTCATGTGAGCCAATAATGTTTGGAGAACCATCATAACAACTAACAAGAGATGAGTCTTTTTCAATCAAAGGAGAATGATGTGGAGAAAAAGGTCACTATTTATGCTCATGAGGTGGTATAACACTATTTATTGATGACATGTCACAATACTATTCATGTTGAAGTTATTTATTGATGAGGTGTCACAAACACTATTCATACTAACACTATTCACTATTGAAGTGTCACCAACACTATTCATGTTAACTAGGTGGAATGGGGTGCCATATTCCTCTAAGGCACATGTGGGGACTTGATTTTGACTAATATTATGGAAATGGGGTGAAATTATATGTGTGGACTCATTGTAGTGGGTTTGACCTTTGTCCAAATGAGATCCACTAACTTTTAGATGCACATGTAAGTGGGCTTGACCTTTGTCAAAGATCCACTAAATTTTAGATTCACATGTGGAGATGGAGATAATTTTGAGTGGTATATATTGGTGGAGTGCAATATAAAGTGGAACACATGTCAGAGTTCACATTTCTTATTGATGAATAGTCCCTCCAAGTGGAGGAGGACAAATTTTTGGGTTTCCTTTGCATTTTATCTTTATTGTTCTTCATGCTTGTATATATATAAATGGTTTTAGATCCATGGTATTTATAGGCTAGATTTTTTTAAGAGTGTAATCTTTAGTTGTAAGCTTTGAAGAGCCTCCTTGGCATGATGTCGATAAGTTTTGTGTAATGTGGAGTGTTAAGCTTGTTGAAGCTTTATAGATCAAGTATATTATTATGACTTGTAGTTTGTTGAAGATTGATTTAATAGAAGCAAGTTTGATTTATTGAAACTTGAAGTTGTGTTTACATCAGCATGTCTCAAATAAATACATAGAGAAGTTGGTAAAGGATAAGTTTCTGAGACATTTTAACTATACAAAAAGTCAAGAGTTTCAATCCCACTAAGTGAAAAGCTATTTTTTTATTAATTTTTGTATTTTCTTTAGTACATATAGCCTATGCACAAGTTTTTTTTCAAAATTTTTACTTTTCATAAAGAATGTGGGTGTTTAACTACTTTATTTCTAGTTTTTAGAACATTCCAAGTCCATCAAAAAAGTTTGTTTTTTTATTTTAAATAACCCCTTGTAATTTTTTAAATAAAATGTATTAAAAATTGGAAAATCAAAGAGTATAATGTATAATGGATGCATTATCGATATAATTTGACACCTATTGTGAATTTTAAAATGGGTTGTTTTTATGAGAAACCCATGAATGTAACAATTTTTCCCATCATCGGTGTTGTTAGAGACAAATTAGTTACATTTTGGGGTTTACAGGTCTTTTGAAATTGATCAAGTTGACAGAGACAAAGACCCATCCATATTTAATTAACTATTATATTTGAGATTGGGTTTTTTCATAATGACATTTTTATAGATGATAGGATTTTGATGTTTTCTAACTAAAATATGATTTTGATTTACACACATCATTGACGATGAGCAAACTAGTTATTTGGTGATGTTTTATTTTATATAGTTTCTCACCTCTTCTCTGATGTGGGGAAGATACAATACTAGTTTTTTTATCAATCATTAGTCATTTTAAAATTGACAAGGGGTTGTTAACATCAATAGTGTTGAGTGAAGTGGTTATTATTTTTGGGAATTAGAAGAGATGTGTTATACAAAGGTACCAAATTAGTATTGACACATGAATCAAAGTATTTGAATATACCTATGATAATTCTCATACTATAATATATGTACATATTATTAGAGGGGATGAATATGTTTGAGATGATGTTCATCTTCATGTTATTATAGTATTTGCATAAAAAACCCTGATTGATTAGTACCAAGTGTAAAGAGTGTTAGTTTTTAGGTTACAATCGATATTTTTGGATGGTTTCACAATCATTTACTCCATATCATCATTTTGTATCCTTTGGATCAATGAGATGTTTGTTTGGTCTTTTGATCCAAAATATATCTTGATATTAGTTTTTATTATTTAATTAGGTCATGCATCTCATAGTGCTACATTGTTATGTTATATTAGTAATTAAATTTAGTACCTATATAAATAATGTTATAGGATTAGTTTTACTAGTTGGTGGTTGAGTTTCATGAAAATAACAGGTTTGAATTTTATTATATAAGTTTGCATATGTCAAGCTATGTAACCTAATTGATTAACAGGTGAGCATACCTAAACATTTTTATGAAAGATTCTTTTGAATAAATTATGTGGCTATATTTTCCATATTTACTTGTGTTTGAATTTCTAAAATCCACTTTATAGAAACGTTAATCTTCTAAAATGGCATAATTTAAATATTTAACTATAAAATTATTTGAAAAAATGAATAACAATGATCTATAATTTATGTTAGCACAAAAATATTTGTCAATCGAAAATAAAGCATTGGGATGAAAGTCACCATGTTGATTTGTAATCATCCTCCCAAGTTTTTTAATAGTATAGAGTATTCCTATGATAGGATTTTATTCCTCATAATTATTCTACTCCCTCACTTTCATGGACATTAGTGTAAAATCAATAAAACATTCTACACTAGAAATTTTCCTCATGGCATTCCAAAATAATAATCTAATTTACAATTATTGATGCATTGCCCAAGATAATAATTGGTATGATGATTCACATTCTATATGTAATGGAAATACCATCACTAATAGCCTAAAAAAAAGTTTCCAAAGTTGTTATTCTTGTTTTAGGTTTTTGAAAGATTGAAAATAGGGAAATTCTCATTTATTCAAAAAAATATACTTTCCCTCCCTATGATGATTATCAAGGAATAATGAATAAAGTGTAACAATACGCATCAAAAAATATAATACTCTTTTGTATTACCTTGGAAATTTCTAGGTAACAATCAAACATCGCTCATGAATCAACATAATGGGCATCATTGACTACAATAAACACATGATTTACGGCTTATAGATGGATATCAATGACTATTTTTTTTCTTGTTGAATAGCTTGTTGAAGATCAAAATGTATTTGATTAAAAATCATGCTTATATTAATAATACAATTTTTTATATCGATATTCTTACAAACAATGAGTATATGACATCACACTCCAAAGATCAAAATATATTTCATCATGTCTTCTATTTTAAAAATATTCTCTACATCATGACATTAAAACCCATCATGGATTGTTATAAGCACATATTTGACATAAATACTTGTCACTTTAATCTACATAGTATTCTTTCCTTGCATGTTTCCTTACCCTAGATGTAATGAAATTATATTTATTGCTTCTCTTCCAATTACTAGCATTTGCCTGTAATTGCTAATCTTTAAAATTTCACAATATGCATGAACAAAATAAAAAATAAAATACATAAAGAACAAATATTATTATTTAATTATTGAAGCATATTGAAAATTATAAAAGGTTTATTTCAAAAATCAATGTGTGTCTTGGTGAAATCTAACATAATAACTTTGATATATGAGTAAGTTATTCAACACAAAATTGAATATGAGTTTTAAGGTGTCCAAAGTCAATATTTATGAAAATGAATTATGGATAAGCCCTATGATACATTTATAAGTTCATCAACATTCCAAATCACCCTATGCAATCCATTGTCAAGATGTAGATGTCGGTACAAATAGGAATTAGATATCCTTACATAAATGAATCTTTATAATACAATAGTTAAAAATAGGAAGTGATTAATAATACATAATAGTATAAACATCAAGATCTCTATGAAATGACATGTTGAATTTGCTTGATAACTTAAGGCTCCAAATACATTGCCTTTTGTCCAAGTAGAAACTTCATGCATATAATTTTCTTCCTAATCACTAATTTTGGTGAAATCAATTTCTACACACATCAACTTCTTTAGTTGTAAGTTGGTTGACTTTCAAAAACTCATCCATAAGGAAAAAATGGTCCCAATAACAATGTGGTGAAGCTTAATTTACAAAGCACAACCATTCATAAGTGTTTGCATCTAAGTAAGTTCATTACTTATTTATCACTAAAAATTTACAATCAAAGCATATATCCTTGGATAACTAGCTCTTATTTTTTAAGCATATGTTCTGTCCACTTTTTTTACCAGATAGTGCATAACACATAGTTGTTTCCACATAAAAATTTTAAAAATGAGAACTTGTGAATATAATTTTAGGGAGCTATCTACCTTTTATATGATGCCATATCCTTCAATTTTGGCAATATCATAAAATTATATACTACACAACATGCAATATAGAAGTTGAGAAAGTACTCAAGCACAAGAATTGTGAATATCAAACATGAAAGGAGCTTATATAGGGCCTAGATACAAATCATGTGGAAGAAGCCCAGATTGGCATTACATGCCACTCAGTAGCTTATTTGTTCAAATGTATTATTATACTAATGCTTTTGGGGTTAATAAGAACATATGATACTGGGGCATGAAGCATAAAAACCAACATTTACAATGCTAATTGTAGCGTATGTGGGATCGAGTATGAAAATAAAATAGTCTTTAATAATGACATACGTAATATGATAGATATGCCAACAAATATTATCTCTACTCCTTTTGCTCATGTATCACCTTCATTTATATAGGGACTAACTATTAACCTGATATGAGGCAATGAGAGAAGCCATGTAAATTTTTCTATAAAATTTTTTAAATTACAGACCCAAAGATTACATAGATCTTAAACTTAATCATAGACTCTCCACAAGAACTATCATTGTTCTCTTGTAATTAACTTGGTAATATGAGAGGCCTATAATATTTCTCATGCATGAAACAAACTGGAATATACATATACATATATAACAAACTAAAATCAATTAAACCAACATGAATACACTTAAATATATATGGTGTTATCCCTAGTTTTGCACCTATCTAGATGTATGTTGATAATTCAAAGTGTCAATGAAATTTTTTTCTAGGGCCATACTTTATAAATTCAAGGATATTGTCAATTCTAAATCAAATAATTAAACCTTTCCTAATTCCAAAATATTGAGTCATCAATGACATTTAATGCATTAAGTTCATTTTGAATTTCTAAATTTTATTTATATCTTATGTTATTTGGTCAATATTCCTAAAACCTTGAATCTTAGCCTAATGGCCACCAAGCTAAGTCCAAGAGGGTAGTAAGGTAATGAAAACAATGCATAACTACAACATGGTTGCTTCCTTGAATTTTCAAAGGAATAAAACAACTCCAAAGGGACTGACCAATGCAAAATTCAAAAGATGTGAAATGAGAAACTAAGAAAATATAAAATACAGGGGAATGAGAAATCAAAGACCCAATAACTAAGTCTATCAAAAAAACATGTGTATAATTATTCATTAATCATCTATAAAGTAGGAGATACATCTAAGCCAAGCAAAATAAAGAATTATTGTAATGGATCTGTAAAAAGTAATAACAAGATTGTAGACTAGAAATTATACTATTAGTTGCAGATAGGGAAATAGGGAACATATGTGAAAATAAGAATATACAGATAGGGTAATAAGAAACATAAATGAAAATAAGAATCTAAGGATGACTTAAAAACCCAGTAGTGACTATCTACATTAAAAATTAAAACCCAACAACATTGGTAGAACATCACCATGACTGGCTAAGCTAATCTAAATAAGTATGATATTGGCAAAAAATCTCAGATAAATTAGCCTATTAGGGATGATTTATGGCCCATATTTATCCAAAATCCACTAGCCTTAGATAAAATACGCTATTGCGGATATCACCATTAAAGTAAAAGCTAAATCTATGCAAAATAAAGCAATAGTCAATGTACTCTATAAGTGTATATCTTAATTATATATTGAACATATAATTGTAAATGGAGCTAAAAAAGTTTTATGACTGTCCATTTTGATTTAATGTAGAGCAAAAAAATCCAAAGATGAACCAAATTATATGTAGAATTTAAACACATGTAAAGCTATATGATTTGACACTCAACCAGTCAAAAGAAAGTGCATAGTTCACATGAAAAGGAATTAACAATAGAAGATGAAATCTCTCAATGGTTGAATTTCTATATGTTGATCTAGTGAATCAATCATATACATCCTTTAGATAATCAAATATAATATAATTGTTTCCATGAAACTCAATATTATATAAAAAATAGATCAATTAATAAAAAATATAGTAGGAAGGTAGCCTAGGCAAAATTAGCTTCAATAATCTTTATCTTTGTAATGGCAAGTTGCCTATTGAATGAAAGTACCATTTCACAATCACATTGAATGCCTGCATGATATTATTTTGGTAAATTATGTACCAAAACTTGTGACACTAGTGTCCTTAATAAATTAAGGTAAGTTTATCAATAACATTGGAAAGTGAAGTAATAGTGCCCAATGTTTAGGTTGGAACATTGGATCCATATTTGGAAACAAAAAGAAATAAATAAAAATGAAAATACAGGTAAAAATTGATTCATAAGAGAAATAAAACACAAGTCAAACAAGTATCTAAATCAACCCTAATTGAACCATATTCTAAGGAACCTGGTCCCTATTTCAAAATGAAAAGTATGTAATAATATTATTCTTTAAAGCTAGTGGGACTTTAAAAGGCCCTGCAGATTCATAACAAAGTTTATTCTTTTATTTTGTTAAGAGGTCATGAGTAGGGTGAGTTAAAAATTCAAAAAATTATGTACAAAGATAGTGACACAAGATTATGAATGGAAAGATAGTCTGAACATTACCTTGGATTGACTAGGTTGAGGAACCCTTTAAGACCAGTGTAACATAGTTGATAAAGAAGAATCCAAAATAATTTGTGTTAAATTTCCATGAATGTCACATAATATTTTAGGCATAGTTACCAAGAAACTATAATTAAAGATAAGGACCATGTACCAGTTATTTGATGACAATATTTACATATAATTTAGCTATACCCTTATTCATTTACTCAGATAACCTGATTGGAATGGCATCTCCATCCATGTACCATTACTCTTACCCCCATGTCTCTTGGTAACTATGGTTATAGGTAATTGTATAATTAGTAGATCAATTTTTTGCACTAGTAAATGACTAAGCACTACACAAGTTGTGCTTCCAATATTGTTCTCTCTATTTTATAGATACCTTAATCTAAATTCTACATAGAAGAGAGGTGTATGAAAACATTTTTCAAAGGAAATGTGGATCATAGGTTATTTATAATCTTTGACCATAAACCACTTTGGCAACCTAAATCACAATTATCTTCAATTGATGTTAGCATGAGAAGATTTGTCAACCAAAAATTAAGAATATATGTATGAACCCCCATGTTGATATGTTAGCATCCTCTTAATTTTTTTAATAAAACAACATATCCCTATGATGATATTTCATTCCTCATTAATACTATTCTCCCTTCTTTTAGTGGACATTAATGAAAAATCCATCAAATATTCTACACTATAAAGTTACCTCATGGCATTCCAAAATCATATTCTAGAATGAAATTATTGATGGATTACCAAAGATATGATTTGGTATGATTCTTTTCATTATATATTCAAGGGAATTCCCTTCACTGATAGCCTCAAGGGGTTTATCCAAAGTTGGAATTCTTATTCTAAGGTTGGGAAAGCATGAAAATAGGTTTGAGCTTGATTGAATAGACCTAAACTTATTGTTTCATATACTCTTTATTTCTTCAAAAAGGTATAACTTCTTGTTTGTGTGTGAATTTCAATTATTTTTAGGGACTTTTGAAAAAAAATGCCTAAAAATATCTAATACTCTCTTGCATTACCTTGGCCATTTCTAGGTAGCAATAAAACATCTCTCATGAATGAGCACAATGGACATTGTTGAATATAGTAGACCCATGATTTGTGGCTTATATATAGATAATAATGACTAATTTATTATTGAATAGATTATTGAAGATCAAAATATATTTCATTCAATCTTATGTTGTACATGGTGACACCAAAACCCCTCTTGGATTGTTATGGGCATGCATTTGACATATTTAGTTGGCACTTTAATCCACACAACATTATTTCCTTGCATGTTTCCTTGTATTTTGGATGCCATGAAATGATATATATTTCTTCTCTTTCAATTAGTAGCATTTGTCTATAATTAGTAGTCTTTAAAATTTCAAAATATGATTAAGTTATCCTTGACTGAGAAAGTGATTATGATTTTAAAGGCTTCCAAAATCAATATTTAAGGATTTAGTCCCATGGAAGGGGTTTGGGCTATTATTTTTAATGTCAAATTGGTCTCATGGAGTCAAAATAATATAGCTATAGAATAAAATGAATTTTTTCATATAAAACTTGGTTATAACAAAGATCACTTTAAGAAAACCCATCTTACTTGTCATGGTTTTGATAAGACTAATCAAAATCCACTTGGTTGTACTTGGATTCCACTAACCATTGGACCTAAGACTATTCGAACCAAACTTATGGTCCTTGATCTTCTTTTATCTTATAACATACTCCTTGGTCATCTATAGACTCATCACATGAGGGGCATTACTTCTTCTGGTAGTCAATGTATTAAATTATTATATAATGGAAAATGGTATAAGCATGAAGTTGATCCCAACCCATGGAGAATTCAGATTCCTAATCCTAGATCGTAATATCATATTCCTACCATTCCTAAAATTAATAGTCCTCGTTTACCTAAATTCATCAACATGAATCCTAATTTACATGTTACTCTTGAAAATTTTGATGATGATGAGTCTAATTATTTTTAATACTACCAAGTTACCTCCATACATTTCACAATGGCTTCTTCCTTCTCTATTACCTAGGGATCATATTATTCCTCTTATTGATGAGATTATCGATTTTACCCCACCATGCAATGCTCAGAAGCCTTATTTACCTGAAAATGCCTTCACTTTTAATGATTTTGGAATGGAAAAAATATTTAAAGATCCTCTCATCATGTCTCCTTGTACATTTAGTAATATCAAGATATCACCCTCTGACACTCCCCTTGATTCTCAAGTATGTACAATTTCTCCAACATATGATGATAACTATATAATAGCCCAAGCTCAATCTAGAGACTTGGATGTCCAGCATTATCAGAAAACCTTAGCCCAAATTCATGATTTTAATTAGATTTTCATACCATTTTTTTGGATCATACCTTAGATCCTGAGGGTCATGTGCACCCTACCAATCCTCCTCTTCATGATACTCCTTGGGTGGTAGAAAAAATTATACCTTCAAAATTTTCTACATCTCCTTTACAACCTATTAATCTAATCCTTATCTCATCATTGAACCCACTAATATTCTAACCTCTTCTACTCCATCTACTTCTTCTACTCCTAAAATTAAAATAGATGTCAAGGCAACTGATTTTCATCAAATACATTCTAAGTATGATCATTATGGCAATCAAATTATAGATCTTGAAGTAGATGTTTATTATTATGGTCTTCTTCCTATTTTACCTAGTGATAAAGTTATTCTTGAGTTACTTTATGCCCGAGAACCTCAACTTCCTTAGCATCATCATAAACTTGTAAATTTAAAGACTAAAACTCCTTGCTTCAACAATTTCATTGCTAGCATTGACCCTAAAACAAATCCCATTTCTTCCTTACCTAATGAACCATATAAATTTCAAGATGAAAATGCCATGCTTAGTGAAGAATCCACTCACATCAAATATGGTACACCATCTTGTCCTCAACCAATTAATATCTCTCATGAAGTCTCACCTAATAAATATGATATTTTTAGCTTATTCTTTGATAAATATCATGATGCTTTCATTTGGTCTTATGAGGACATGCCTAAAATTAACCCTAGCATTGTGGTGTATAATATCATTACCTATCCTGATGCCAAGCTTGTGCATAAAAAACAAAGAAAAATTCCACCTAAAGTATCCACTTTATGTCATAAGGAAATCATCAAATTACTTGATGATAAATTTATCAAAACTGTGGATTATTCTGAATGGGTTTCCAAGATTATACCTATTAAAAATAAAGTCACTATGGTTATTCAAATTTGTATTGATTTTCATAATCTTAATCTTGTTTTTCCCAAGGACAACTTCCCTTTACCTTCAATATATGCCATTGTTTATTTCAAAATTAGTTATGAATTGTTATCTCTTATATACATCTTTTCAAGATACAATTAGATTCATATCACTCTTGAGGACCAACATAAGACTACTTTCACCATAGAATGAGGCACCTATTGCTATGTCAAAATGCCTTTCAGTATTAAAATTTTTGGAGCCACTTACCAATGATAAATGACTCACATCTTTCATGATCTCATTCACAAAATTGTTGGAACCTATGTGGA
This sequence comes from Torreya grandis, assembly GCA_037957365.1. NCBI lineage: Eukaryota > Viridiplantae > Streptophyta > Pinopsida > Cupressales > Taxaceae > Torreya > Torreya grandis. Next base: position 2,662,400 of record JARHVA010000543.1, read on the forward strand.
TTGAAAGATCCCAAACTAGAATTGAATGCAAATAAAATTGATTTCAACTACTTGCAGCATTCAATCAAATGGACAAAGATATAAATTTGAATGTAATTGATAATATAGTCCAGATGTCATAAAATTATTATAGATGTGGTCTCAAAACCCAATTATTATATCAAACTACCAAACTGGAAATAAAAACCTGGGTCTGCATGCTTGACCTGCTGTGTCCAAGAAAACACAATCACCGACGTCGGTGATGATGATGCCGACGTCGGTCGATACACTGCCACCATCGATCATCTGGTGGTGATCTCTGCCTGCCTGTGACTGCCTGTGACTGCCTGACTGCCAGCATCGGTCACTGATCGGCCGATGTCAGTCTATATGTTGATGCCAGTCACTTATCTACCGATGTCGACCTCTGTAATACCCTGCAGCCCACAACTGCAAACTGTACCCTTTCCATTTCGGAATCTGTTGGTACAGCCTGGTGTCAATCTGTACAGATTCCGTACTAAACCTGATCTGACTATAGAAATATATAAATCTTAAATCAAAACAATGAATAAATACCTGGAAACCTCTGCATATGCCGAACCCCTGATATACTCAGTGAATGGCCTCTAAAGCTCCAGATCTGATCAATATGCACAAACTGAATTCTATCACGAATCCATCTCTGAAAAGGGCTGGGTTTTCATCCAACTCTTCTCCAATCTACTGAAGGTTTGCATCCTCAGAGATTTCAGCTGAATCACAGATTCAAGCTTCACAATACTCAGAATAATTTTTGCAACAAAATATATTAGATGATCCAAATGCTTTGCCTTCCCCTTCTTTTAAAGCCTTCCAGGAAACTTCTAGAAGAAGTCAACTTTATTTCCATAATAATTTAATTAATTAATTAAAACATTTTAATAGAAAATTGGGGACATTACAGTCCTCCCTTCCTGGAGATTGTTTGTCCTCAAGCAATTCTCTCCAACACCAACTTCCTGGATCCCATATTATTCTCAAAAACTTGCAGACTCTTCTATCAAAAACACCATGCTGGAAAATATCTGTGATTACATTCTCCTTATTTCTCCTAGAGAGGAGTGTGATAATCCTCAATATGTAATTAGCAAATTCACCATCACATACCTTAGACTTAGAAAAGGGCCGCTGTGCTGCTCTGATTATCAAACTCTCACAATCCCCATAAGGATGTTGACTTATAATTGGAAAGGAAAATGCCCTGCAACAAATAGAATTATTTACCACATCACCTATAAAATGAGACTCCATCCTGTGAGATGTCCCCTCCTTAGGTCCTCCATCTTGTGCTGCCTTCAAGATAATCTTCCTTCCCCCAGAAAGGAATTCTAACTACATACGGCGGTGATCAATAATGTAGCGCCCAATACCCTGTAACCACTACATGACCAAGACCACATCATAATCCTCTAAAGGAAACACATTCATTTTTCAGAGTGTAATCCCCCATCTGAATGCTAAGCTGTGGAATCCATTTGGTACAACCCAAAATGCACCATGCCACCTTTCAAACTTCTCATACTGTAATCCATGCCTTCCCACTAACTTATGGTCAATGAAGTTATGTGTAGCACCTGTATCTACCAAGCTCACGACCCACTTACCCTTAAGTGTACCTTTCAACCGAAAGGCATGAAATTTAGGATAACTGGAGAGGGTAGCCATAATTGCTTTGGTTGATGCCAAAGGCTCCGGGGTGTCTAAATCCAACTGTGTCTGTACCTACTCAATATTATCCTCAATGTCCATATCCTCATCTCCACATCAGAAGTTACCACAATCAAATGAACCTTTCCTTTACCCATGCAATGGTGTCCTGGTTCCCATGGGTCTTTGCAAGAAAAACATAACTTTTTCCTCCTCAAGTCATTCCTAGTCTCCTGATTCATCCAAGGATTTATAGAGGATGACCCTTCTTTATTTTGTGGTGCATTGGCCTTCTGTATAGGCTGAGAGTCCGCGGCTATTTTCTTATCACCCTGATAAGAAGTGGGAATATTATCTAGTCTCAATGTCACATCATGGCTTTAAGAGTGGCTGGTCACGTACCAGGATCCTGTAATCCCTCAATAAATAACATCACACTCCGTCTCTGAGGCATATCAGGTACCATGCAATGCTAAAACTCATTAATATAAGTTTCTACGTATCATGAGCCAACTCTCTGTAGTAAAGTTCTGTATCCTTATGGTCAAACCGTGCAATAAGTCGCTCAGTGAACTCAGCATAGGAGTGAACTAAAGCATGATCCTGGGTGACCAATCCATGGTGCCACCAATCATATGCAATCCCCCTAGATGTAACACTGCAAACTGAATGGCCTCACGCTCAGGCATGGGCCTCAAAGAAAGATAATGTCCAGCTTGTGGAAAGCTCTTGCACTATCCAGAGCCATTATTCAATGTAATCTTCCCCGTAGCTCTATTGTCATGATTATGACTGTTGTGGTGGTCTATTAATCTTAAATTTGGCTGTGTCTCTACGCTGTCACCTAGGGAAAGGAAAAACCTCCCTAACTGGGGGTAAAGCTCTCCACTCTGCTGTTGCCAAAACGGACTCTTACCCCATTCTGGTGGATCCACCTGTACTGGTTGTCCATGGTACAAACCAGTTGTATTGATTTCTGGAGGAATGAATCCCCACTAAAGAATGGGAATGGTTATGAACTTTGGGTATGATCTTCCAGTCACTGAAACTGATCTATTCCTCCTACTATCCATAAACGCTCCATGGTATCCTTAATCGGTCTTCAATCTTGGGCTGGGTATATGAGGGTTCTCATCATCTCTCTTTCTACCTCATCCTCGTTTCTATTGGCCATGATTCTAAACCCAATATCACTCTTGAGGACCAACATATGTGACTACTTTCATCTTCCATAGAAATAAAATATATAGAATGAGGCACATATTGCTAGAATTAAATGTCAAAATGCCTTTCAGTATTCAATCAAATGGACAAAGATATAAATTGAATGGAGTCTAGATGTCATTTACAGATGTGGTCTCAAAACCCAATTATTATATCAAACTACCAAACTAGAAATAAAAACCTGGGTCTGCGTGCTCGGCCTACTGTGTCCAAGAAAACACAGTCGCCGACGTCAATGAGCAATGACTCACATCTTTCATGATCTCATTCACTATAAAATTGTTGGAACCTATTGTGGAGAATCTCATTTCTAAATTCAAACATCATAATGAATACCATATTTCCAATCTTTCTGAATCAGATCTGATCAATATGCATAAACTTTGACTCATCTTCTTAAATATAAAGTTAGGTTTAATCCTTAAAAATGTGTCTTTAGAGTAACATCTAGAAATTTTTTAGGATTCTTAGTCTCTCTTTATAGAATTGATGTTGACCCTACCAAAATTAGAGTTGACCCTACCAAAATAGATTTATCATGAACATGCCCATTCCTCATTTTATTCCTAACATTCATACTTATTTAAGCAAATTTGGGGCAATTAAATTATTCATCCCCAAAATGGCATATCAAATTACCTCTATCAATTCACTTCTCAAGAAAGGTACTACTTTAGAATGGATGAATCCATGTCAAAAATCCTTTGATAATATGAAAGATTCATTGCTTCATCCACCAACACTTCATCCTCCTTCCAAGATTCTATATACTTCTGTTAGACCTATTTTAGTTGGGGTAATTCTTTCCAAATAATATGATACAAGAAGAGAGTATGATAACTACTACATTATCTGAGGCCTCATCAATTATGAAACACATTATACCAAAATTGAGCATGATTAATCACCATCTATTTCATAGTTAAAAGGCTTTTCCACTATATGCTTTACCAGACTACTTATGTCATTGTTCATTTTGACCCCCTTCATCTTTTTTTCTCCAAATAATTTCTTCTTGGAGATATAATTATTAAATTTATGGTCCTCCTTATATAATTTGATCTCCAAATCATCACTCCAAAACATGTCAAAGGGTAAGGCATAGCTGATCAACTTGTCATAACTCCCATACTAGGTACTTCTTCTCTTCAAATAAATCTTCTAGATGATAATATCCTTTACATTTAAGGTCTTAATGAAGCTATTTTTCTCAAAGATTATTTTCATAGCTTTACCACCAATATTGAATCCAATAGCCTTGATGAATCCACTATTTCCTCTGGTACTACTAAACCAAAAGTAGTTATTGAGGAGCTTCCTAAAATCAATGTTGACTTGCATGAACTTGGACCCTTCAATTTGATTGTGATAAATGCATTCAAAGAGCTAAGGCAGGTTACATTCTCACAATTCCCCTTGACAAGATCATTCCTTTAGCTTTTTGCTTCACCTTCGATGTCACCAAAAATATGGCTAAATATGAAGTACTCATTTTAGGCATGCGAGCTACTTTTGATTTAGACACTCTAGACCTCCATGCTTTAGGTTATTATCAACTTATTTGCCACCAAGTCAGTGGTGATTACCAATGCAAAAGTGAGAACCTCATCACATATCATCAAATTGAAACCATTTTTTGTAAGGATTTCATTTCTTTCACTATTGATCCTATTCCTAGAGATCAAAATTCTATTGTTGATTCTCTTGCCTCTTCAATATCTCTATTTCATCCACACCAATTCCTTTTCGATGCTACTTGTCTTATTTAAATAGAAAAAATATCCATATTCAACTCAACCATCAGATTTACTTATCTATCACATCAAGGATATTACCATTTGACAAAGCCCATGGTATCAAGACCTTATTCAATTCCTGGAACATCAAACTTATCCTCCTAACTTAGACTCTCACAAAAATACATGCATTTGTAAACAATATTTCAAGTATGTCTTTCAACATAACATCATTTATTATCAAAATGTTGAAGGTACCTTACTTTGTTGTGTTATGCAAGATGAGGTCCCTTCTCTTCTTAAACAAGCACAAGGGGGAATTTATGGTGGACACTATAGTGGACATGATACATGCTCCAAATGCCTATATATGGGTTACTTTTGGCTTACTCTTGAAAAAGATGCAATCAAATATGCTAAAAATTGTAATCCTTGTCATCTTTATGATGATATAATCCATTCACCTCCAACTTAACTTCAAACTATTGAATCTTCTTGGCCATTTTCCACATGGGGATTCAATCTCATTGGCAAACTACCCCGCTCCCAAGATGGGCATGTTTTTATCATCACGGCTACCAAATATTTTACTAAGTGGGTAGAATATATACCCCTTGTTAACATCATGGGTCCTAATATTTACAAATTTATTCTTAATCAAATCATTTTCCATTTTCAAGTTTCCCATACCATCATTTCAGACAATGGTGGTAATTTTGAAAATAAACATGTTCAACAACTGTGTTATAAGTTCAAGATCAATCACAAATTTTTCACACCTTATAATCCTTAATACAATGGCCAAGATGAAGCCACTAATAAAATTATTAACAAAATTCTCCAAAAGATAATTCTTGAAAATTGCATGGATTGGCATCTTCATCTTTACCCTACACTTTGGGCCTATTAGACTAGCATACACACTACCACTGGGGCAACTCCATTCTCTCTAGTCTATGATTCTAAGTTAGTTATTCCTTTGGAAGTTGAGCTTCTCTCTATTCATATATCATTCCTAATGAATAATTATGTGAATCTCATCTTCATACCCTTGATCTACTTGATGAATGTTGTCTTTCCACCTTACAACATAACTGGCAATACAAGGATCGTATTGTCAGATAACATAACAATTATGTTAAATTCTACACATTTAATGTTGGTGATCTTATCTTTAAATTAGACTAAACCCATGATAAATAAGGTAAATACACTAAAAATTGGTGGGGTCCATATTTAGTCAAAGATATTCTTGGTCTAAGCACGTACCTCCTTCAAACTAATGAAGGCCATGTTTTCAAAGAACCCACCAATGCACAGATCCTCATAAATTTCTTTGCCTAAACATTTCCTTATTTTCATGCCTTCTATTTACATCTATCTAATAATTTTTTTAGATTACTTACATGGGTCTCTCCCTCTACATCAAGTTCCTCATTTCACAAACCTTTAGTCCTCCCTTTTAGTTTTTTGGTTTCTTGATGTACCATAGTCTTCTTTATCTTCTTGAATTTTTCTTTTTTTGACACCCCTTAGGTTTTTATTTTGTGATTTTCTTTGTAAGACCATATTTAGGACCCGCAATTATTCATAAAACTACCATCTTTTTACTTACCTCATTTTATCTCTCACTTGCTTGTTGTCACCCCTTGGGTTTCTCTTTTATGAAATTGCAGTGTAAGACCGTGGATAAGAAATGACCCTCCTCATAAAATTACCATATTATCATATTTTTATACCCTTGTTTTCAAAATTTATCTTTTTCTTATTTTGATACATGGAATTTACACAATAATCTATGTTAGCATGTTTTTCTCCATTTCCCTCATTCTTATGATAAGGAATCATACTTTACTATCTTTGTATCCCTTTTTTCCTTTTGTCACTTTTTTTTAATTTGAAGTAATTCAAATTTTTCCATGTGTCATTCCTCTTTATTTTCCCTTAATTTTACTTCACATTGGATAAAACAATGTCAAAGTCAAGGTAACACTTTTATTTCACCTAGATTTATGAGACTCTTATACCCCATGATCTTTGAAGTTCTCTCTCTTAGCAACCTTGTCCCAAGTATTCAAATGAAAGTCATCTTTAGCACCCATGTTTGGTTTTTTGAATCCGTATGGAGGAGGAACAATAAAAATCCATCAAAAAAATTAAAATCCAAATCATTTGAATAAAATGGCAATGATATCTAAAAGGTAACATACAAATCTCAAAATTCAATATCACACCAAAAGACATGATTTCAATCACATATCCTATCTCTAATCAAAGTTCAAACTCCATAATTGGTGTCACATAGAGTCAAGTTCCTTTGGGTTGCAATAGGCCAGTAGATTGGAATAAGGGAATTCAATAAAATCTATGGTTCTACCTACTTATTCACATAAGTACCCAATCTTCACAGTAGACCAATGGCTTTATAAGGGGTCCTGAGGAGAGGGGAACATGTTATGGGAAGTTAGGTCCATTTTAATTTTCATGTATATAGACTTCATGGGATGATCTATATACTTCATTTGTTGACCTAAGACTTGTGTGGCTAAGATAAGTTCTTCATAGTCCTTAATGTTAAAAGTCCTCTTGTTTTAACAAAGTTAATTTGAGTGTCTTCACTTCGATAAAGAGTTCCTCTACTTTGGTTTTTACTTCATTCTCCCCTCCACCCATTTCATTTACCCCTTTGAAAGATACATTGTGATTCCAAATTTGTTTTCCCTTCTTTAATTACTTTTTCTTCACCTCTTAAAAACATGTTAGAATTATTGTGTTTCAATTTTATTTATCCTTAGAGCGAAACATCATGTTTGAATAACTAAGGATTATGTTATTTACACTATGATTTACATTTATACACTTGTTTTATTTTCATTTTAACCATTTTCATTATTTTACTATCCCATTGTCATGGACACCTGAGTTCATACCTTTTTTCCATTCTAGAGTGAGGTTATCTTGTTACTTCTCACTCGACAATGTTATTTTCCCTTTTTATGTACCTTTCTCCATTCTTGAGTGAGATAAGGATTATTAATGTTCACTCATAAATGTTGTTTTACCATTTTATTTCTTATTTTAGCATTGATTTGTTTTATTATCATCCTTTTTGACATGTATCCTTGGTTTGACTTGGTGAGTTTGTCTTTCTTACTTAAGGATAGCTTATTTGAGTTTTTTGGTCTTTAGTAGCCTTGGATTTTTGGTTACCTAATTTACTTTTGTTTTTTACTTGGTCATTTGGTTTAACATATAACTTGTTACCTAGCTTGCCAAATTTCCCAGGTACATCCCATCCTCATAGCTCCAACTATATTGTCTTTTCTTGCATTTATTTGTTTTTACTCTTTAGTTTTGTATTCTTAGGTTTGTCAAAATCAGTCTCTGTGCTCTACACAATAAAAACTAACATAGTATATAAACATATAAAAATAAAGGTAATTCAATGTATACATTACATTTACTTTTTAATCATTTACTTTCAGTTATTTTTGCTTTGAAATATTGTAATTTTTTTTTAGCATTGTGTGATACTATGTTCTTTCTTGAAGCACCATCCCCTATTGCACCTTAGTGACACATGATGACCTTCAAGTGTGGCATATGTATACACATAATATTTTAAAATTTTATCAATTATTGATGATTTACATCTTACAACAACCTATCAAGCCTCAATCTCTTTGAGTGCACACCCTAAGGGGTGCACCAGGAAAGGGTTGGGTAGGCCTTTGGTGCTTCACAAGATTATTGTCCCTTATTTCCACATTATTTCCAATCTAACCACTATTAAAACCATTCCCTAAGATATTAATCCTTATTTGCACACTTTTCCAATATTTTTTCATGATTTATCATCCTTTTCTTGCCTTAATTCACTTTTAAATAGTTGATTATACTAGGTCGACTGGGTCAACCCTATACAGTCTATGGTTATTTTTCACTTTTTGGGTTTGTTAGCCTTTTATCTGACCTAGCTCAGACCTAGTGAATTATCCTCTAAAAAATACAAGGTTGACCATGTATAGCTAATAACATTTTTGGGAGGATTTACGAAAAGATCCACCTATAAATACAAGATCATTTTTTCATTTTTTTCAATATACAATAAAGATTTATTATTCACTCACACTTCTTTACAATCTACTCTTCTACCATTCTACTTAAGGAGTATTAGCTTAAGGTTTCTACTTGGAGAATATAGTCTTATGGATAAGTCTTAGAGGCTTTGGCCTTTCTTAGTTATCCTTATAAACCATAATAACCTCTTGTAAAGCCCCTTTGGCCAAGGGAGAGATTGAGCCTTCATAGGTTCACATTCAGGTAGGTACATTCTAAATTTTTTCTCCTCTCTTTAGTATATAAAATTAGCATAATTATTGTCTCAAATAATATTACTCTTCATATTTCATATATTAGGGTCTTACTCATACTTAGCTTAATTGAGATTATCTTATATATGTTTTTATTACTTTACTAACCCCTCATATTATTCCACAAGCTTTGGTGTGCACTAGATTAGATTTAATTTTTTTTATTTAGTTATCCTTATAAACCACAACAACCTCTTGCAAATCCCCTTTGGCCAAGGGAGATATTGAGTCTTGATAGGTTCACATTTAGGTAAGTATATTTTAACTTTATTCTCCTCTCTTTAGTATATAGAAGTATCATAAGTATTGTCTCGAATAATATTACTCTTCATATTCCATGTATTAGGGTATTAATTATACTTATCTTAATTGAGATTATCTTATACTTGTTTTTATTGCTTTAATAACCCCTCATATTATGTCACAAGCTTTGGTGTGCACTAGATTAGACTTACTTTTTTTTATTAGAATAGAGTGAACATTAAATCTAGGACTCTTTTAGGGTTTTTTCATGATTATATTAGATTGTAGGCTTTGGAACCCTTCCTTACATGGTGTATTGTGACAAGTGATCCCCTAATCAGGACTAGTGGATCCCCATATTGGTTATTCCCCCTCTTAAAAAATGTATCCCTAATCAGAATTATAGGTATGTTTTATCTTCTCTGAGTTAGGATTGATTTATAGACATGATACATTTCTAATTGCATACACATATTTTGCTACACAAGAAAATTTTACCACTAGTGTGTTGCTTAACATTCTCATAATTCCTCTCAAGATCCTATCAACACCAATAGAGGTACCCACGCCACTAATACCACCTATAATGCTTTTAATAATGTTAATAAAACATATCAACTATTATTAAAAACACTTCATCAAATGAATAATTTTTAAGCTCATAAGACAAATCAAATGATGAGAATGCAAAACCACCTTCTTCATCTTCAATCTCATCCTCAACCAATGGCTTGGGGCACACATAACTACAATGTTCCCCTCATCCTATTTGATATTCTCAAGGCAATCTCATTCCTCAAGCTCCTTTGGTCAAAAAAACCATTAAGCATCTCCAAAATGAACCTCTCGATACTCAGTTTACTAACATTGATATAGGAGGTATCACACCTATAATTTATTATAATGGATCAATTGATCCCACCCTTCACCTTAAAACATTTAGAAATCTTTATAAGGATTGGGTCAAATTGAACACCTTTTCTACTACCAAACTCTTAGCCAAAACTCTCATAGGGGATGCCTTGGATTGGTAAAACCAACTTAGAAATCATTTCATTACTAGTTTGGAGGATTTACTGAATGCTTTAGTTCAAGAATTCCAAACTAGTGATCTTTCTAAAAACACTTTGGCCCAATTCATAAATTGCAAAAAATTTGAAAATAAAACTACTCAAGCTTTTGTTAAAAGGTGGAAGGCTTTGTCAAATAAATGTGAACATAACATGGCCAATGACAATCTTTTCCATCTATTTACCAATTCCCTATTTCCTAAACTTCAATATTAGGTCCACACTCTCTCTCCATGTATATTGGAGAAGGTTACTTACCAAGCTAAATGACAAGATTTCCTTATGCATCAATTTGAGCCACCCCAACCTTCTGTAGGTCCTCATCTCTTAATTAATAACAAAAATCACAAAGTTACAAATGCTGGTGTTATAGATTCTTATGACACCATTCACAATGTTCAAGCTATCTTTCCTAACCCTTCATCGAAACCAGAGCCCCCTTCTCAATAATATACCAATCCTCACTTATCTTCACCAAATAACATTAATGTTCATAAACCTCTATCCTCAAATAAATTTCTTAATCATCTACCTAGTCCTATTCCATGAGATCTTGACCTTACCCATCTTATGAAATCCTGGTATGATCCTAACAAGTTTTGTTGGTTTCATGCTAGTTAGGGTCATTCTCATGAGACTTATAGAAAACTTTGTAATTTATCTGTGGAATTTATTTTGGGTCTTAATTTTTATCATGATTATATCATTAAAAAGTTACAACAAGCTTATGAAATTTCTTTCAAGGATTATAAATCACATGATAAATCTCAAGCCTTGAACCAAGCCAATGTTCATTTGGTTATCTACAAAGACCCTCTTCCTAATCATCAACCTATCCAATCAAATCAAGACAAAGCCACCCCTTATACCAATAATGTAGAGAGTCTTATTGACCCCAATTTTGAAGATAATGTGGTTAACATGATTAATATATGAAGGGTGGTTACTTTTATTGATTCCCAACCTCTCTACACTCCATCTAGAACATATTGTGTTATCTAAGATTATTCTCTAACTCATTTAAATGAGTTAGGGAAAGATTACCTTACTAATTTTAATGATCCAATTTCTGATTCTCCCTTGGATAACACTTCCTTTTATATTTATACCACTCTTCCATCATCTTCTAACACTAATGATAATCAAGTTTCTAATAACACTTCTTCTACCAATTTTAAATTTCAACATAAATCAACTACTTCATCATGACAACATAATTTTAAACCTTTTTCTAAACCTTCTTCTTACCAACATAAATTCTAATGCACTTCAACTCCTCTTTTTGAGGACATCATTAATAATTATGCATCTATGTATAAGAACCTTCTTATGGGTTATTATGAATGGGATCCCATCACGGAGCTCACTAATCTCCCATCTAAAATTTCATTCTTTGAGTTTATGACGACTTATCCCCATAATAGAAACCATCTTATGAAACTATTATTCAATATTAATGTCCCTCATCCTTTGCTAGCAGGATGGGAGGTAGCCTTATCTGGATATGAGGATAGCATATTAAAATAATGTGAATAGATGTTTATCAACATTAATGAAACTATGGATACTTGTCTTTCCTTAAAATTTCCTAGATATTCTATGATTCTTGATGAGATTATGCTTCATGTAGATGATCCTACCTTATTCATTAGTGTCCAAATAGGTGAAATCCAAGTTAAACATACATTGATTGATGAGGGTTTTAGCACCTATGTTGCCTCTCTCAACTTCATTAAAACCCTTGGATATTCATAATACACTATCAAGTCTACATGCATCACCTGCCAAGGATATGATCAAAGGCAAATGCATCATATAGGTCATGTGTGGCTTCCCATTACTATCCTAGCTATCATCATTCACATGAAGGTGATGATATTTAACTTTCCCCTTTCTTATAACATCTTGCTTGGTAGGTCATGGACTCATGATATGAGAGTTGTTGCTTATTTCACCTACCAATGCATTAAATTCCCTCATAATGGATCCATTTATAGGATTTAGGGTGATACTAATCCTTAGAATTTTTAATAATTCCAATACCGTGGTGTCTTCAATATTCCTACTTTTGAACTTTTGTCCAATGTTCCATTCTGTGAATCTCAACATCTCAACTTTCTTATTAATTCAACTCAAGGTTAAAATAGGCATCTTAAACTCATTAAGAAAATTCCTCCTAACCTCTTAGATTCTGATGATGATGAGCCTAATGATATTAACCTAAATATCAAAACTTATAATCTCTTGCCTAACCTCATCTTGCAGTTTCCTACTTCTTATAGCCTCATTCTCGCAAGCCTCTTTACGATGATATTCCCATAGTATTGACCAAGACTCAACATTCTATTCACCACACTTCTTTGGATGACATGGTCATCCCTACTTATGTTATTGATATTTATACCCTAGATTATGATGATGGTTATTCCCTATATGACCAATTCTTAGGTGGCCTTTTACTATTGAGATTATCCATTCTCATTCTTTTTTACTTGAGTCTTTTTGCGTATCTTCCTGTCTTCATTTAGAGTTCCTAGTTTTATTATTTTTCCTTTTTATCATAGGGTATATATGGCACCAAAACATCTAGTTTTTGAGGAGCCTCATAAGAGTATGCTCATGGATCATGATATGACAAGTCCTTACCACTTTACTAGGTTCCCTAATCATCATAGTTGGGTTTACTCATGATATTAGTGTGACTCTTGTTAGAACTTTTGTAGATCATGATCCTCCCTTAGTAGAGTCCTTATTTGAGCCCATTATCTCTCCCACTATAGTTGAATGCATTCTTGATCCTCTTAGATTTGATCTTTTTCTCACTCCTACTATTGTTGAGTCTACCCCTACTTCTCATCGCATTGCTCCTTCCATTGAACCTAGTTCCATTCCTCCTCCATCACTAGCTTCTCTTGGTGATGGTTCCATATATATGTCATATCATGTAAGGAAGGGTTCCATTTTTCCTTTTGCCTAAGATGGATCCATTTCCCACCAAATGGGTTGGTGAGTATTTTTAAGCTTTTTCCAATCTTTTCCAATCTCCTTTTATGAGTACTTCTCCTAAGATGACTCACAAGTGTATCTATTGTTTCCATGGGATAGATAATCATTCTTCTACCCATTGTCATAAGTTATGATAATATATTAATACTTTGCTTCTTTCCTCTCCTACTTTAGACAAAGTCATGCTTCCATCAAAGGTTCTACTTGAATATACACCTAAGTATGGTAAGGTGTATTGTTTATGGCACCAATGTGACACTCATCACACTGATCATTATTTCATCCTTTAATAACACCTTAAGGATCACCTTATATCTATTCTTAGACCTGGTTCCATTCCTCCCACAAATTATCCCCATAATAAGGCTTCTGCTTCTTCTCCCATGGCTTCAACTCTAGTGGTCCCATCCCCTCATATGGTGCTTTAATCACCTATCATACCTCCACCCATGATTCCTTCACTTGTGGACCTTCCCTCACCTTTGGATCCTTTTCTACCCATGAGTCACTCAGCCATGGATCCTTCTCCACTGGTGATTCCTTCATCTTCTATATATCTTACTCTCACACATTCTTTCAAGCATCCTTTACCTAATTTTCCTCCTCATCATTATTCATGAGTATTCTTACTTTTTTAGTTGAAGATATTATAAGAGAATTATTTTCTTAGTTTTCATTGAAGATTGACAAGACATTAGTATCAGTTCATATCCAACGTCATAGAGATTTATCTAATGTTTTTGATAATGTGTGTGGGTAGATTTATTAGTACTTATGAGAACATATATGGTTATTTTACATTTACATTTTGATTGGATGTGTGATATAATTTTATTTTTATCTATCTATTATATAATTTGATGTTGTGTCAAATTCATATTTTTCTTATATAGTGATCTTACCTTTTGTACTATATCTTGCTTATATTATCATTTATCTTTGTATATGATTGTCTTTATTTATCATTTCTTTATTTTCCTTTCTTCACTTTTTCTCAAAACTCTATTTTTGTGTCTTCATGATTATTTGATTTTTTGTCTCTATTTTTCATAGATAATTATCATTATGACTTGGTTATATAAACCCTATTCCCTTTGGTCCTTGTCTTTTATTACCATGTGATTAATTAGAAAACAATTTATCTCATTATACTTTCCTTTTACCAATCCACCTTTATATCTCCTTTTTACCTTCTTTCTTTTTCAAAACCTAAGCATATACATGGTTGAGACTTGAGATCATGTGTTAGTTCATTATTAAGCCTAAGTGCCCTAATCAGTCTTTGTTTTTAGTTACATAGCTTCCTTTAGCCTTAGCCTAAAGCCCATTCATGTGTATCACTACATATATCATGATTGGTCATTCAAAATCCATATGGAGTAGGAATATTAAAAATACATAAAAATTTATATCCAAATCATTTAAACAAAAGGAAATGATATAAAAGGCAAACATATTCTAAAAGTTAAATCACACTAAAATATGTGATTCAAAGCACATCTCCTTCTATTCAAAACTTAAACTCCATAGTTGGCCTCATGATAGATTCAAGGTCCTTTGGGGTATGGTAGGCTAGTATATTGGAAAAGGAGAATAAAAAAATATTTTAGTGCTACCTACTTTGTCATGTTTGTACCCAATCTTCATAGTAGACCAACATCTCTGTAAGGGATCCTGAAGAATGGAGAACACATCATGGGAAGGTAGGTCCATTTTATCTTATCTTATACCAATTTACCTTCATGATTTGACCTTAGTATCATGTTTATATGCATACAAATATTTGTTTATATATCAAATACGTTTCCTTTATACATTTATGGTCACTAGTCATTTAGTGTCTTCTCATGTCCTTAGGATGCCTCTTGTCTCCTAAGGTATTCTCATAAGATGCATAAGTCTTGATTTTTACACTCCCTTTTTCATTCCTTATATCCCTCATATTTCCTCTTGAGTAATATTTTTTTGTCTACTGATCACTCCCCTTGATATTTCATTTATGATTTGCTTTGTAAGACCAGAGGTAGGACCTGTCATTCTTCACAAATTACCACCTTTTTCCTTCCTATTACCCATATCTTTTGTTATCTAATTTTTCCTATTTATTACACCCTAATGGTGTTCTCTTTGTGAGTTTTAGTATCAGACCATGGATAGGACCTGACGTTTCTCACAAAACTTTCCAATAATATAAGTCACAAATATAATGAAATGTGTCAAATATGAGATATGATGTGATTGATTATGAAGTTACACATCACTGACATGATTCCCATCTTGATTTAGTGTGTTTTATGCTTACTTAATTTTTATTTTGCTCTTAATTTCTTATTTTTTGAGTGCATGTAAGAATACAACCATTTTTTTAATTTTTTATACTTCCCAACTTGAAATAGTGTGATAAATTTAAGACCAATCCTTTGCCAATTTTGGTTTTCTCTTATACTTCCCAATGTGATTTAGTATAATTGATTGACTTAATTAATTTGTTTTTATACCATTTATGCCATTTTACATACCTTCCATTTTATTACTTTATTTTCATACTTCTAAATGTGATTTAGTATGATTTTACTTATTTTAATTTGGTGCAAAAATATTTCACCTTGGTTTAAAACAAATTCCTTTTTACCATCCTTTGGTTCTTTATACTTAGTCATTTTCTTGTTATTATACATTTACCAACTTGAAAAAGTGTGTAGTACATTTTTTTGATTGATTATATTTTTCCAAGCCATTTTTATCTGTTTCTTTTTAACCATGCATGTGTTTTACATAATGATAAAAAAGAAACCACATCTAATATATTTCCTATAGCATATACAAAAAAAAAACTAAATACATGTGCTAAAAATAAATATATCCAAAACATCTTTAGCCACAACCATAATCATGATAACATACATAATCAATATCAATATGCCAAAATGATACATACATACATACATACATACATATATATAATGAGTTTTGATACAATAATAATCATATATAATACTCCAACTCTAGGGCTAGGCTCCATCATGTCTATCTCATGGCCTAGCCACACTACTTGTTGAAGCCTCAGTTTGATTCATTTAAATATTATGCTATAAAGAGGCTGTTCATGATCTCAATCCATGCACTTGAACCTCTAGATGTACCACCCATGCTTGTACCTATACCAACTAGGCTAGGTTTTCCATGTGTGTCACTCTCTCCTACTCCTACACTATGTCATATGGGTTAGGGTCACTATATGTGCCTATGCCATCTACATCACTATATCCAAATGTGAAACTCTCTCCTCTACTAGGGCCTACCATACCCATATATTTATTTAACCCATCTCTACTAGTGGTGGCATCCTCTCTCTCTAGTCTCATATCAACCTCACTATCTCTCTAACTAATCTCAACCATCTCACCTAAGTTGGGGTAGATGGCACACTAGGGTCCTCTAATTTAGTATGTTCATATGGGTGTAGAGTCTCATCAAGGATGTCATAGAATGTTCCCATTATAAGGGACCCCCATCTCTCCTCATCATCCTTAGCTATGCTTGAAAAATCAAGCCTAGATAAATATTAGATCACTATTATATCTCATAATATCTATCTACTTCTAGTCTCTATTTCAAAATAAAAAATTAAGAAATATTTTAATCATCATTTTACCTATCTGTGTCTCAGCCATTATGGTCTCGCCATCAATATGATTGCCTAGCACAGTCTCTCCATCCATGTAGCCTCTTAAAACCTCCTATATAGGTCACCTCCTTAGCTAAAATATAACTATAAAGGCTTGTGTCTACCTTAACCTACACTTTAGTGGCCTCTCTATCATCTAACTCTCTTCTGGCTCACCTATTGGGTCATTAGGGATGGTGATAGTCTCCACTCTCTCATGTTCTTCCTATCTCTATCGATGTCATGTCTTTGATGGTCATAGCTAATCTCACTAAAAAGATGGTATTGGTATATCTAGTGCCACTACCTCCATACCCCTCTCCTCCTACTCTTCTCCCTATTGTGCTCACCTAGTCCATGGTCACTCACGATGTGGTTTGAGCATTGGCCTCATCACTATTGGCCCTAGTCCCCTCCTTCCTTACAAGTATCTCACATGTTGAGCCCAATACTCAAGAATAAATATCAATGCCAATGGATGAGGTAAGCCCATATATCTTGGAACCCGTTCCACTAGATGTGGCTCTCTCCACTAGGTATAGTGTCCAACTACCTTTATCCTTGCTATAACTAGTACAACTATGTCCTATCTCAACCATGTAATCAATATATGCAAATATGGCTCCCACACTATTTCTACACATATCACCATATATAGTGATATCATGTGGGACATGGACCATGCTACCTTGTCCTCTCTCCATCTCTACACTTGAGGTGAACTATCATTAACTGTATAGGGAAACCCAAATAACCAATACATGGGAAACCTCCTATATTTCCAAGAAATCATTATTATTATTAGTCCTATTAACTTCTACCCTATAAATACCACCTCATACATATCATGTATGAGCTAGACCCATATAATAGATATGAGATCATATAGTACTCCCTCCTCTAGGATCATCCTACCCAAAGTTACCATGAATAGTGGTACCTTGTCATCTAACTTGTGACATAGAACTCATTATGTCACAATCCCTATCACTGCTTTCCAAATATCTAAAATTTATGAAGTATATACATAAAACATACTAACTCTCCTACCCACCAATATAATATCTGACCCTATATCCCACATAACTAAGGCTATCCTCTCCTCCATATTGTCTAGTATACCTATAGTCACTGGTGCTCCTACTATTGGTAGCCCTATGATGGCATGCATGTCCTCTAGAGTGATAGCTACCTCTACCACATCCCCATCCACCTCCCATATGAAGGTGTTAGTTATTCATTCCTATCATCCAAGGAACATGTCTAATAAATCCACACTTAGGGGAATCCTACACATATCAACTATCCTTCCTAGGCCTATCTACTAGCCTAGCTCTGTCTCCTATCATTAGACACTCTAGTATATTCATTAGCCAAGACACATATACCAATCACCAGAACATGGGTCATCCCTATAACCATGAAACAACAAAATATGTATTAGATCCTCCATGTCATGTACAACCATAATACATTCTTTTTACAATTTGAATATAAAACAAGCCTAAATTGCTTTAATTCATTCATTTTTACCTATTTTTAGCCTAATCAGTCATTTCCCCCTTATTTGGTCCTTTCAGGCCATTCTAGACTTCTTTCATCCTTTTTCATGAATTTTCATATCATTTTATTTCTTTAGTAAACCTAATTTGACCAAAATTTCCCTATTTTTGACTTGGTTGACTTAAAAATCTAATTCAACCCTCTTCGTTTCCCCTCCCTAGTAATAAATTATCATTTTAGAATTTTTAGATTAGTTGGAAAATTATACTAGGTTGGTAATCTATTGAACATATAGGGTTAGTGCATACCTCTAGGTTAGTAATGTGGATTTTGTTTATTTTTAGTGTACTAGGTTGACTAGGTCAACCTAGTTGTTTTTCACTACTAACCCCTTACATTTTCTTAAAAAAGTGCCTTTTTAGTTTTCTCCCTAATTCCTTCAAACCCATTTCTCATCTTAGTTTTTCTTACCTATAAAATATAATTTGGTTTCATTCTTACATCTATAAATGTTAAAAATTATTATTTTTTCTAAAAATACACTTAATTCATAAAATTTCTACAAAATTGACTTAAGATTCATAGTTTCATACTTGTAGTACACCTATTGCTACTCTTGAAACTCCCCCTCATTTAGCTTGTCATCTCCTTGCCATCCTATCTTGTTTGGTCTCCAAAGCTCTTTTCCTCTCTTTCACAAGTCAAAATAACCAAATGACTTATCTTTTCCCCTATTTAAAAACATTTTTTAGCAATTTAAATGCTTCAATTATTTTTCTATAGATTTCTTGTTTTGCCTATATCTTTATTTTTATTCATATATTTTTCAAACCATAAAATACATTGGATTCATGATGATGTAGAAAATATTTTTCAATACTATATGCTATTTTCCAAAAAAAAATGATTTTTAGCTATTTTTTTGCACTAACTTCTACAAGTTCACCTAGTATTCTTCACATTAGACACCTTCAATTCTCTTAAAATCTACTTATTTATATACAAAACTAAGGTAATTAAAGGTATGAGTTTTTCAATTATGTCCTTTAATTTATCTTATTTGATACTTATTGAACTTTACTTAGCATCAACATTGTGTGTTATCATGTTCTATTTATCAAATCATCATCTTGTGTTGTACTTACATGACATGTGATGAGCTCAGAGTGGGGCATATGTATACACATAATATTTTTAAACTTTTATCAATTATTGACACTTTATATCTTTCAAGAATCCATCAAGTCTCAATCTCTCTGAGTACATGCCTTAAGGGGTGTACCAATAAAGGGATGTGCATAACATTAGTACTTCACAAGATTATTGTCCCTTTTTCCACTTTGCATCTACACACTTGTATCCTAAAACCATTTACCCTAAGATTATTCTTCTCAGTCTTACCCATTCCAGTCATTTATCATACTTTATCCTCCTTGCTCTTGCCTTGATCCCCTTTCACTAGTTGACTATACTAGGTTGATTGGGTTGACCCTGTATAGTTTTCAACCTATGATTATTATACATGGTCAACTGGGTCAACCTTGTACTGTTTAGGGATATTTTTCACTTGGAGTTTTATTATCCCTTCAGCTAACCTAGCTCAAGACCTAGTGATTTATCTCCTAAAAACATACTGTGTTGACCCTATACAACTAACATATTTGGAAGGATTTAGGTCAAGATCCACACACACACACAACACACACACACACACACACACACACACACACACACACACACACACACACACACACACACACACACACACACATATATATATACATACAAGCTCATTTCTAACCATTTGAATATATAGAATAAAATAAGAATAAATACGAATGAACATCTACTTATTGACCATTCTACTTGAAGAATAAAGCTTAGGGTTCTATACTTTCTTTGGAGATACATATCTTATCTTTTGAATAAATCTTTTAGATTTATAAATGGGTTATGTAGCCTAGAGTTGATTTCTATTTGTTATCTTTATATACCACAATAATTTCTTGTAAAGCACCTTGGCTAAGGGAGAGATTGAGGCTCAGTGGGTTCATCTTCAAAGGTAAGTATTCCTAATTTTATTCCTCCTTTAGTTGTGCTTCTCTCCCATGCATTAGAATTTTATATACATAGATGTGAGTATATATCTTCTACACATGTTTAGTTTAGTTTGTTTTATTTCTAACCCCCACTTTGGGTCAAAAGCTTTGGTGTGCACTAGATTAGATTTACTTTCTTGTTTATTATAATAGAGTGAACATTAAACCTAGGACTCTTTTAGGGTTTTTATATGATTATGTTAGACTATAGGCTTTAAAACCCTTACTAACATGGTGTATTATGGCAAGTGATCTCCTAATTGAGTCTAGTGATCATTATATTAGTCATGCTCCTACTTAACAAATGTATTCCCAATTAAAAGTGTAGGTATACTTTATCTTCTCTGATCTAGGATTGATTTATAGGCATGATAAAAAAATTATTGCATATAGTATTTAATTTATTGTCAATCAATACATAGTAGATTCCTCCAACCAATGTTATTAGTGGATTGAAATAACAAAGAATGTGTACACCTATTTCTAAAAATCAAAAAGTAACCTCTACTCCTCAACTAGCTACTTCCTTGAATATACAATAGGGGAAACAAGCCAACAATAGACTAACATACCACTGTAATAAGTGTAGAACACTATACCAACTTAACAAGATGCAATAAATGTTCTAACACAACAAACACAAACTAATATACCTCTATAATCAAAATTGTTGTGTAACTCACAACAAGTTTTTATTGGTCAAAAAGTGTTAGTTGGTCAACAATAATAAATTATAAACTCCCAATAAGTGCCTATCCAATAACACATGTGCATATGTACAATAAATACCAGTGATAGGTAATAGTTTCCTTTCACCCCACCTATATCTCATGTGTAACAAGGATCCAACTTTAAACACCTTCAACAATAGGGATCTAGTCAACAAAAAGTTCCCTATACACAATAGGATTTGAATAGTATGAAACAATTTCCCTCCTAAACCCACCAATACCAACACATCCCATAAAGCTAAATGTCATTACCATATTTATAATTCATTAGCCAAGGCTATGTAGCCAATTTGAACTAGAATGTATTTCAATAAAAATATTTTCCATATGCATAATATAATCCCAATGTATGGATATGTATACTTAGTCATCCTACCAATTCAACCAACATTTCATAATATGCCTACCCCAATCAAGGTAATCCACCTTTGACCATGCAACCTCAACATTAAAAGTCAACTCCATCTGACTTACTTTTCCAAGAGTTACAATACATGAAGGATGCAATTCAAGATGTACAAATCAGAAAGAAAATAAAGAAATTCAAATTGGATCAAATATGTTCTCTTCCATTCAACATGAAGTATCTATAAATACCATTTCTACTAAGTTATGAGCTGCCCAAATTTGACAAATACAAGAACAAAGGTGACCCCAAAGAGCATCTAAAAAAATTATTTATTGATTGTCACCCAATGGCATATAATGACATATACTTGCTTATACTCTTTTTAAGGAGTCTACTTGGTTAAGCCTTAGAATGGATTTTGAAATTACCAAAGAATTCTATACCTAACTTTGATGATTTTTTAGATAAGTTTGTACAACATTTTTCATATAATCTCAAGCACAATATTACAGTTGTCAACTTAGGTCAAGCTAAATAAAAGATTAGCGAATTTTTTTTGCATACTTACAATGTTTGAGAGCACTAGAGAGGTAGTTTACTTATTATTTTATAGATAAACAATTGGACATGATATTTACTAGGAGCCTACACAACAAGATATATTAACATATCAAGTTAAAATGTGTTTATACATTTGAATATGTTATAGAAAATGGAATACAAATTGAGAAATCCCTTGTTAACAAAGAGATAATCAAGTTATCTTCTTGTAACCAAAACCAAAATCAACATCAAGGCCAGTAGAACCAAAACTAAAACCAAGGCCATAACCATAATTAGAACCTAAGACAAGTACTAGCTTCAATGCCACCTCAGGCCAACAACAATAAGAGACAAAATACTTATAACTATAATAAGAATGTTTTTGGAAATAGGGTCACTAAATATCACCATGTTTGGATAGTGAAAACACTAGCTATCTATTTACCTCCACCCATTCAACAACCATCACCTTCATATATTCAACTAAGACCTCCAAAAAACTAATAGCCATATAATCAAAACTAATTTTAAGCCCCTCCTCCAAGGAGAAGACTACTCATTTCTAGATAATTCAATGACCTTGGGATCTTATTGAATTTGTGTTCTGAATATTGGTTCAAGAAAATATGATTAGTTGGATAATACCAAATTCATTTATTAAAGGGATCCCTTTTCTTGATTGGTTTAAAGAACATAATGTTTTTGAGTAACATCACATCAGAGGATATTTTATATGATGGTGTATCCAACTTAGGTATTTAATTGAGAATATGATAGAAAATAGAGAGATAGAAAGAGACACCCATGCTTCTATGACCAATCATAACTTGGATATCTACCATAATTTATTTCCCCAACATAAAAATAAAAATAACTAGTATTAGTACCAATAATAATAATGGAAAAAAAATATAACGTAAAATCAACAACAATAATGCCAGCCACAATAACAACTAAATAGTTGGAACTAAGGGAAAACTAACAAAACCATCAAAGGATTTCATAATGTCATTGCATATACCTATAACAATGTTGTAGGACACATCTCAAGTGGTCATGTTTACATTATCACCATAAACCCTCAGTCAACTACCAACAGACCTAGACCCTTACCCAATAATGCCTATCATCTGAGTAATGCTTATAAACCTCCTTATGCTAGTAATTATTACTTAAACCATGTTAGTAGTCAGGCTCAACACCACCCTAGAATTACCATTATAGGCCCCATTACCTTCCCAGCCAACTACCAAAGCCAAGTAACATATCAATATTATATAATCATAACTCGATGAGTCAAGATTACTATCAAGGGACCATGGCCAAATACTAAGAATGAGCCCATTCATATTTCCATGCCTATAAAAAATAAACCAACTAAAAAAACTAAGGGGAAGACCTATGATATTATGAAGTAGCTGAAAAAGACACCTATGCATATATTCATAATGGATTTGTTGTGTACATCTAACATCCATAAATAAATATTGAATGAGTAATTAAACCAATATCTTGTTTTAGATTACATCATTCCAAACAAATTTCAAGCCATGGTAGGACACTTGGCCCCTGGGCAACATTTTCACTTTAACCAAAGCAACTTATCATCCTTATGCCCTCTATATAATAATCTATTATACATTGAGGTAGGTATAAAAACCATAGAGTTAAGTGTGTCCTTGTAGACACTAATTCAAGCCTCAACATTGTGTCTCTAAAGTTAGTCAAATACTTTGGATACACGTAAGTTTATTTACAGTCAGATACCATTGTTATGAAGGCATATGATAAAGAACATAAATCTCAAGGTATTATTGGCTTGTCAGTGGTCATTAGGCCTTTGATCCATGACATTTTATGTCATGTTTTGGACTTGGAACTATCTTGCAATTTTTTATTGGGTTGACCTTAGATCCATGAAATTAGGACCATACCTTCCATGTTGCATCAAAGTATACAATTTATACATTCAGGGATGGAAGTGATTATACCATCTGATCTTCAACCATATCAGTATTGTAAACATCTTGAGGTTGAATATAAAATTTATAACTATAAATTTAGTTTGAATATTATGCTAATTCTAATTAAGAAAGAGCCAAAAAAGGAAAATCCATTGAATTAGAACCAAAAACTAATTGCATTGACCCTTACAGCTTAGCTTTTACCTCAGCCATACCTCCACTAGACATTGCCAACCATTTCTATATAATTGAGAAAGGTTTTGGAGAATACAATACCCATAATACATTATATATTTCTAAATTGTCATAAAATCCAAAAACCTATAGAGGACCTAAAGCCAAAAGTACTCATATGGAATGGAAAACCAAAGGAAAATCTCAGATGAATAATCCCATTATTTTCAAACTAGCCTCTAGCCTAAAATGGGACTCCTTAGTTGAATATGATTCATGGATTTACACTGATGAGTTAGCTAACTGTTACCAAAGCACAAAGTATCTTATTCCTAATTGGATTATGAATCACCTAGCTTATGAAGGCAGAGGCTTAGGGGTGACCCTGCATACCTTATTCATGTTCCAACACCATCAAATAATGAAGATGATGCCAGTAGAGATGTAGGGTCTGATTATAGCATCTATGATGACCTTATCACTATAAATTTGTTTAACCCCCATGTTATTTGCATTGTTAACACTTTTTATCAACCTTCACCATTAACCCTTTATTACCCACTACTAACAGATTGGGACCAACAAGAGTTAGCAATGCCATTAGATGAGTTTGAAATTGATGATGCCATACGTGACTTTCTATAATTGAGGAATCAAATTTCTCTTGGAGATCACAAGTAAGTATTTTATATCAAATTGGATCTTGATACCTACTTTAGAGAGTGGGTGAAATTCCCTAACCAAGAAAAAAAAGAAAATCCAACATTAAGGTTTAAAAGTGAAAACCTCTTTGAGGCACTTTCTAACTAAGGTAAAAGTAAAGAGAAAGGAAAGTCTCTTGGTGAAAACTAATTTATTGTGCCATTAGATGGGGATGTTCACCCCTCTTCCTATGAAGAATAGGAGACCCATAGTCCAAAACCTATTTATAGATTAGAGATCAGTACTAAGGAGTGATAAAATTTTATATAGATTGTTCAAGAGTGCCCTGAGGTATTTTTTTCATGGTATTTTCTAGAATTATGAGGTTTTGATTCATCCTACTTGGGAGAATTATATGAACCATTCTAGCTAGAGGAATTTTCCATTACCAACTAGTTCACCTCCTTGCTAACTATTTTAAAAGAAGATATACACTTATTATGGATGACACTTCAAAGGTTAATATTGGGACTACAAAGGACCCGACCCAAGTGGATCAAACTAGGTGCATCCCTCACTTAAGAGGAACACAAATTTTTTACAGCCCTTTTGAAGGATTTTATTGATATATTTGCATGGGATTATTCAAACATGCTAGGTCTGGACCCCAACTTAGTTATACACCACCTTGTTATAAATCCTGATGACAAGCCCATTAATCAAAATTTATGTAAGATGCATCCTCATATTATTGTGTTAGTGAAAAAATATTTGGATAAACTCTTAGATTCAAAATGCATTAGGTTGATCGACTATTCATAGTGGATTTAAAACATTATTATAGTGAGCAAGAAACTAGAAGGTATCAAAATCTACTCTAATTTTAGAGATATAAACAAAGCCTTCCCAAAAGATAAATTTTCCACTACATCACATTAAATGATAGTCAACTCAACAGATGGATATGAAATGATTCTCTTATGGATGAATTTTTAGGATATAACCAGATCAGAATTGCATCAAAAGATTATCATAAGAAAATGTTCACCAATCTATGGGGAACATTTTGTTATCAGGTGATGTCATTGGACTTTAAAATGTCAGATCAACTTACCAAAGATACATGACTATAATCTTTTATGATATGATGGACAACATTGTTGAGGACTATGTCAATGACATCTTGGGTAAATCAAAGAACCATGCTGACTATCCATCCATACTACAAAGAATCATTGAGAGAATTTATGAGTAAAATGTCAGGGTTAATCCAAATAAGTATATATTTGGAATAATTTCTTGAAAATTATTAGGATTTATTGTCTCTCATAAGGGAATTAAATTCAATCCTACCAAAGTTCATATAATTACCAAAATTCTACCACCATCCACCTTAAAGTAGCTCCACAATTTGCAGACTAAGATCTAGTGTATTTGATTCTTCATATCATAGTTGATCAACAAATGACACTCATTTACACACTTACTAAAGAAGTACATTACTTTGTCTTATAATGAAGAGTGCTAGAAAGCATTTCATCATCTTAAGGAATATTTATCCAATATTTCTATTTTATTACAACCCACATTGAACAAGCCATTGTTACTTTACCTATCATTGATTGAAAATGCCCTAGGCGAACCTTTGGCACAAAATGATGAATAGGGAAAAGAGCATGTTGTGTATTATATGATCAAAACATTGGTCATGTATGAGCATAATTATACGTTAGTTGAAAAAATAAGTTTAATAATGGTGTTTTCAACCCAAAATTTGTCATTATACATTGAAAAACAAGACCATTATTGTTGCTAAAGTAGATCCACTCAATTATCTAATTTCCAAAATAGCTTTACAAGGTTTCATGTTAAAGTGGTTCATACTTTTGAGCAAGTTTAAAATTGAATATGACAAACATAAGGCCATTAAGGGGCAAGTACTCATAGATTAGCTTGTAAAAGTTCCTCTCCTTGATAATCAACCTCTTACATTTAGATTTATAGATGAGAGCATTATGATTAGTGTAGAAGTAGAAGCACCTATTGAAGTAGAACATTAGAAGATGTAATTTGATGGTTCATTCATATCTCATGGATCAGGTGCTAGAATATTATTTTTTATATCACAAGGGGATCGTATTCCCAAGTCCTTTTGTATTGGATTTACCTATACCAATAACATGGTTGAGTATGAAGCACTCATTATAGGGCTTTGTCAAACATTATAGTGGAACATCCAATATTTACTAGATCATGGTGATTCTTAGCTAATCATCAATCAGGTCACATACTACTACTAAACCAAGTATGAGAAGTCGGTACCATATAAATACATGGTTAACACTCTCAAGTATCAAATTTCCAACATCTAGTTTGAAAAAATACCTTGAGCAAGTAAAAAAATAGTTGATGTTATGGCCACTAATGGCTCCATGATTCAGATCATAGATAGAGCAAGGGTTTATCAATCTATTTTGGAACATCTCTTAGAACCTACACATGAATAATTAGTCATTGAGATGGTATGCATATCACATCCTAATTTCTCTCTAAGTTAAATAACTTGTTTGATCTATGGATTATTGTGGTTAATTAGTTGATTATTTGATTAAGTTTGATGACATATGATAATTATAGGATAATTTTTGTTCTTTAATTTACATGATTAGTTTATTATGAGTTAGCATTACTTTTACATTCAGTTTATTGTGATCATGTTTGATTATTATACAACACTATTTTATGGATATAATGATGATTTGGGCTAACTACCTTAATTGTCATGAGGTAGATGCAGGACATATTCTTCCCTCAGATATTGATGGAGGGAGAGAATCATTAAAAAGGGTGGTCTAGATGGAGACATTGGGAGATAATCGAAAACAAATTTGGAAACCCTTGCATACACCATTTAGTATATCATGTTTCATAAATTAATTACTTGATATAGATAACAAAGCATGTTTTCTATAATTTATTTTAGGTGATTATTAATATGCTTTATGGTATAATTTTGATTGCTGATGATCATGTTGATTGATTCAAGTGATTTCACTATTTTTATGAACATGCTAGCTTATCTTATATAATGCAATTGTTTGACATAATAGTTTGACTAAAATGAGTAAATTTGTATATGTTTTGATTACCTTACTACTTATTTTAAATGGTTGTGTATAATAACATTTTGATGTAGTAAGCATTAAAAATCATAGATGAATTTCATTATTATTTATCTACCAGATATAGATAATAATAATTAAATATTATTATTGTGACATTATATAAGTTTGATTTAAATATCGAAAGATAAATAATATTATTTTTAAAAAGGAATTGTAGTCGATTAAATGTTTGACTAGAAATTATATAGACATAATAAATTAGATATTGGTTATTATTGAATGATTTGAAAATCATTGTAAATAAGATGTATGTTTATGGATAGCATTTCAATGTAAAACTCTAGTCTTATAATACCTAGTTGAATTGCCAAGTTATATAATCATTATTCTATTATATTTGATTGATGGTCTATTGGGCCCCTATTTCATTAATTATGGGATTCAAACTAGACTGATGGATACTTTATCACAAGGAAATCACTTAGCATGATGATTTCTATTTTGGCATCTTGGTACTAGATAGAGGATTTAGTGCACACCTTACATTAGCTGGAAAGTGGCTAACCAATTCTAGGATTGCTAGGGTATCTTCCAGGTTGGATGAGACATGGAAAATGTAGTGAAAATATCACAAAGTGATGGAGATGGTATAATGATTACTTAGGCTCTAGATTGACACCTGATATGCACACTCCACCCTAGTTGATGCATTCTAGTAGAGTTATAAAATGAGATTGAACTAGTTGATGCGAAAGATGTGAATTAATGTAGTGAATCTCTAGATAATTAGATCTAGATACATTGTAATAGGCCACCATTAGATCAAATAGTAGCATGAATGTCATTAAAGCTCTATCTGTAGTACCCAACCTTTCCTATGAGCCTTTAAGACATTAAGTATTGAGTTAAGCATATACTCTATTTTTAAGTGTAATGGACTATGTTATATATTTGAACTTTAATTAATCAATAAATTTGTTGTGTATCATACAATGTTCTGGTTTATACTTCCTTGGTGTTGATATCTGAATATGCAATGGTTATAATGTTATAAGTTCTATACACTTACATCAAGAATGTTGTTTATAAGATTCTAGTTAATGATATTAATGCCATCCATGTAATATTGATGACATCAGCATATAATATAGAAATAGCCTAAGTGTAGAGAATGCCTATGCCAAATATCCCTACTCTTGTTAAGAAGTGTTAGTCTAAGTATAAATTCTTTAAGTGAGATTAGTCCCTAGACCCTTTAAAGTGATTATATGACCTTAGGCTTAGTCTAACTAAGGCTTGTGCCGTTATGAATCTAGAATTAGTCTCCTTATAGGATTTTGCCTATAGACCACTAAGTTTATTCCATGAAAGGTTTGTATCTATGGATATACTTAATCCTTTTATGAAATTACCAAGTCTTATAATTGATGATGTGCACCATGGCACAACTAGTCTAATGTGGGCCCCAATTCTTTCTCTATTGCACTTCAGGTAAATGTATAAGGCCTATGTATTATTTGAATTGATGTTAGTATAGCCAAATGTTAAATGTTTAGCATATAAATACAAACACATATTTGTGTTTGGTTGTAATGACTCTAGAACTGACTTAGACAATTGAATGAGCACTTGACCCTAAAATTTATACAACATTTTGGTTCTATTGCCAAGACACATGTTGAATTTTTTTGTTTTAATGGTGTGGCATAATGATGCTCTAATTCTCCCTGGAAAACATTGAGCACTGGTTAAAATAAGTGGAAGATAGCTTTGTGATGAAGCATCCAACCTGTAGAGGAAAAAATCCAAGAAAGTGGGTTCAAAATAACTTGTATGATGCTCTATATGAGGTCTTTTCCTTTGAATTTCCTAAGCATGTATACTAGTGGTTGGATGCATATACAACCCATAGAAGGAGTTATGTATATCACTATGAGTGGAAGGAATGCTTAGAGAGGCTTGAGACCCTAGATACCACTTGGAATAGAGTAGTAGACAAATATTGGCAAGGATCATTGAATAGTTACATGCTTGAGTTTGAAATTTCAACATATTCGATGCTCTGAGGAAGTAGAGTATCAGTGTTTGCATGAACCTAGAGGCATGTTTGTAAAGTAATTTGGCATAAGTATCAAGAATATAATGGTGGATTATGGATTTGATACTTTGAGGATAGAAGGCTAAAGTCCTTTTGCATATGAGCAACATAGAGGGGGAAAAGGGGATGTGTAGGTGAGGCACAATGGAAGGGGACAAGTAGATTAACACTCAAGATATTAGAAGACAAACATATAATAATAGATCATGCAAGTTTATGGAAGATTTATAACCTAAAAGTGTTAAGCATGAAATATACTGAGAGGGGGGGTGAATTAGTATATTATATATCTTTTTCTTAATCTGAATTATTTTCTTTAATCATTCAATCATACATTCAAGATATAAAATAAAATTTAAATAATAATTTACACCACACAAGAGAGAGAGAGAGAGACATTAGATTTTTATGTGGAAACCAAAGTGGGAAAAACCACAGAGAACAATCTCAAGTATATGAATGAGCACCAACTCAAAATACAAAGTTTGTAAGCACCAACTTGTAGGAGTACCAACCCCTTTGTCAAGCAACAAAACAAAAAATATTTGTGATCACCAACCCATAGGATCACCAACCCCTTATAAATATTGGTGAGCACCAACCCATATGATCACCAACCCCTCTTATGTATAAAACACAACTATCTCTCAATGTTGCTTACTCAAAAAATACAAACCATGCAGTCTCTTAAATATTACAAATGGCTTCTTAAGCCTTTATTTATAGCTTTCCAAATGACCTTTGGCATTCAATTTTTTCCATACCTCTTTTGTCTTCACATGGTGACTCTTGGAATTCCTCAAGATGACTCTTCATGAGAAAATGTGTCCCATTTCTCTTTCATCTTTTACCCCTGACTCTTTGACTTCTCCATGGGCCCTCTTTTGACTTATATGAAACCAAAAATATATTCATTAATATTAAATAAATATTAATACACATTAGCCAAGATATGAATATTAAAAACACCATTAAATGTAATGGGGCCTTTATCACCAATAATGATAGACCTTTGACATCAATGACAATATTTACAACAATCTCCCCTTTTGTCATTGATGGTAACCTCAAACTAAAACTACCACATCTTAAAACTTGCACATACTACCATCTGAAAAATATACAGTAACTCCCCCTTATTGTAGCAACCTATATTTGCTCCCTGTACCTATTATTCTCCCCCTTTGACATCAATGGCAAAGGGCCTACTTGGAGCTAACACTTAGCTCCCCCTCAACTGATGTTGAACCTCAATGGCAGGAAGTAAAATAAATTACTCCCAACTTCTCTCGTCGATACTCAAATCTGTCTTTTTGTAGTGCCTTTGTGAAAATATATGCAATCTTCTCTATAGTACTCATATACTCCATCTTAACCTATTGATTTGCAACCTACTCTCTCAAAAAGTGATATTTAATGGGAATATGTTTTGTTCTTGAATGCATCATTGGATTCTTAAAAATATTTATATCACTTGTGTTATCACAAAAAATAAAAATAGGTTCATCGTACTTTACCTTGATATCTTCCAAAGTTTTCTTCATCGAAAGCACTTGAGTATAACACAATACTACTGCAATATATTCTACTTTAGCTATAAAAAGTGATACTAAATTCTACTTCTTGCTTAGCCATGATACTAAGCTATCACCAAGGAAGAAATCTCCTCCACTTATACTATTTATATCATCCAAGCACCCTACCCAATCGGAATCTATATAAGTAACCAAAGTGAAATCTCTACCTATGGGATACCATAATCCATAATCCAATATCCCCTTGATATATCTAAATATTCTCTTCACTAATTGAACATGACTATCTTTTGGAGATGGATGATATCTTTCAACAATACTTACTGCATGCATGATGTCTAGCCTCGATGCTATCAAATATAAAATACTACCAATCATAGATCTATACAAAGATTGATTTGTAATAGGTGAATCTTTATCCTTGCTCACCTTATTTCCTATACACATTGGTGTGCCAAATGGTGCACAATCCTCGAAACCAAATTTCTTCAACATTTCCTTGGCATATTTACTTTGAGATATGAAAATTCCTTTATCACCAAAATATTTGCAATCCTAAGAAGAATGAAAATTATCCAAGCATAGACATTTCAAATTCTTTTTGCATATTATCAAAAAATTCTTGTCATATTTTTAATATTTCCTCCAAAAATGATATCATCAACATATACCACAACAATCAATTGATGCTCACCTTCTATTTTTATGTAGAGATTACTATCAGCAAAACCTCTCTTGAAACCTTGATCCTACAAGTACTTATCAAGTCTTTCATACCAAGATCTAGGAGCTTGTTTCAATACATACAATGTTTTCTTCAATCTTTATACATAGATACTAATATTTGAGTGAATAAATACCTCAAGCTGCTCAATGTAGACCTCTTCTTCTAGATTCCCATTTAGGAAGGTAGATTTGACATCCATCTAAAACACTTTGAAATTTTCAAACACTACATTTTCAAGAAATATTATAATAGCCTCTAACCTTACCACTGGAGTAAATTTTTCTTCTAAATCTATTCCCTCAATCTGAGCATATCCTTTACATACTAATCTTGCTTTATTTCTGGTCACTTCTCCATTTTCATTTAGCTTATTTTTATTAACCCATTTTATTCCTATCACATTGTGATATTTTTTTCTAGGAACTAATTCCCAAGTATCATTATTTTATATCTTATTTAATTATTTATCCATATCCTTAACCCAATGCTTATCATGTCTAGCTTCTAAAAATGTTCTATGCTAAATTTTGGATAACAAAGAAAAATTAACTTGCTCAGATTCACTTACCATCTTTCTTTTGGTAAGAATTCCTTCATTTATGTCTCCAATGATGTCACTTTCATTATGATTTATATGAACATATTTGGATGGAGTTTTGTTTCCCTTTTTCTCCTTCTTCTCATCTTCATCTAATTCTTCAAAACCTTCCTCGTCAATGATTTTAGGAATGTCTATTGGATCACTGATTCTTTGTGTTCCATCTTCTTCTATTCTGACACTTACACTTTCAACAATTTTCTTGGTTATTTTGTTATAACATTTATAATCTTTAATTTTACAATAATAAAGAAGAAAAATACCTTCATCTACTCTAGATTCAAACTTACCAAGTTTTTTAATTGTTATCTTTATGAAGCATCTACTACCAAAAACTCTGAAATAATCAACTATTGCTAGTTTGTCTTTCCATAGCTCATAAAGAGTCTTATCACTATTGACTCTCAATAATTATCTATTCTAAATATGCACTACTATAGTAACTGCCTCTCTCCAATATTTATCTACTATCTTGGATTCATTTAGCATTGTTCTCACCATCTCTTGAACTGCTCTATTTTTTCATTTAACTACTCCATTTTGTTGTGGAGTTCTATCTGATAAATAATGTCTCGTTATTCCATGGTATTAAAAAAAATCAATAAATTAATCTGACATGAATTCTCCTCCTTGACCTGATCTTAGACACTTAATCTTCAAACTGGTTTTATTCTCAACTAATGCTTTGAAATGTCTAAAAGCTTCTATTTTTTAAAAAAAACATTACCCAAGTCACACATAAAAAATCATCAATAATTAAAATGAAATACTTCTCACCTTGAGTACTTTGAGTTCTCATAGGTCCAAATAGATAAGTGTAAATAAGATCTAGCATCTGAGTAGTCAAGTACTCTTTTGTTTTGAACTACCTTCTAGCCTACTTTCCATGCTGACAAGGTTCACAAAGCATGTTAGATGGCTTTATAATCTTTGGGAGATTTCTAATTGCTTACTTCTTGCTTATGTTGATAAGATTGTCAAAATTTATGTGCCCCATTCTCCTGTGCCATAGCCAACTTTTTTCAATTTGACTTAAATAACATCTTTGACCTTTGATATCTGATAACATATACAAATTATTGTCTATTCTCTAAGCATCTGCAACCAACATATCTGAATCTTTTCTTCTAATTTCAAAATCTTCTACATAAAACTTTAGTGTGTGCCCCTAATCACACATGTGAATTACACTCAAAATATTATGCTTAAGACCTACATACAAAACATTTTCAATTTTAGTTTTACCATTATCTAAACTTAATGTCCCTTTTTCCAGAAATTATGGTAGTAGTATTGTCTCCAAATTTCAATGTGCTACCATTGATCTTCTTCAAGGTTATGAAATTTCTCTTGTCTCCTATCATGTGACTCTAACATCCACTATCAATGAACCATATATTTTCTTCATTTCTTGCATGCAAAGCTGTTTGCACCAACATAGATTTTTTAGGTTGTTTCTTTTGCCATGAACCTGTCTGAACTTTCTTTTTGATGAATGGAGCCTTGAAAATATGGTCTTTTTTTACTGACTCGAACATACTTATATAGTATCAAGATAAGTTCCTAAATTTTTTTCACTTGTAACATATTATGGCCTCTTCATTAAAGCCTGATAGAGGAGCAAAAGAGTTGTGGCTTTTGTTTGACTCTGCATGACTTTCCTTCTCTTTATTTTTGAAACTGTTAGCTATTTTTTGACATTCTAACTTCTTATGACCATATCCATTAAAATAAAAATAGTAAACATAAAAATAATACCTATTTAGGTATCTCTAACCTAATTTCCTTTTGTATATTTGTTCCCTCCAGCCTTCTTTATTTGAGATGTCCTCTGTATTCTTAACTTCTTCCCTTTTTATTTTTTCTTTTGTAAGAGCTTCAGCATAGCTCTTTCCTTTTTCTTTATTTATGAAAGTAGTGACGTCCTCTTTATCTTTTTCAAATCAAATAACTATCTTATCTAACATTGATCTTTGATTTTATAATATCTTATTCAACATATTAGTGTTATTCCTAAATTTTGAATCATCGGTTGCTCTATCATTGATTGCTTTATTTGTTTTCTCAAGATCTACTTTTAAAGAAGCAATTTCAATAACATATCTTTCACATTCTTTACTTACTATTTTCAACTATGATGTTAGATCTTCTTCATTCATCTTGGCTTCTTCAAAGTGTGCTTATATATCTTCAATTATTTCCTTTGACTCTTTTTCATTTTTCTTGATCTGGAGCTTTAATCTTTGATTTTTCTTTTCAAGAGATTTTAACTCTTCTAAGGCATAAATGAGTTCTCCTTCCATATTCACTTCAACTTCATCCTATTCTTCTTCTTGATCATCTATACTTTTTCTTATGGAGGCATCTTCATGTTTGGCCATGAATAAAATCTCTTCTTCTTCTAAGTCACTGACTCCATTGTCTTCAGCTGAGCTAGGATATTTAGAATACAAACTCTTCTTCTTGAATCCTTTCTTAAATTTATCTTTGAAATTCTTCTTGTATATATATTTTTCTTCTACATTGTCATCATTACCCTTATTTGGGCATTTAGTTACAAAATGTCCAATCTTTCCATAATTAAAACATTTAAAAAGGTAATTTTCCTTAATATTTACCTATGCCCTTTTTCGGCTTATGAATGAATAGATCTCCATTGTCATCTTCATCATCGCTAGAACTATCAATTGATTCTTGAATTTTATCCTTCTCTTTCTTTGATGTCTTGAGGGTTGCTTCTCTCTTTGAGGGTTTATCTTGTTCAGTCTGCATCTCATATGCCATAAGAATACCATTAAGCTCATCCATTTTTAGCTTGGTTAAATTCTTCATCTCTTCAATTGCCAAAATTTTTGCATCATATCTCAATGGTATAGATCTCAAAACCTTTTGAACCACAATCGATTCTTCTAAATTTTTTCAAAGACCTTGAATTTGATTAACTATTTGATCAACCCACAAGAGATAACTTGCTATATTTTCTTCTTCTTCCATCTTCAAACTCTCAAACTATCTTCTAAAAGTCTGAAGCTTAGCTTATTGAACCTTTCCATCATCTTTGTAAATTTTCTCAAGTTTTAGCCAATTTTCATGAGTAGATTTACATTGCATAACTTTAACAAATTTAGATTCACATAAACCACATAAAATAACATTTAGAGCTTTAGCATTATTTTCACTTGCCTTCTTTTTTGCCATAGTAGTTACAAGTGTCTATGGCTCTTCATATTTCTCCACCACTGCTTACCATATGTCAAATCCAAGGGCCATCAAATAAGTTTTCATCTTTATGCTCTAAAAAACATAATTTATCCCATCAAATAAAGGTGCTTTATTTTTATAAAATCCTTCATGTGATCTAGCCATCATGCTTTTCTGATCTTCCTTCAAGTTGTAAAATGTTTTCAAAAGGAACTTTCTCTGATACCAATTATTAAGAACAAAATATACTGAGAGTGGGGGAGGGTGAATTAGTATATTATGTATCTTTTTCTTAATCTTAATTTTTTTCTTTAACCACTTAATCATACATTCAAGATATACAATGAAATTGAGATAATAATTTTCACCACACGAGAGAGAGAGAGAGAGAGAGAGAGAGAGAGAGAGAGAGAGAGAGAGAGAGAGAGAGAGAGAGAGAGAGAGAGATCAAATTTTTATGTTAAAACCCAAAGTGGGAAAAACTATGGAGAATAATCTCAAGTATATAAATGAGCACCAACTCAAAATACAAAATTCATAAGTACCAACTTGCATAAGCACCAACTCATAGGAACACCAACCCCTTACAAAGATTCATGATTAGAAACCCACAGGAGCACCAAACCCTCTTGTGTATATAACACAACTATCTCTCAATGTTGCTTACTCAACAAATGATATAACTCTACAATATCTCTTGATTTTATCTCTTTAAAAACAAATACAAACCATGCGCTCTCTTGCATATTACAAATGTCTTCTCAAACCTTTATTTATAGCTTTCCAAATGACCTTTGGCATTCACCTTTTGTGACCCTTATTATCCTTGCATTTGAAAAGTCATACGGTGACCCTTTATAACAAAGTGTCATTTCTTATTTTGTCTTTATCTTGGTGACTTTTCATATTCCTCAAAGTGTCCCTTCATGGAAAAATGCATCATACCTCTTATGTCTTCACATGGCAACTCTTGAAACTCCTCAAGATGACTCTTCATGAGAAAATGCATCCCATTCCTCTTTTGTCTTTTACCCCATGACTCTTTGACTTCTCCATGGGCCCTCTTTTGACATATATGCAACCAAAAATATATTAATTAATATTAAATAAATATTAACACACATTAGCCAAGATATGAATGTTAAAAACACCATTAAATGCAATAGGGCCTTTATCACCAATAATGCTAGACCTTTGACATCAATGACAATATTTCTAACAAAAAGTACTGAGAGAACCCATAGCAAGTGGGAAGGTCATGGAGAAGGATCTCTTGAAATATAGTAGTGTAAGGAGGAGAGATATGATGAAGCAATGAATTTAAGATTAGTATTATATAGGTGTGGAATCCACTGGGTTCCTACAAGACTTGGTGATTAAAGATGTTTCTGATGTGCCTACCCTTTTGAACCTATAGTGCATGCTTACACATTAGATCCCATACATGAAGAAAGCACAAGAGTGATAATTGACCTTGTTGTCAACATAGATTTTAGATGATTTGTATATTTAGATTATAATTTTATGATTTAAAAAATTATTCTCTACAAGGAGGTAAGCGAAACTAGCTCTAGACCATTGGGTGCTAGCTCACCATAATAGAAATTGATTA
Organism: Torreya grandis; assembly: GCA_037957365.1. NCBI lineage: Eukaryota > Viridiplantae > Streptophyta > Pinopsida > Cupressales > Taxaceae > Torreya > Torreya grandis. The sequence goes on from JARHVA010000543.1 coordinate 2,700,291, forward strand.
CAAACATCCCAGCTCAGTTGATGTTAATGACGTATAGTGGGGAATAGCCTGTAAGAAGTGGTTTAAAACCAAAAGTAAGTAATACAATGCCATCAACATCAATGCTACCAATAGTAACCATGGAGCCAGTGCCTAACCTAGTTGATGGAGTCATTAGAGGGCCAACACCAAGATAGATGACATGGGGATAAGTACTCTAGATGCTAGCTATCCCCCCACAAAAAATCTATTATGAAATGGCCATGTACTTGTTAAAGTATCATAGTATGGAAAATACCACAAAGCATGTGCTAAAGTGTGAACTATAGTGGTGCATATGGGGTATAACCTAATTTAAGCACAAGGCAACCCAATTTGCAACCACTCTACTTGATTGTGCCCATACCTAGTATAGGAAATTTGACCATAACTAAGCTATGGTAGATTATGACACCTTGAAGGAGGCATTCTTTAAGGAATTTGACATTCTAGAGTTTGAATAGTAGAGCATCATCACACTAAAAGAGATAACCCAAGGACTATAAGAAAGTGAGCACCTATATGATGCAAGGTTTAAAACTATCCTTTCAAAGGTACATATGACATACACCCTTTTGAGCATGCATAATGGTTCATTGGAGGCTTGTTAGTGCCATTCTAAAGAGAAATTTCTATGAATACCTTTACAAACCCTCATTATGTGCTTGAAGACATGCTCATAACCAAGGTGATTGAAAGCACTGATATTGGGATCAACCCATTTATGGAGTCAAAGATTGCATCCATGGACTCCTAACTCCAAAATCTTACTACTAGCTCATCGTAAGATGCTTGAAGTGGATTATGGTCCACCAAATATGAAGTAGAAGGCCATAATAGGAATAAATGACCTTGAAGGAATATGTGCACATTGATTCTAAGCTATGGAGTTTGTTGATAAGCACATGATGTTCATAATTTCCCATTATTATAACATGCTATCTAGGTCAACATAACCATCTATTGTTAGTTATGTAATGCCTACACCCATACAATAGATGATTGCTAGGTAATTGATGAAATGCACAAGAATATGGAAAGAGGCACAAGGCAAGCCACTATAGTAGTCAGATGGCAAGCTAACCAAGGAAATGAGGGATATGGCAAATAGAACATAGGCTTTGGCATGAAATGAGGCATCAAAGGGTGATTTGGAGGATATGGTAGTGAAAGGTTCCCACCCTAGTCATGTTATAAGTATGGCTCGATAAAAAATTATTAGCATGACTAGCTTACACATCCCATGTGTGGGTATTGTTGAGGATCTCATAATGTTGATAAATGCCCTGACTTGTACAAAACATTGACCCAAGGTAGGACTGGTATAGACAAGGGCACAAGAATGATCAAGTGTGATCCAAAAATAAATAAATAGACTCCAAAGGTATAGCTAAACTATGCAGAGATAGTCAAGGTGCAAGTGACTACTCATAGTGGATTCACCAGTCAACCACCAATTATGCCAATACCTGAGTTACATTTAGAATATGGGGATAGAATTTATACTTGTAGACACCTAAATCTGGCCATCGAGAGCTTCTAACTAGGATTTTGACTAATTTCCACCTAAAATACATAATTTGGCCTAAAAACACTAAAACATGCTAAATGATGTGAAACTAACATATTCAAATGTCAATTTTGGCTAGGGTATCCCTAAATGGGGCAATGCAATTTATGGGCCAACTAACTTTGATCAGATCATTTTGAGTCAAAATGCCAATTTTGCACCTAGGTGTTCTAGATTGCTCTTTCCCATTAAATATTTTGCACAAGACATGTGCCTTTGTTATTTGCTATTTTTAACATCCTAAATGGTATAATGGATCCAATGAATTTGACATCACCTTCCAATTCTAATCTAGTTGAATTTTGGACCAATAATAAGGCATTCTGATCAATTTGAGTAATTTGTGCACAAAGTGCTTAAACATGCTTAAGAGCTAATTAAACCAAATTAGATCATAATAAATAATTCCATGGAAACTTGTTTTTAGAAATGAATATTTAATATCTACATCATTAGGTGACCTCATTTCATGGGAAGACATCCCTAGGCCATAAATGCCACAAATATCAAGATTCATGCCCTTCATGCCTCTTAATTTCCCCTTCTTCCAATGTCATGATGAGGATAATTATAAAATTAATTCCAAAAATTGAATTAATCCTCAACCACACATCTCAATCTCAGGATGGATGGTTCAGGTTGATTCTAGACATTTGTAAAAATCTATAAATAGGAGGCCTCACCACATGAATTTTAAGACATGAGTATGCAAAGTTATAATGCATAATTAAGTACAAAACTTCAAGAAACTAGTGTTACCATGAAAAATTGAATTCAATCCAAGCCAAGCCACAAGCCAAAGGTGCCAAGGAGAGATGGAGGTATCCAAGCTTCCATTTCTAAGGACTTCATGAACACAAAACTGAGCAAGATACTACTACAAAGGCATTTGGAGCATCCAAGGAAGGTGAAGGAATTCTTGTGTTTTATTCCTTACTTTTTAGTTGTGTTTGTCATTTTTTTTGTTAACTAATCTCTCCCTAGTGTATATGCCTAGAGATGTTATGCTAGTTAGTGTGTTTCTTTCATTTTGTTTTCATTTTGGAACTAACACTATACTAACCATCCTTTCTTGAGTCAAATTGCTAGATCACATATGGCATGCCTGATGGGACTAGATGCATCTCACACCTAAATAAGATCATTTTTTAGCTTTAAAATATTCATTTGGACACTTAAAACTCTTTCAAATTGATTTTCTAACTTTATTTTTCCATTTTTTATTTACCATGGGTTTATACAGTAATCGACATCAGCTAGTAAAACTGACATTGGTTAGTGAAATTGACATCAGTTAGAAACCTATTGATGGTCACATTGGTATAACTGATGTCAGTTAGATAACCAACATCGGTTAGAAAATTTAACCATCATCAGTTATATAAATTGATTTTGGTCACTATGTTTTCAAAAAACATAGACCTGAGAGCTCTTTTTCTAAATTTCATTATTTCAAACCCAAAATAGCTTCAAGACTAAAGGACATGCTAACATTTTTGCTATAGGACCAAGCTTGAGATTTGCTAAAAACATGTCTAGATCACCTTTTTTATGCTTAAAAATCAATTAGGAACCTTATTTTGGTGTTTAAAAAAAAGCAAAAAAAATTAGATGTTTATGTTGAATGTTTTCAAAGTTACAACTACGACTAAGGAGTCAAATGAACACCACCTCACTTTCCCTTTGGGCTTAAAAATTAACTCACCTATTCAAATATTTTTGTATTTACTTAGTTATTTAGATTAAATTTTGTTTGGCAAAAAGAGGGATGTTTTGTGTATGCTCTTCCATTTTTCCCCTTTAGGGAACCCTTGTAATCGAAAGCACCATTCCTATTGCAAGTAGCCTAGTCCAAGGCTTAGAAAGAAATTCATCTAAAGCACTCCCCAAAAATTTGTCAAAGTTTGGGTAACCTTAAAAATGACCCTAAGGTCTTTCTACTTTCATGTTTTATTTATTTTTATGAAAACTTGTCTTGTGAGGGGGACTTCATTACCTCCCATGAGTTCTTTAGGGAAGCTTTAACCCAAGGTTTCACCTCTCAGCATTGACTTCATTTGTCTCCTAATTAGAGTTTCACATGGGATGTAGTGGCACTTTGGACATCATAATACACTTAGTGAATAATAGGATGTAGTGTTTTTAAAAAGGACTAAACTTTTTTAAAATAAGCCAAGTGATATAGACAAAATCCATGTTTTTATTTTGCAATGTTTGGCATGAAATTCATTGTGCAATTGACTCCCCTAAAGTGTTCAAAAAATTGTTAGATCCTAGACAAATGCCCACTTTCCATGGAAGTATTATTGGTGTAAGGTACACCTCAAGGTCCATGTCATAGTACTATCATTTGAGATAAGGGGGGTATAAAAACCCTACTATATAATGCATATTTACTTTTGGATGAAGACTTAAAATCCTCTCAAATGACATATATTGATAGATTCCAACAATACCAAGCAACCTTATCAGTTTAGGATCTAAGAGTGATTGATTAGTTGGTCTTATCCTAGATTATAATCTTATTTAAAGTCAAAAATTGGTGTAAACAAATAATTCAAACCAAACACATAGTCCTAATTTTCCTTTGAACAAGGAGGCATTATGTTGCCCATGTGAGAACATCAATTTGCCTTGTTCAAAGTTCATCGAAAGCTTGAGAGTCATATCATCCATTTTGGTACAATTATGCTGCCCAATTGAGTCTAGATCTTTACCAAAGTTTTTTTAAGTCTTTCACTTATAATCTAAATTTGGAATTGCACCTTTACAAGTTCATAATGTTGATGTGTTAAGTGGGTTCACCATTTGCACTAAACTTGAGGGAACTTAGGTTTAATTTCTAATTTGGTTTGAAGTCTATTCAAGACTCATAATCATTATCATCACTTGATAGAATTAAGCCATTTTGTGCTAAACACTTGCACTTTAAGTCTATGCACCACAACATTTTGAGTCAAGAAAGGTAGTGTTATGTTGTCAAAATTATAGGAAAATGTCTTTACCTTAGAGAGTTTTTGAAGAAAACCTTTTTGTCACACCTTTTGGGTAGTATAACATCATTACACTACACAAAACATTTCAAATATTTTTTCATAGACCCTCTTGCATAGAGTTCAAATTTTTTCCTACATTTTCATACCAATCCAAGTGTACTTTTTTGATCTTTTATCTTAAACAGTTATACTATTAACTTTTATCTATCTTGTTTTCCAAATGAACCAAGTGTTATACCATTTTTGTGAGAAAATAAAGTATTTCTAAAGTGCCTTTTGTTTCATACCTTATACCTAGTTGATCAGGTTCATGTCCAAGCATCAAATTCCTAGTGTTTGTTAGGAGTGTTTCAAATACATTAGATTAAAACTTTCATCTATTTCAAAGTCTAGCTTTTGATGCTATTTGGCCAAGAGTCCTAGTGCATGCCTTATTTGAGCCTAGATTTTGACACCATGTTTGGCTAAAAGACCTAGCAACTTTTGAATTCTTAGATTAGACTAATTTGAAACACTTCAACCTTGGAGTTTGGCATTTTGATTTTTGATCCATTTACATACTTATCTTTGTGTGAATAGTGAAATGTTAGATACTTCATGCTATCTTGTTTCCTCACAAATATTTGCATAAACATTTTGATCCTTCTGATGAATCTAGACCAAGTTAGGACATCATCTATTTTAGGCATTATCTTTTTTAGAGTTTGTAGAAATCTTTGACCTTTTATCACAAAGCATTAACTATGGATCCCAACATGTATTCCTACACTCGTAGTGGACTAATGTGCAATATAGGGATTAGTAATGTAGTTACACAGGAAGAAATGGTGTAAGACCCCTATGTAGATAGTATTACTTATGAGATGGATTCTTATCCCTCTTATAATACTCAATCAGGGGCAGAAAGCCAAGATCCATTGGCTAACTATCTGGTTAACAAACCACCTTATTTAGAATAAGACCAAGAACAAACCACATAATACCTAGCTATAATACCCACATTGGATGATCCATTTATTCAATAGTCATATTATACTAATATGGCTTCCATGTATGATCCATTTTTGTTTGAGAAAAAATTGTTAGAGAACAAGGATGAGATTTTGGTTAGAGACATAGAGGTAGGGGCCAAGTTTCCAACAAATTTTCCCCATGTAAATTTACCAAGTCTAGTAAGAGTGCCCCACAATATCATTTACGATCAACAAGCTTCTTCTATCAATCATGTAGCTCTAGTCCAAACAATGTACCAAGATCCTAATATATCTAATCAAGGTAAAACATCATGGAATATCACTTTAACCAAATCCAGATAGCATATCAAACCTACCTGAATCTAGCATGTAATTTCAATCAGATGAACATGGGAAGTAAGCCTCTTATTAACCTATTTACTTCAATAGGAGTGTTGATAGAGTTAATTAGACAAGAGAATCTGAGTTCTGACCCATTCATATAAAATACTTTGATAGATAACTTGATGCATATGCCCATTTTGAAGAAGTGTCTTCGGCCTCTACATAGAATAGTGATCCAAACTCAGTGGACAATGTGTAAACAACATCCAATATCAATCAAAGTGGTACTAATTCACAAATAATTAGCCAAAAATGTGTTCCTATAATCAATCCCATGGGTAGATCATCATACCAGGGAATGGGAATTTATACACCCCAACCTCAACCAACTGCTTCTTCAAGTGTACAACCTATGGGATTAGGTAATAAAAAAATGGCTAATGTCATGCCTCAATGATAGAATATGATGAACCCTACTCCTCCTAAAAAAGTAACAAGTAGTATTCCACAAAAATAGACACAATCTAGTGTATCAACACAATATAGGACAAATACATTGCCACCTCAATCAGAGACAACAAATGTTCCACCTCACCAGGTAACAACGTACATACCTATTCAGTCATAGACTAATATTCCCATTCAAAACCAAGAAATTACTAGTAAAAAATGTACAAATATTGGTCAATGATAGATACTAAATCTATAACATGTTTTCACTTTTCCATAGGGATTAGTACAATAAGGAGGACCCCATATTCTCAATTACCTACTAGACAACTGTTGGTTCAAAATGTGTTACTAATTTAGAGATAGGGTCTTGGACCACAAGTTCCCACTTAATATCAAGGTTTGATTAGTTGGTAGCATGTCCCTTTTAAACCACATTAGACACAATATAGTTACATCCCTCCATCCCAACCACAAAATCCTCCAAGTCAAACCTTTATCACCAACTCAAACCAAAATATCACAAAACCAAGTGTGAAATTTTAAGTACATCCTAATCTATGTATGTGTATTCCTAGTCAATTCCCTGACCAAACTAATGTACTCTAACAAGTATCTCCATCATACCTTGGTCAAAGTTTCCCACTCTTGACCTCCCAACCATCTACCCAAACTAGTACTCTCCCTCTAACCAATGTTCCTTCCATTTTCTTATCCCAAGAATTACAGTAGATGAAGGATACAATTGCTACCATTCAAGTTGGTAAATAGATTAAAAAGTTAAAATTGGATGACATGTGGTCCTACCCATTCAACATGGAGTATTTTCAGATACCATTTCCTCCAAGATGCAAACCACCAAAATTTGATAAATACAAAGGGAAAGGTGACCCTAAGGCTCATTTTACCAAATTATTTATCACATGTCAACTAGTGGTATATAGCGACATATTACTTTTGATATTATTTCCAAATACTTTGGCTATACAAACCTTGGAGTGGTTTTTAAAGTTTCCCAAAATTTTATTAATGAATTTTGATGATCTTTCTGATAAGTTTATGCAGCACTTTTCCTATAATCTCGAGCATGAGATTTCATTAGTGGACTTAACACATGTAAAAAAAATTGGTGAGAGTTTTGTAAGTTATTTATAGTTATGGAGATCCCTTGCAAGCTATTTCACCTATATTTTACTAGATAAACAATTATCCACTGTGTTTACCAAAAATTTGCATAGTGAAATAGCTTATCATTTGGAACTACAATATACACATACTTTCAAGGAAATCATTGACAAAGGATTGTTGATTGAGTGAGAAATCATCAATAAATGAGTCATCAAGCTTAATTCAATAAATCAAAATCAAGGTACCAATCAATAAAATGACCAACATCAACATCCCATTCAAGTGAAAGCATCATAACTGGCACATGCCAATAACCAAGAAAGACCAAAGCAATTCAACCACAATAGGAATGTTGTGGGAAATGGAATAACCAAATCCAGTCATGTCTAAATGATGAAAACATCATCTACACCACATTTTTAGCTTACTCCTACCCAAAAAACTCTTCAATAAATACTATAAGCACAATAAGCAAGACCTATACAAAAAATATAACAACCTTTACCATTAAAAACCCCTCCTTCTAGGAGAACCATGCCTGTATATCATGTCTTTAGTGACCTAGGAGAACCTATTGAGTCTATATTTTGTAATTTTTCTATCATTAATCTGATTAGTTAACCTATACCAAAGCATTATCTGCAAGGCATTCCTTATCCTGATTAGTACTATGCAAATGAATTTTGTGACTATCATTAGGTCAATAGGCATAATTTATGAAAATGTGTCCAAATCAAAATTTTAGTTGAGAATATGTTGGAGAATGGGGAGATAACATTGGATAATGGTGCTTCCACTTCCAATCAAACTCCTGGGATTTATCAAAACCTCTTTCCCCAACATAACAATTAATAGTAGCAAAATAATCAGTAATAATAACAATAATGGCCAATGCAGCAACAAAATCAATAGTATCAAAATCAAAGGCCAAACTAGAAAAATCAATAAAATCAGTAGCAAAACCCATAATGACAAAAAAATGGACAAAACCAAGGTCATAATGGTAACAACCAACAAACCTACCATGCATTTGCACATGACTACAACAAGGTTGTAGGCCATATTGCAAGGGTTAGCATTAATACCATCTCTATTAATCCTAGACCAAGCACTAATCAGCCTAGACCATTGCTAAATACTAACTTTCAACCAAATTATATGGATAATATTTCTTTGACCTAAAATTGGATATAGGCAAAACAAAAAACTAGGACTTCCCTTTTTGGACCTTATATTGACAACTCATCCTTGCCATGTGACCACATATGAGTGCACTAATAATCGAGACTTATCCTATCTGGTCCCACACCATTCCCAACATTGATTAGCAATAATATTCTAGTATTTAATCTCGATTATGTAATCACAACTTAGAGGTCAAAGATTACTATTCTAAGCCCACAACCATCTGCAAATTTGCCTATCATTCAACCAACCATTCAAACTTGGAATAAACCATTCACTACTAACCAAGACAAGAAATTTGATATTGTGGAATAATTTTAGAAGACACTAGAACAAATTTCTATTTTAGATTTGTTGTGAATGTTAATAATCCACAAGAAAATATTGAATGAGTTTTTGACCCAATCTATTGTTGATAGTGACATATCCCCTGATAAATTTCAAGCTTTGGTTGGACACCTAACTCTATCCTAATAAGTCACATTCAACCCAAGTGATGTATCTTGCCTTGGCCCACTCCATAATAATCCATTATACATAGAATTTTATATCAGATAGCATAAAGTGAAATGTGTCCTTATAGATAATGGATCTAGCCTCAACATAGTGTCTCTAGATCTCATCAAGCTTCTTGGGTACATAATGGTAGATCTTCAGCCAAAAATAATAACCATCAAATCCTATGATAATTAGGAAAGATAGTCACAAGGCACCATTAGTTTTCTAGTTATCATTGGGCCTTTGACCCATGAACACTTTTCCATGTGCTTGATCTTGAGTTATCATATAATATACTTCTAGGCAGGCCTTGGTTATATGAGATTCATGTAGTCCCATCAATGCCAAACCAATGTATCAAGTTTTTCCACTCAGGGATGTAAGTGAATATTCCAAGAGATTTACACCCATATGAACACTACAAACATCTTGAGGCTGAATTTCAAAGCTACAATTATCAATATGGCATGAATCCAAGTTTTAAGTAGGATAAAGGAAAGTTTATACTTGTTGATCCTTCACCAAATAATTGCATAGACCCTAATACCTTGGATTCCATTTCCCACATGCCACCTCTTGAAGCTTCTAATCATTTCACCATTTTAGATAATGGATTGGGAAAGTATGTGACCCATGATATGTTTCATATTAATAATATTCCTCAGATTCCAAAAACCTTTGGGCAGCCTAAATTCACTACACATATGCATTAGCAACAAAAAAACAAAGATAAGGGACATGCCACATTTGTACGAGCATCTAGCCTAGAACCTAACCCTCTTGAAAGGGATGAATCATGGTTATACAATGACAACCAAGATGATTATTATAAAAGTACAAAGTATCATATTCCCAATAGGATCATGGAGTATCAAAATTATGAAGGAAGAGGCCTCAAACTAAATCAACAAGGAACCATCAAACCAATTTCCATAACTAAGTATGAAATACCTTATGGACTTGGATTTAAACCACCTGGGGGTGACCCCACATATCTTATTCAAACTCCATCACTAATGACTAGTGATGATGATGATGAAAATGAAGTAGAGTCTAATCATAGCCTCACCTTTATTGACCTAGTTAAAACCAACCTATTTGATAAAAATTCCATTTGTACCCTTACCTTGGCCATTCATCACAACCATTTGCCATTATATTATCCCCAACTGATAGATTGGGATCAACAAGAATCTAGTTTATTGATTGATGAGTTATAGAATGATGAGGCATTCTGTGACTTTTTAGGCCTTAGAGACAACATTCTATTGATCTTGGGAGATCACAAATCAAGATTCTCAATCACACTAGATCCTGTAGCCTATTTTGGAGAGTGAGTGAACACCCTTAGCCAAAAAAAAATAAGTAAAACATTGAGGTCCAAAAGTGAAAACCTATTTGAGGCACTTTTTGACAAGGGAAAAAGTAAAGATAAAAACCAATCTAGTGGTGAAAATTTGTTTCAGGCACCATTAGATGGGGGTGTTCATTCTTCTTTGAATTTAGACTAGGAGACCACCAATGATAAACTTGCCTATGGAGCCAAGTTTAGCTTTTAGAAACAAGTATTTGATCAAATACTTCAATAATTTACAACTATTTTTGTCACATGGCTATATCTCCCATTAGGGGACTCAGATTCATCATGCCTAGGAGAAGTTGAAGAACAAGTCCTAATGGAGGACCCTAACATAATCCAACAGTTCAAGCAATTACCTAATATCCTAGAAGATGGTTCAACCCTTATAGTCAAATATATAATTGAGGTAAATATCAAGACTCCATCAGACGTAAAATGGATAAAATTAGGCATGTCTCTCATTGAGGAGGAACATGACATCTTTATATCTCTATTGAGATAATTTATAGATATCTTTGCATGGGCCTATTATAACATGTTAGGTTTAGACCCTACCTTGGTTATACACCACCTTATGGTTAATCCTAATGCCAAACTAGTAAAGAAAAAGTTACGTAAGATGCATCTTTGCATTAGTCAAGAAAGAGTTGGAAAAACTCTTAGCAACAGGATGTAGCTGATCTATTGACTACTCAGAATGGATCTATAATATAGTAACTATTAGTAAAAATATTGAAACGATAAGAATTTGTACTAATTTTTGAGACATCAACAAATCTTGTCTTAAAGATTATTTTTCCTTTCCTAATATTGACATGATCATTGAATCCATGGTAGGTTATGAAATGCTTTCACTCAAGATGGATTTTTAGGATACAACTAGATTAGAATAACACCATAAGACCAACATAAAATAGTGTTCACCACTTCATGGGGAAAATTTTATTATCAGGTAATGCCATTTGGCCTTAAGAATGTTAGAGATACATATCAAAGCACCATGACTATCATATTCTATGATATGATGCATGATATTGTTGAAGACTATGTTGATGACACATTAGGAAAATAGAAAACTAGGGTTGGCCATCCAATAGTGTTGCATAAGATATTTGAAATATTAGAGGAGTACAAAGTCAGACTCAATCCAAAAAAATGTGTGTTTGGTGTAACTTCAAGAAAATTACTTGGATTCATCATGTCTCATATAGGTATTAAAGTTAATCTAGCTAAATTACATGATATAATCAAGATGCCACCACCAACCAATTTAAAACAACTCCATAGTTTACAAGGTAAGATCCAGTCAATCCGATGCTTCATCTCTTAGTTAGAAAATAAGTGCCATCCATTTACATGCCTTTTGAAGAAGGGAGTTGCATTTCACTAGGATGATCACTACCAAACAAATTTTCAATAACTCAAAGACTATCTTGTTAATCTACTTGTTCTATTACCTCCTATGTCAAGAAAGCCATTTTTGTCATACCTATCAGCTACCTACTATGTTCTATGGGCAATCTTGGCTCAACATGATGATAATGAAAAAGAGTATGCCATATACTACCTAAGTTGTACCTTGGTTACATATGAACATAACTATGCACCTATTGAAAAAGCTTGTCTAGCCATTGCCTTCATAGCTCAAAAACTACACCATTACATGTTCAATAATAAAACCATGGTCATTTTGAAAGTAGATCCGCTCAAGTATCTACTATCTAAAATAGCTTTGTAAGGTAGAATGGCTAAATGGATATGTTTCTCAGTGTGTTTGACATAGAGTATGTCAATCAAAATGCAATCAAGGGACAAGTTCCTATAGATCAAGTCATTGAAATACCTCTCATAGACACACAACCACTCATATTTCAATTTCTTGATGAATCCATAATGAACATCATTCACACACCCCTTAAGGATCAGCCTTGAAAGGTCTATATTTTGATGGTTCATTTACTACACATGGATCAGAGGTAGGCCTATTATTTATTACACCACAAAGAGATCTAAGCCCTAAATCATTCAGAATAAGCTTTCCTTGTACAAACAACATGGATAAGTATGAAGCACTTGTTGTAGGGCTTTGATAAGTAGTGCATTAGAATGTCTCTCATCTCCAAGTTTATGGTGATTTTTATTTAATCATCAATCAAGTCACAGATCATTTTTAGACCAAAGATGACATGCTAGTTCTAAATAAAGCCATGGTCGACACTCTTAAGCAAAAAATTACCAATATTTAGTTTGAAAACATACCAAGGGCTAGTAACAAAACTGTAGATGCCATGGATAATATTGGCTCTCTGATTTGACAAATAGATAAAGCTAGAGAGTATCAGTTCTTCATTAATAATTTATTAGCACCAGCTCATGAACCTTCAACTATTGCCATGATTTTTGATATTATTGGTCATAATTCTAATTGGTACTTAGACCTTAAAAACTACCTTCATGATAAATTTCTACCACCTAACCTATCTAAAAAAAACTAAAGCCTTCATTCATCATTCCACTTTTTATACTCTAATTGGATACACCCTTTACCATCATAGTTTGATGAAACTCTACTTCATTATTTAACTTTGATAGAGTCTACACTAGCATTAAGAGAAGTTTAAGGAGTATGTGGAGCTTATTCTAGTGGGGTAGTTCTATCTATAAATATATTACGTACTAGTTATTATTGGCCCATAATGGATGCAGATGTCATTGCATATGTAAAAAAGTGTGACAAATTTCAACAACATGCTAATCTAATTCATGCCCCAATAGAAACTCTAAAACTGATGTTGACACCATGGCCATTTTATACATGGGGACTTGACCTCATTGGGAAGATCAACCCCACTTCATCTGATGGCCATAAACATATTCTTACCATTATCAAGTATTTTACTAAGTGGGTTGAAGCTATACCCCTCACTTACGTGACTAGAAAGCAAACTTCCAAATTCATTTTCAACCATCTCATTTGCCACTATGGCATCCCCTCTAAAATTATATTTGATAATGGAAGATCATTCAAGAATAAGGATGTAGACTAGTTATGTATTAAATACAACATCACACAACATTTTTCTACATCATGTTACCCTCAAGGTAATGGCCAAGCTGAGGCATCCAACAAAACCATTATCAATATTCTCAAAAATATTGTCAATGATGCTAGTCATGATTGGCACTTGTAGATATTCCCTACCATTTAGGCATACCATACTAATAATCATACCCCCACAAGAGCCACTCTATACTCACTTGTTTATGGTATTGAAGCCATCCTTCCCATTGAGGTTGAGTTAATTTCACTATGCATATCTTTCAAGAATGTCCTAGATGATCACAACTATTGATTAGCCCACCTGCAAGAGCTAGACCTACTTGATGAGCAATGCACAACTACGCTCAACCATCTTCAAGCATATCAGAATCGACTCAAAGGAAACTATAATCAGTGTGTTAAGTATAGAACATTTGAACTTGGTGATCTTTTTCTTAAAGAAAAGCAAAATGATACCATGACTGAGAAGAATCATAAAGGGAAATTTAAACTAAACTAGATAGGCCTTTCATCATTACTATAGGTTATGGATCAGGAGCATACAAGCTTGCCACACTAGATGGAGATGAACTTCCTAAGTTGAATATTATTCATCTCAATTGGTAATATTATTAAATGCTAAGGTGTACTATCTATAAGGACCATTTTAGTTATGCCTTTTTATCACTATTCTTATTTGTACAAGTACCTTATTTATCTATCCTTTTCACCATATCCACTTTCCACTTCTAACCTATTATCCCAATGTGTTCTAAAGCCTAGCCCATTTGACCTTAGTTTTTACTATTTATTACATAGTTTTAACATCAAGGTATCTAATTAGTTTCATCAGTTGGTTTAATTACTTTAGACAAGGATTGTATTTTGGGACAATGTGATAAAAGTTTCAGTAATTGCATCCTTTGTTTTTTATTCCTTTCTTACCATTGGTCTTGCTATTAATTACAACTGCCTTTGGGAAAATTAGTACCATTGATCTATGATATTGTGTCCTAGTTATAACCATCTATGGGAAAACTAGGGGAAACATTAAGCCTTGATTTACCAACTTGCCACTTCTTATGTCATATTATGCCTTTTTACCAACTATGCCTATTTTGTTTGAATTAACTGCTACACTAGTCAAATTTTTCTGCTATGTGGTAGAACTACAGTGACTTGAAGTCCTACTTTGGGACTATGTAGGTAGCAATTGATACTTGTTGAGGTCAACTCAGTCACCCTAAGCCACACTCTCAGCCTTTTGTGAGTAACCTAAGTGACACTCTCACTATTTTGTGAGCAACTTAAGACACACTCTCACCATTTTATGATCTTGAACCATTTAGTGTCTCATCATTCTCGATTGAGTTGAGATACTCCAAAACAATTCCAAAAATATTTGACCACTTCTTTGCCTTAATGATTTATGGGAACCCTTACTAAGTTACAAGTAAATCACTTATCATTTAGTTTCCCCATCCTTTTTGGCCCTTTTCTCTCATGCACTTTTCATTTTGCAAGACCATTTCTCTTCTTCTATCACATCCATTCTATTTTTTTCCTCACTTATCACATTCTTCCCATTTCCTGAGAGAACTACATTTGACCTAATTTTTTTTGGATATTATATCCATGGAACTATGTAGGTAGAATCCATTTGCCTAGTGCATATGGAAACAACACGGCCACCCCCATCCTTTTCTTTTATTCCTCCATTTTATTTGTTTGTTAAGTTGTCACCCATTTTCTAAGGGTAATGTTCATATGGGTTCTATTGCATTGTTTATTTGTTTGTTTCTACTTATTTTGTTTGTTTGTCTATCTATTTGTTTTCTTTCAACACTATTGCCTTGATTCAATTTATGTGTGTTTATTAGGTGATTCCTTGCCCACACATACACTCAAATCCATCCATATTCATATGTTTACATTTTCATCATGGTTTCTATCATTGGTGTGTTATTTTTTATTGAGTATTGGATTAAAAGAGTTAGTCTTCATGTATAGTTTAGCTAAGTCCTCATGATGTTATACCATGATGCCTATTAACACATGCTACAACAAACCTGAGCTTCAATAAGTCTATTTAGCAATGGTGACATATCTTTAGCACTGACATCTCGATTCATTCCCAATCATATCCCAAATAGAGTAATTAATCATGAAAGAATTTTAACTTTTATTAGTTTGGAAGAGCATCTCCCTACTAGTAGGTTTTTCCAATTCATCATTACACTTTGTGTTAAGTTATCATTATTCTCATCTAAGTTTATCATGTTTTCCATAATCAGGGTCTAATGATTATAACCACCTATGGGTAAATCATTACACACCATCCCACCTGCATTTCTCAATGATTATAACTACATTTGGGAAAATCATTGTGTTGTCACCACTTTATTTTTTCTGCTTATACAGGGGCATATTATTATCGTGTTTGTTTGTCCTAACTAGAGTATCTCCATCTTCTTAATGATTATAACACCTTTGGGTAAATCATTGTGTTATCATACCACATTGCCACTATCATGGTATAATGCTTATAACTACCTTTGGGTAAACCATTATATACCATCCCACTTGAATTCTCAATGATTCTAACTACTTTTTTAATATCATTGTGTTTTCACCCCATCATCCTTCCTTTCTTTGGTCCCTTCATTTCACTTCTTTCTTTTTAAGGGACCATTTACCGACCTACTTGTGCCAATCGCTCCCTCAAGGGACCATCATATAATTACTTTATCATCATTATATTTATAGGCATACATGACCTTTTCATTCTTTGAGAAGATGTTACTATGATTATAACTTATAATGCCTTCCCAAATAGGGGCAAACTATAGACACCTAAATCTGGGCATCAATAACCTCCAACCAGGCTTTTGACCAATTCCACTTAAAATGCACAATTTGGCCTAAAAGCACTAAAACATGCTAAATGATGTGAAACTAACATTTTCAAGTGTTGATTTTGGCTAGGGTATCCCTAAATGGGTCAATGCAATTTATGGGCTAACTAACTTTGATCAGATCATTCTAAGTTAAAATGTTAATTTTGCACCTAGGTGCTCTAGATTGCTATTTCCTATCAAATCTTCTACACAAAACACGTGCATTTGTTATTTGTTATTGGTAACATCCTAAATGGGATAATAGATCTAGTGCATCTGAAATCACCTTCCAATTCTAATCTAGTCAAATTCTAGACCAATAACAAGGCATTCTGATCAATTTGAGTAATTTGTGCACAAAGTGCTTAAACATGCTTAAAAGCTGATTAAACCAAATTAGAGCCTAATCAAGAATTCCATGGAAATTTGTTGAATACTTGTTTTTAGAAATGAATGTTAAATATTTGCATCATTAGGTGACCTCATTTCTTAGGAAGACATCCTTAGGCCATAAATGCCACAAATATTAGGATTCATGCCCTCTATGCCTCATCAATGCCTTCTATGATGCCCTACATGCCTGTTAATTGCCCCTTCTTCCAATGTCATGATGAGGATAATTAAAAATTTAATTCCAAAAATTGACCACACATCTCAATCTCAGGATGGATGGTTCAAGTTGATTCTAGACATTTTCAAAAATATATAAATAGGAGGCCTCACCACATGAATTTTAAGACATGATTATGCAAATTTATAATGTAGAATTGATTAAAAAGAATCAAGAAACTAGTGTTACCATGAAAAATTGATTCCAATCCAAGCCAAGCCACAAGCCAAAGGTGCCAAGGAGAGATGGAGGTAGCTAAGCTTCCATTGCCAAGGACTTCATGAGCACAAAATGAAGTAAGCCACTACTACAAAGGTATTTTGAGCATCCAAGGAAGGTGAAGGAATTCTTGTCTTTTATTTCTTACTTTTTCATTGTGTTTGTCATTTTTTTTTGTTAACTAATATCTCCCTAGTGTCTAGGCCTAGAAATATTATGCTAGTTAGTGTGTTTCTTTCATTTTGTTTTTATTTTGGAACTAACACCATACTAACCATCCTCTCTTGAGTCAAATTCCTAGATCACAATACTAAGCATAGAACATGGACCAAACCTAAATTTGTACCTTACCTAGACCCATCATGCCATAAATATGTATTAAAATAGGCCATGAGTGTAATTCAAAACCTTCAAGGAGAGCTATAATTGGTGTGAGACCTAAAAGTATAGGCTATTACCTCTCAAAACAAGTAGGATAGCCAGGTGGTTGAGATACAAGAATTAATAGATATCCTATGCCTCCTACAAATAGAGGGGATGTTTCCCCTATTAAATAAATTACTCTTAGAGTATGCAAACCAATATATAGTTGAAGTTGATATGTCACACATGGAGAGGGAATGAGAAGTTAGGCATACATAGAATGTAGAATATGATTAAGAACTCCTTGTGAATGCCATCATTGATGGATGTTATATATGTGAGGTCCTTGTGAACATATGCACTGAGGTTAATATCATGACCAAGAATTCCTAGGTTAAAATGGGAAGGCTAGACTTGAGGCCTTCCCCTTATGTCATTTTCATGGCCAATAATACCAGGGCTCAACCCATAGGAATTGTAAAGAGTGTAGTTGTAGACATCATGGGCACAAAATTTTATGTTGAATTTAAAGTGATTGAGTTGTAAAAATAAGACAACTACCCAATGATTATGGGAACTCTCTGATGCTATGCAAAAATGTAGATATGCACTTCAAGAGTCATTACATGACATTTGAAAATACCAAGGAGAGGGTAGATATAAACCTCTCAAGTGACCAAGGACCCCCCTATGTTGAGAGTGTGGACCTCAAAGATGAGATCAACCACATATATAACATCATGGTGTAAGGCATCCACATAAAACCTCAATGATCAAGGAGGGATTTCTTGAACAGATGGGAAATCAACCTCAAATACTATCAATGTTTCCTATGACTGATGGATCAAGGAAGCATATGAGACCACTAGTCGAAGATGGCACTTGATGCACACAAAGGTACCAAAACTAGTGAAGATAATATGGGTCTAGATTGATCATACTTCCAAAAGGTGGGTGTATTGTGCTAAAAATAAGGGAAATAGAATGTTTCACCTTGGTAAGGGTAAGATTGTATTGATTCCAAGATATACAGGGAGTAATCTAGTATAATAATATGTCTAAGACCTCAAATCATACATCCCAAAAGAAGTGGATAAGATGGGTGTACTTGTATAAACATTAAATAACACTATCACTCATTGGTGGGCATTACAAAGGACTAGCTTTCCAAATTAGCAAAATTTGAAGGTAGAAATTTTCATTACATTCAAGAAGATCAATGAGGACCTGGACATCTCAACTTACTCTATTGACTCTAACCCAATTATGCATGTGCACTTTTATGAAGAAACATAGACTGTCTAAGGTGAGAATGACCTGAGGAACCTATGGGTGCATACATTCTATAGGACCTTAAATACATTGGTGTGAGCCTAGTATGTTATTAATGAGATGTGATAAAATATATCCAATTGAGATGAACTCAAGGAGAAGTTTTTTCACACCTCCTTTTTTTACAAAATCTTGAACTAATTGAGCCATTGTATATAGTTTAGAGGTCCATTTTTAGGACATTGCAATATTGGAGGAGCATCTAAAAGACATGTTTTGTGAAATGGGTTGGTGCTTCCAAAATTATTTGAAGATAAAAACCTTAATAATTACTCTAATGATGAGTATGATGAAACATGGAAGGTGTGCAACTAGATGAAATTGATAGGTAAAAAGAAGCTAGTGTGCCAAATTGAGGATAACACTCTAGAGGAAAAAGAACCTACCCACCTTCACATAAAAATAATTGAGGGTAGTAGACAAGTTGAGGATTCACATCAAGAGAAAATTGAGCCATAACACATGCTACTAAAAATTATAAAGGTAGATATCAGCTTAGAATGGGAATGAAAGATTGATACTCTAGTTGTATATTGGTCTGATGTAGAACTAGTGCATATTGTGGACCTCCTAAAAGAATTTCAAGACTTGTTCCCCAAGAACTATAGAAACATGAAGGGCTCCCATCCATCCCTTGTAAATATGATCATCAATATAGTTCTTAGTATAAGACCTATTAAGAAAAAACCTTATAGGATGAACCCTAATCTTCATTCCAAGGTCAAAACTAAGATCGATGGTATGCTAGCAGTAGGCATCATCTACCCTATGTAAGAATCTGAATGGGTTAGCCCCATGGCTATTAGTATCAATAAGGATGGTCACATCTAGATATAAATTGAATATATATTGTTGAATGATGCTTATATAACTGACCTCTTTCCAACTTTATTCACTGATGAAGTTTTGGATGGCATCATAGGATACAAAATATACACTTTCACTGATGGGTTATCAGGATGACATAAAGTCTAGATTGAGGAGGAGGACAATCCCAAAACTATGTTTGTGATAGAATGGGGTTGTTTCACATATAATTTAATGACTTTTGGACTCAATAATGTGCTAGCCATATTCTTTTGAGTATCGATCACTAATTTTAAAGACTTCATTCACAAGTTCCTCTAAGTGTACTTAGATGACTGGAATATGTATGGGTTGGTGAAGTAACACTATGATAACTTACATCTAATGTTTAATAGGTGTAGATAGTTACAAATCTATTTTAACCTTAAGAAGTGTGTCTTCACAACACCCTTTGGTAATTTGCTCAGGCACATCATATAAAAGGATGGTCTGCTCATTAATCCAACAAAGATTGCCATCATCCTATAGCTCTAGACCTTATCGATGTAGTAGGATGTTCATGGCTTTTTTAGACACTATGGGTACTATAGGAAGTTCATAAGGAACTATGTAAATATAGTAACATCTCTAGAAAATTTCTTGGATAAGGATGGCCCATTCTATTGGGGTGTAGAGCAAGAAGATGCATTTGAGACACTAAAGCTCAAACTACCAAGTACATTGATATTATAATTTCTCAACTAGATAAATCCATTCCAAATCTATGTTGATGCATTAGGTTTTGTAATTGGCACCATTCTAGTGAAACTAGGCAGAGGTAAAATGAATCATCCCATTTCTTTTACAAGTAGAAAATTGACTAAGGTAGAACAAAACTACACCATAACTAAGCATGAGGTGTTTGACATGGTCTATGCCTTGTAGAAGTTTTAATAATACTTGTTTGTGACCCCATTCATTTTTTTCAATAATCATGAGGTACTTAATTACTTGGTGAACAAGCTAATTCTCCATAGGCACATCTATAGATGGATAGTTTTGTTTTAAGAGTTCCAATTCTCTGTTATAGTCAAACTTAGGAAAAAAAACTTGGGCCCAGACCATTTGTCTTGTATTATATTTAGCAATGTGGTAGTTCCTATAGAAGATGATATGCTAGATGCAAAAAATTAGAGGGTTCAGTACATCTCAAAAGACTTATCATAGATCACCATATTTTTAATGTTTAGATTTGTGCCCTAGACTATGACAACCAAAGAGAAGAAGTAGCTCATAGTTTGCACCACCCCCTTTCAACTCATTAGTTGGGAACTATACAAATTGAGCCAAGATGAGGTACTACATTGATGGGTCCTAGATCATAAATGAGAATCAATATTGTAAAATGTGCATAAGGGGATTATTGAAGGCCATTATGCTAGAAACACTATGAAATTTAAGATACTATAATTAGGCTTATGATGGCCAAGTCTATTCTAGGACATGAAAGAGTATACCAAGGCATGTGACATCTAATAGTGTATAGGAAAACCAAATCACTAGGATGAGATTCCTCTCATTCCCATTCTTTCCTAGGTACCATTTAAAAAATGGGCCATTAAATTTATTAGGCTTATTATGCCCTCTGCAAGGCACATAGGCACATGATACATTTTGGTGGCCACAAATTACTTCACCAAGTGGGTCGAGGTAGTAGCAACTGAAGATTACAAATTTAGCATCATAAGGTTTGTCTAGGAGAACATCATTATTTGATATAGGATCCTACTTAGTTTGACTAGCGACCATGGTGCATACTTCATCAACCAAACCATGCATATCCTATTGAGTGAATACATGGTAGTGTACCATAAGATAAAACCTTATCATCCTCAAGAAAATGTCACTACTGAGGCATTTAATAATAAATTTAGAATGTGTCTCACAAATATATGTGATGTTGGTTATAAATATTAGTATGATCGAGTATCTTCAATATTATGGGCCTATCACACTACATAAAAGAACTTGAATAAGGCAACATCATTTTAACTAGTGCTTGGTGTAGAGGTCATTTTATTGATGGAGTTCATTGTGCCCTCATTTTTCATTGTGTGTATTGGTCATTTGGATGACTAAAAGTCATTAAGCATACAAATGAAATACTTGAAGTACTTGTATGAGATATGTGCCCAAGCAAGATGGAGTCAATAAGTATAGAAGGTACACTAGAAGCTATGGCATGATAGACATATCAAGCACAAGGTACTTACTAAAGGAGCATTCATCTTACTATATGACTCCAAGTACCTCAATCACATAAGTAAGTTGTAGATTAGGTGGATGGGGCCTTACATCATCCATAGTATATTGGAGACTAGCGCATGTAATCTATATACATTAAAGGGTGAAATACACCCTAAGTATTTCAATGGTAATATGTTGAATCCCTATATTCAATACAATGGCACTTGTACCATCAAATACTGACTTCCTAATCATAATTTGATAGTATGGTGCTAACCAAAATAAAATTTGGTGTAAGCCAAAGATTTGATAATATTTTATGTTACTTATATTAGGGTAATAGGCAAGGCACTTTTAGGCCTATAATAAACCTCTTATGACACTTTTATACATAAATCCATTCAAGTGAGTTGATCACAGTTTATTTCTAAGTTCCCAAGGTTAAACACCTAAGTTTCTAGGTATGTGGAGTTGTCAGATTTATATATATGTAAGGCCAAGTTGGCAAAGAGAGGTACACAATATGCTAGTTCATAGAAACCTAGAGAATGAAGCATTGGAGGACCAATGTATGAATTTTTATGGGGTAAGGTAGACCAAGGAGATAGATAAAAGTGTAGATAAATTGACCAAGAAATGGAAGTGTGCTTGGAAATAAGCACAATAGGAAAAGGAGATGGAACTGAGGATGCTGAATCATGCACATGTGAGGTGATACACATAGGTTACCATAATAAGGGTGAAGGTCATGTTGATGGGAGAAAATCATAGGAGGAAGATCATCAAGATAACTGGCACCCACCCAATGATTGGTAGGAAGTGACCATTTGAATTAACTATCGCTTCATCAAATACACTGTTAACAAATGTTAATATGGTGATGGTGGAGGAATAAAGATCTAAAATAAATGTGAATGTGGTGGTGTATTTTTACATATTTTTCAAGTTTAATGGATTTAATAAATCCATGTGACACCATGTCATTACTCACCTGCAATTAATAAGGTAACTGAAATTAAGGTATAAAGAAGCGAATGGTGGACTATAATAGGTTACAAAACTTATACTAATTTGAAACCAAATACAAATACAAACAAAAAAACTAAACCAAATCCAAACCATACACATTCTACCATAGAGAAACTTGAGCATCCATATCCTTGATCAATAATGGTTGAGCAGAGGTAGAGATTATGTTCTATTTGGTATTGGAAAAGAGGTGTGTGGAGAGAGAATTATGAAAGAACTAGATATTAAAAATCCTGATTGATGTCGATGATGCTATTAATGTCACCAAAATTTTGAGTTCCAAATTCAAAATCTTAGTTTCCACAATTATTAAGAAATATAAATCAAGATTAAGATCTTTGGGAAGATTAACAAACCACACTTCAACATCAACTAGTTCAAAATAGGAAAGAAATGTTTAAGTTTTGGTCCACTATAGGTGTAGAAGGATTCCAAAAAGGTATAAATGATGAAGAAAGTAGATACTAATAAATAATTATTCATAACTAGTTTAAGGTGTTAGTGTTGTAGAAGTAAACCTAAAATTAAGCACAGAGCGTGCATA
The DNA here is from genome assembly GCA_037957365.1 of Torreya grandis. Lineage (NCBI taxonomy): Eukaryota > Viridiplantae > Streptophyta > Pinopsida > Cupressales > Taxaceae > Torreya > Torreya grandis. The sequence goes on from JARHVA010000543.1 coordinate 2,723,861, forward strand.
CAAAGAATTGTAGTTTCCAACTAAGGTCATAATGGGGGAGACATGGGTATCCTTCATGTAAATATGAAAATTGAAATAATATAACCACCATATACTACACAATGTGTAGGAGATCAACCTAGATTATATGGTTGATACTAGGATGAAAATGAAGGTGGGTTCGTTATTTGATGTCTCCATCTGAGATAATCTAGTGACCATTGACATGACCGAGCTGTATGAACTACCAAGTATTGGCAAGTTGGATGAATTAATGTAATTCCTCCTCTTACACATCCATGGTGATCAATTTTAATTCATAGGAAGGTGCATGTATATCTTGGTACACCTCATCAGTAGGATCACAAGGCTCCCAATCATAAGGATAGGCATCCACCAGATGATAAAGGATGATGTAGAGGTGGAAAGGGTTAAAAAACTCTTGGGATACTACAAGGTAGGGTTCATATTCTTGATTAAGGTATATAGGACCCCGATATGAGGGCCATGACATGCCTGTTGAGCTCTAAGATATGACCTGGTAGATGGTGGTCTGGCATAAGCAAGACATACTTGTGTATCACCCACCACATGGTGTATGGGATTAAGTTCAATATCACAAAGTTTATTATGGAGGAAATTTTGAAAAATGTGTTGGAATGCCACAATGTGCATGATACATGTAGGTTTGGGTTCATGATAATATTAATAATGATGGAGTATATTGACATGCCTAATGGTGATGATGATAATCTATGGGTGTTCCTACCACATAAAGACTCCCTAGTGCTAAAGTACCAAAAATTCACCTACCCACCTAACTTCTCCCAAAATTATAAGATAAGAGTATTGGGGTGGTGTGATCGATATATAGAGGCATTCAACATTGAATGGTGCATCCCACAGAATCTCCCCTGACACATGATAGGCATGTAAACCTTGGCCATCATGTAACATTTTTGTATAGTGTGCCTAGTGATCATAAATATAAACCTTTTCAATTGGTTGAAGGTGCCTTATGCATTTTTCACTAAATTTTCATATCAACTCTAAGGAGAATTCCCAACATGCATTAGTTTGAAATCTTGGTGAAATATGTGGATCAATAAAGGATAAGTTTGAGGCACCAATTTATGCACCCAGGAGAAAAGGACATAAAGGATGAGGAAGATGAATCTAACTGGACAGACCTTTATCTCCTCTACATGGAAATTATAACCAGGTGAATCTTCAAATTTTACTATGAGATGAAGCTAAAAAATAAGAGTACCAACCTTGAGAAAGATGATGATTTCCCCCTCTTAATTGATGATGAAGGGAAGCCAACACCAAAGACATAATAGAATTCTCCTCAAAAGTAATGGAAAGAGACACTTGAGGATATCCAAGAGTGCATCATGCTGAGGATCACCTCTGGTGAATAAGTAACACCTCCATATCCTAACAAGTGCATAGCCTTTGTTTTAGAGATTTATTCCTCCAGTAAGAAGTAGAAAAAGAAAAAGTTTAAGGGACCCATTGCACTCCCTATAATAACTCTAGTAGAAATAGAGGAGGAAGAGACCCTTGCATGTAGACAAAAAGAAGAGATGAAAGAAGAATAAGTAATAAATACCTACATCATGTAGGTCAAAGAAGAGGAAGATCCTATGGTGAGGATGTTTATCAGGCCTTTCAAGGTGGAACAATTATCATGCTTAAAAAGTAGATAATCTGACAAGCTCCTCATCCAAAGAAGAACCCTGCACATAGCCTCCATGAATAGAAGAAGAGAAGAGAAGTTTGTGGAAGAAGATGGGCCATAATGAGGAAGAGATTGAGATGTCACTAGTAATCGAGAAGAAGAGGAATGATTGGAAGGAAATGGGCCTAAGTGAGGTAGATATTGAGAAGGTTGAGGCCAAAGAGGAGAAGGTCAAGGAAGAGAAGAAGATGAAGAAGGTTCTTGCAAGCATGGAACTAGATTATGAGAAAGCTAATAAAGAGCCTAACATACCCACTAGGAAAGTAGATCAAGATACACAATAGGCATGCCAAAGTAGAGAAGGAGTGCTTGAAGAAAATGAAGGTGATACTAGCACCTTGAACAAATAAAAAGAGGCTAAAGAGGAAACCTAGAATAAATAGGAAGAAGGTGATGCTAAAATTGAGGGAATAAACTTAGAGATGAGTATTGATAAACCCTAGGAAGAAGAAGCAAATAAAGGGGAGAAGTCTGAGGAAAAGCCCCTCAAATAATAAGAAGATGAGTCCCTTGAAGAAATCAATGGCACTAGTGAAGAGGAGGAAGAGAAAATAGAGTTGGTCATTATCGATAAGGATGTTGAAGAGTTGAGAATTAATGAGAAGGTGTAGAATGGGTAGAAGGATGAAGACTTTTACATGTTTTACTTCATACCCCATGAATTTTCCATATCTAGGATGCACAAATAACTTGTGTTTATGTTTGATCACTACATGGATGATACTCACATTGAGGTGCTTCAAAAGGCTAGATTGGGTGTAAAATAAATCAAATAAGGGCATGACTCCATGATAATCAACTTTCATATCATAAACCCAGTCTGGTTTAGGATTCACTTATTTGAATGGCCACTAAAGTTATATGTAAAAATATCATCAATTATGGCATGGCCAAGAAATGGAAGAAACTCTATAAATATGTTGAAGATGAAGTGCATGATATGAAATTCAAACTATAGAAAATATGCAAGTGCATAAAGATGGTTGAACCATCCCTTCTGGTTGGCATAGATACTTTGAAACTCTTTGAGGTTGATAAAATATGTGTGCTAGTGGATAAAATGCCCCCACGGGTGAAACTAGAGTTGGCATAATAAGGAGAAGAAGATCCTTATACCATGTTACAAATGGAGCTTGATGCTAAGATAAAAGAGGTGGGAGACCTCTTTAAGAAGCTATATGAGGGTGAAGATTCAAGTGATGCCATCTTATTGATTTTTCCACTTAATCATTAGTCATAGATGTATGACTCAAGAAGGCAAAGGAGGAAAATGAGAAGTTGATAGCGTAGGTGTATTTTATGAGAAGGTTAGAGAATGAACAGATAATGGGGAAATTTAATGCACTAAGCACCAGATAAAGGACCAAGAATAGAACCTAGAATCACTCTTTCATGCCTTGTAGACTAAGGCTTATAAATAAGGAACAATCTTGGATGGGGGTATGACAAAGGCTAAGGGAAGTCTAGAGGCCTTTAAGAAGGAATTGGATAGAATGATGTGTTCATGCTTAGTGCCACCTCTACTAAAATATATAGTACCACTAAGGAAATCAAGTTGTATATCAAGGCCTTTGAGGACTTCATCACTAAGCTTAAGGAGAGTGTGCTTGACTTCTATGCACTGAAGACTTTGATAGCCTATTCTGAGGATGGACTAGAAATTTCTTATGTGGTAATATTAGGCCCCTATCTCATTAAGTATTGGATTCAATCCATAAAAATATACACTTTGGTTTGATGCAATATCTTGACATGATGATTCTTATTTTGACATCTTAGTTGTAGTTAGAGGATTCAATACACACCTTACACTAGTTGGTAGATAGTTAACCAATTCCAAGATTCTTATGGTATCTTCTAGGTTGGGTGAGAAGTGGGAACTATAATGCAAATATCACAAAGTGATGGAGCCAATAGAGTGATCACTTAGGCTCCATCTTAGCACTCTACATACACACTCTACTCTGGTAGAGGCATTCTAGTAGAGATATAAAATGAGATTGAACAATTAACGTACAAGATATGAATTGATGCAATAAAGCTCCAGATAATTAGAATTGGATACATTGTAATATGTATTTATTAGATTAAAGAGTATCATGGATGCCATTAAGGGTTCATTTGTAGTGCCCAAGATTGCCTATGAGCCTCTAAGCTATTAAGTATTTTAAGTTAAGCATATACTCTATTTTTAAGTATAATGGAATTTTCTTTGTATTTGAAATTTAATTAATCAATAAGGTTGTTGCATTTCATATAATGTTTCTGGTTTATACTTCCTTGATGTTGATATCTAAACATGTAATGGTTATAATATTGTAAGTTACATATACTTACATTAAGAATGTTATTTTCAAGCTTTTGGTTAATGACATTAATGGCATCCTTATAATATTGATGACATCAACATATCATATAAAAATAGCCTAAGTGTAGAGAGAACCTACACCAAATGTCCCTACTCTTACTAAGAAGCACTAGCCTAAGTATAATGTGAGAAACTTGATCTACAACCAGAGATCCTCACCTTTTGGAGTCACCAAATGTTGTATTAAGAATATTTCTACAACCTTAGGCTTGTCAAGACCAACATTCACCTTGACATGTCAATAATTTGTCCTATCAGGTGTGCCAAAACTATTGTCTCTAAATCTTGCACCTTAGAAGAGAGTGTTCAATCCTCTTCCAGATTTGGTTAATGTTTAAACATTTTTAGGCATGTGGGTATGCTTCTAGAGGAAATGAACCTCTAGATTTAAAGGGCTAGCTCCTTGAATGGATATATACAAAACAAATTCTATCTAAACTAGCTTTCTTGAAAGGAAAAGAGTTATATATTATAGAAAAGGAAAACCTACTGTAAGAGTGGTGATACACCAAGATTATCTTCCACATGAATATCATACCATAGTGCATGATACATCAAAACACATAGACTATTTTTAAGTTATAAAGATTATAACACAATTATTTTAGTATAAAGGTGAGCTGTATGAAATGAGACAAGAAAAATGAACTGAAAGACAAATTGTACATTCCAAGAATAGTTATACACATGCAAAAATTCAACATACTTGGACACACTCTATATGACATGTTAGACCTAGAACTCTTACTCAGGTATGAAGGAAAAAAGAACAGAAGGATGAAAACCATTAATTTTTGTCATTATGTCACTTACACACTTAAAAAATTTCTTATAACTTCAAATAAAAAATGCTTGTACCAATGCTTAAAGGCAAAACATGACATCAATTCAGCAGGGCTTCACCATACACTATGTGGGTGTTTTTACACTAGCCCAAGGGTTATATTTATATCCAAAAGGAAACGAGTAGGGGATGCCTTTGGCACCAAAGAGAGGAATCAATTTTTTAAAAGTCTCCATCTTTAGCTATAACCAAATTTGCAAATGATGATCATTCAGGCCATTTGATTGATTGATGTCACCTCCCTTGATCACTTTTGGCTTGATCTCTCAAAGATGCTTCTCCAATGGTTGCCCAGTGGAATAAAGATATTTTGAGTAATGTCATAAATGTATTTATTACAAGAGAGTCCACCTATTTATATTTTTTTTGATGCTAACAAGTTTTCATCATCTTGTTGAGGTGTGTAACGGTGTAGGGGAGAACCATTTTCATTCTGTTGGGCTTCTCCTTATTTGATTGGTTGTTAAAAAATGAATTGGATCATGATTTTATCAATGGTGAAATGATCCCTCCAATCTGATTTTGTGGATGAAAAATGTGAGCCCCTTAGATCTACTTGGGATCCTCTTATTTGAATGCCAATGGTTAGCCCCTCATCTTTAATTTGATGTCCATATAATTGTTACTCTACTGGGACCAATTCCTTTGGGGCATTTTATTTGGGCATTTTTCTCAAGCATTTTTCTCTAAAAATAAACCCCCTTTTGGACCCCTTTGGATTGGTTCACCTTTATCGAGAATGGTCCTTCATGATTTTGGAGTATCTCTTTAGAAAGAATATTTTGGACAAAATGTTTGAAACAATTCCTTCAGACCTTTTGTAAGCACCTTTTTAAGAATTGAATTTTTCCCTTTAGAAGCTTGAAACTAGACACTTTGCATATAAAAATACCCTTCAGAAGAATGAAATTTCCCTTCGACAATCTCAAAATGTACCCCTTCAAAAATATTGCAAAGGACCACTTTTCTAAGAATGTTCCTTTAGAAGAATTGAAGTGTACCAATTGGAAATCCATTTCCTTTGGAATAGTTCCTTCACAAGGATTTTTGCAAATAAAATGTCCAAAATAATGCCTTTGGATAACTTGTAAATGTCCCTTCAAACTTTTGTAAGATGCCTTTCAAAGAAACTATTCTTCCCTTGCATGCGAAAAAGACCCTTCAGAAGAACAAAAATGTCCCTTCGAAAAGATGAACATGCCTGATTCCTTCGAAAAAGTTGAAAGGATGAATTCCTTTTAAAAAGTGCAAAGTGTCCCTTTGGAAAAATTGAAGTAGACCAATTCTTTAAAAGAACAAACCCTTTAGAAATATTATTTTAGACAAAAAGTCTAAAATAATTACTTAAAAAATCCTACAGATGCCTTTCATAAACTTGAAATGTGCCCTTCAAAAAAGTTGAATTGGACCAATCATTTGAAAGAACAAACCAGTTCCCAAGAAAAGACCCTTCAATTTTTTTTTAAATGTCCCCTTCAGACTTTTTTAAAGGACCTTTTAGAAATATTGAAATGGACCAATTCCTTTGGAAAGATTGTTTCAGACAAAAACTCCAAAACAATTCCTTTGAGTCTTGAACAAAAAACCCAAAGTATAACCTTGCCAAAAGAAATAAAACTTGAGTAAAAGAATTGAAATAACAATTGAGAACTTTTCTATGGGGATAAAAAAATAAGGAATGTTGCACTTAGCTAAAAATGAAAGATGCAAAACTAGGTGTGAAAATTGGCTAACATTCTTGGTGATTCCAAGGGGAGGTATGCTTGTTATGCCTAAGACCAGTTGCCTAAATCCTTCCATTGGGCATGGAGTCACACATATAGGCACCCAAAAATGAATTAAATAGACCTTTTCCCCAAAACACAAGCTATATTGATTCATATGCACAAAGGTAGAGATGCACACCAAAAAAAAAGAAGGAAACACACTTGTGCTATAAAGCACATAAGGAACACAACACCAAACAAAAGGAAACATAGCTAAAATACTATATACAACTGATTTGCAAGGACTAATAGTATAAATTTAGATGTATCCCATTCATAGGGATAGGAAATTCTTCTCCATTCATCTTGGTAAAATGGAAATAGTTGCTCTTCTTGCACTTGCTAATGATGTAAGGGCCACTCCACAAAGTGTTCAAAATTTATATGTCTACTTGGTTTTTCTCTATCCTCATCCCATTCAAGAACCAAGTCACCTTCCTTGAACACTCTTACACTTTCTCTTTGTCAAAGGACTTCTTCATGAGTACTTGGTGGTGTTCCATGGTATTGTGTGCATTATCTCTTACTTCTTGTAGCTACATTAGTTATATCAATTTGACCTCCATTAGAGTATTTTCAAGTAGTTCCATTTATTGTGCAAGTTATAGATCAGGGATTTTTTGAGATATGGATAACCTAGCCTCTCTCCCATAAACAAGCATAAAGGGAGAATTACCAATTAATCTCTTAAGAGTAATCCTATCTTCCCATAAGGCTATCTTCAACTTGTTGTGCTATGATCTTTGATTATTCTCTAATGTCCTCTTGATGATCTTGATGAGATTCTTTTTATTAGATTCAACCAACCTATTACCTTGAGGGTAATATTTGGATGAGGTAATCAAGTAAACTCCATTTCTATTTGCCCAATCAAAAATTTTAGCACTTATGAAAGCAAGTGTATTATTAGAAATGATAACATGGGGAACTCTAAACCTTGTTATAATGCTCTCATAGAACTCCAAGATAGCATTTTCACTTGCCTCCTTCAATTCAATAGCCTCTACCCACCTTGTCAAGTAGTCAGTTGTAGTAAATATCCATTTGTGTACAACACTTGAAGGAGTGTTGATCATACCAATGAAATCAAGGCCCCATTGCATGAAAGGCTGGTCTCCATGGATAGGATTTAATGGAAGGGCTGTAAGTTTCTGTTTGCCTACAAAGAAGGCACATTGAGGACACCTTTTAGTCCAGTGGTAATAGTCCTTAAAAAGACTAGGTGAATAGTAACCATCACTCATTATATTTTTAGTTATTGTCCTAGGAGATAAATGACCTTCATCTGTACCATTATGAAACTTTTCCAAGCAACATATCAAACTGATCACTATTAACACACCTCAATAGTACACCATTCATGTATTTACTAAAGAGAAAACCATCTACAAGATAGTAGGGAATGGTCTACAATATAAAATACCTCCTTTGAGACTTGTTCAAGCCATTGGGACACTCACCATTTTGAATAAAACTAATGATGCCCTGTGTCCAACTTTGAACTTGTATGTGATCAGCTAGTTGGGGTTGAACTTGGTTGATCAAGACTTCCTCCTTTGGCTCTTGGAATCTAAAGATAAATTCTCACATAATCCTTTTCCTCTTACCAAGTTTGTAAGATTAATATCCACATCATAATCCATCACCTTTGTAATCCACCCAGCTCCCTTTTCATTAAGGTCTTTGCTTAGGAGAAACTCCTTGGTGCTAAGATGAGAAACTATGACATGTATCTTGTTGTTTGAAACCATGTGTCTAAATTTTTTCAATCCTTTTATCACTATTAGATCTTGCTCCTCAAAAAATGTATACTTGACCTCATAATATTATAATCCATGGCTAAAGAATGCAATTGGTTGCTCTACCTCTTCATCATTCTTTTACATAAGCATAGTTGAGATTGTATCAAGATTAGCAAAGGTATAGAGTATGAAATATTTGGAAAAGTTTGGGTTCAAGAGAGTAGGAGATTTTGAAATTGTTTGCTTTATTGCCTCAAAACTACTCTTACCTTCCTTTGTCCAAAAAAAATATTGGTTCTTCTTAAGCATGGCTGTGATAGGCTTTACCACAGTTACAAAGCCTAGAATAAACCTTCTTACAAAGTTTATTTTTCCCAAGAAGCTTGGAAGTCCTTTCTTGTGTTGAGGTAAAGACAAGCCTAGAATAGCCTCAATCCTCTTGGGGTCAATAGACAATCCTTTTTTTGAAATAATATGACCTAATAGCTTACCTTCATAGATAGAAAAGATGCACTTTTTTGGATTAAGGGATATTCCATACTCCCTACACTTCTCAAACACTTGCCTTAGATTTTCCATATGATCAGTAGCACCTTTTGAAAAAATAGTTATATCATCAAGGTACACAAGCAAAAACTTATTGATCAAACCTTTAAAAGTCATGTCCATTGCCCTTTGAAATGTATCTCTAGCATTAGATAAACCAAATGGCATCTTCCTATAGGCAAAGGTCCCTCATTTTGTAGTGAAGGATTTCTTGAAATGATATTCTTAATTAACTAGTATTTGATTGTAACTTGAATAACCATCAAGAAGTGAGAAGCATTTAGAACCTGAAACCACTTGTAAAATTTATTCTATGGAAGGTAGTGGGTAATGATCCTAAAGAGACAGTCTATTAAGTTCTTGAAAATCCACACAAAGTCTAATATCTCCATTATTATTTTTGATGGGTATAATATTAGCCACCCAAGTTGAGTGTTTGATAGGAAAGATAATCCTAGACTCAATCAATTTGGTTAGATCTTTATTCATGAGTTCCTCTATCTTGGGATTTATAGGCCTTTGCTTTTGCCTGACTAGTTAGCTCTAGGTTCTAACTCAATGGTGTGATGAGCTAGACTTGGATCAAACCATTTTAAATATTTATATTCCCAAGAAAAGATGTCATGCAAATCTTTTCATAATTTAATAAAGGTCTACCTTTCAGACAAAGAACATACCTTAAAAATTTTTAGGAGCTTGTCCTTGTAAATCATGACTCTCTCATAGTTCTCTTCTTTTGTTGACATGCTCACTCTTTCTTTCTTATTTTGATCATCTTCATTGAAAACACTCTCCAAATTAATCATCCCCTTAGGTATCTTGTTTGTCTTCAGCTAAATAACTTATTATTCATATTGATCATGTAGTCTATTTTGGTTCCTTGAGGAGAATCCTACCTCAATTTGTAAGAAGTGTGAAATGTGTTCATCACTTTCAAACACTTTCCATGACACTTCATTATATATAATAGAATGCCTCATAATGACCTTGATATGGGATTGATACTTCTCTTTCCCTACATCAACAACTGCATCAAATTGTGCTCCTATGGCAACCAATCTATCAATATGTTTATTTGAATCCCTTGGTATGGGTTGTATTTTGAAGGTATCAAAGTCTTCAAGTAGGTACCATACCTTATGATTTTAGGATTTAAGAAAGGGATTATTAGCTGCATATTTATTTCACACTTGGTGGATGACCAATTCACTATCACCATAAACCTTTAAATTCTTTATCCCTCTCTTCTTTTCCCATTAAAGGTCATGAGCTAGGCATTCATATTCTACCACATTACAGGTGCAACTAAAGTGGAATCTATATTAGGATTAGTATTTATTATTTTATGGAGAAACTAACATAACAACAACTCCTACACCTACTTTTCTTCTTGATCCATCAAAAAACATTTCCCATATCCCTTCAATTTCATGGTCTTCATTAGTGAGTGAAGGAATGGAAGCATTTTTTTGTGTGCATACAATAAACTCCCAAATAAATTTCTTCTATGAAATTATATGGATCAATTCCATGTGTTTCAGTGTTGTACTTATCAAGGAAAATTAAAAAAATATATTCAATGGGGGAGGATGCTTCACCATCCATGACACTTTCTTCTTCTTTACCAATTAAACAATTCTGATTTAAACTTGTCTCCATATATGGCTCAATATGAAACCTTACTAAAGGTTGAGTCCTTATAGTCATCTTAGTTCCATATCTTATTTTAAAATCTAGAAAATACTAGTCAGCAAAAAGTTACCCTCCTATCTTAGCCACGAAGTCCCTTGATAAGCAGATAACAAAATGACCCAGAAGGTCTACCACCATAACGTCTTGTAAAATGGGGAAACTTGGGAAATCATGTAGAAATACTTTCAGACCTCTAACCAATCCCAATATCTTGGTTAGATTCCCATCAACCTACAACACACCTTTACTATGTGGTTTTTTACTTCAATCCCAACTTATCAACCACCACCTTAGGCATGATAGTGGTACTAGCTCCACTATCTACAATACAATTGTGAACTAACTTGTCTCCCATAATGAGTGTGAGGTGCAAGGGTAGAGGATTTTGAGATTTGGTGTAGGGATCTAAGACATTATTTGGATAATTGGTAAGGGCCACACTATTGTGTTTTGAAGTTTGAGGGGCTACATGAAAGTTTGCAAGCTGTTCTTGTAAGAGCTCCTTTTGACCAAACATGTAAGACTTCCCAAAGAGATATACTTGTATTGGAATTATTTAAAGAATCAACGATGTTTAGAGGGGAATTATTCACCTTTTATTGCATTATTGAAGGTAGTGATGGAGTCTAAACCTATTGCATTTTAGGCTTGACAACCCTACTTGCATTCTAACTTTGTTGAGGGGCATGACTGGTAGTAGGTATTACACTAGGATTCACACTTTGTGGCCTTAGAAAGGCATCACTTGGAGTCACATGTACTCCCAAAACATCTCCTATATCCCTCTTCTTGGCACTTGTGTCTGGTTGTAATTGATGTGTTTTGATTCAACACATAGTCATTCTTAGCTTGAAATTTAATCATACCTACACTCTAGTTGTTACCTTCTTCATGAATATCCATTTGGCTAGGATTCACTTATTTTGATGTCATTTAAGGAGTAGTTTCTTCTTATGCCACCAAAGCTTAGTTGGATTCTCCATTATCATGCATAAATTTACATTGAGGTTTTCCCCATTGGTCAAAATGATCTTTTCCTTGGACTAGGTTAACATGCACTAGAACAACAACCTTCATGGAAGGATTAGAATTAGGATTATATGCATTAGGATACCTATTGAAACTTTTTTTAACTTGTCCTCTTCTTTGGTAGTTGTATTAGGGTGGAGCTTTGTAGCCTTGTTGAGGATAGTATTAAGGGTTAGGTAGAGCACTTGCTTGAAATTGAAACCTGCTTGAGCTAAGCTCATAATGACTAAGTCTCTTCATTCTTATCCAAAACATTATCCATCTTCTTGGGAAAGGTTCTTGGCTTGCCATTTGTATTAGTAACTTATGCCATGCTTGGAGATTCAACCAAACTATGAGACAAAAAAGACATGGAAACTCCTTGAGTTAGCTTTCCAACATGTATCAAGTTATTCTCAACTTCAATAGCTATCTCATATGTGTCTAATAGAGTGAATCTTCCCATTGATTATAATATCACCACCACATTAGTACCAATACCCTTGAGATAAGTGGGGAACACAAAGCTTGGAGGAGGTCTCATGATAGGTGGAAACCTATGCCATGTCCTTTGAAATATTTCATTATAATCTCCCATGGATTTGTTAGGACCTCTATTTATCAAATTCAACTGATGGATCAACAAAGTATGGTCACTCTTATTCTCAAATCTAGTTACCCATAATTCCCCAAAGCCATCCCAACTTTTAATACAATCACCTTCCAAAGTCTTATACCATTCAAGTACCTTGCCTTTTCAAGGCATAAAAAGAAATATAATGGTTGTGTTGGCTCAGGTGACATTATGGAAGTTACAAAAATTTGAGATGTCCATAATATGCTTAGATGAGGTAATAGGACCCTCTTCATTAAAACAAGGGAGACTCTTGGTGGCATTGGGAGGAATAGGGTCATATGCAATAAGTTCAATTGGATTTTAGGTGTTAAAGGTTGGGAAATGTTATTGCATATCCATTTCTCTTCTTCCCTCTTGATCTCCTATTTCTCCAACTTCTTTACTTCTTCTCCAAAACCTCCTTGTCAAGGATCTCTAAGCACTAGGAATGGTTCAAGGCATTGTTGTTCAAGAAGAAGTTCAACTAGAGGGGCTATATCAGAAGTCCTAGATGACCTAGTGAGGACCATAAATTACAATGTGGGAAACTTGATCTACAACCACATATTCTCACCTTTTTGAGTCACCAAATGTTGGATTAAGAATATTTCTACAACCTTAGGCTTGTCAAGACCAACATTCACCTTGACATGTCAATAAATTGTCCTATCAGGCATGCTAAAACCATTGTTTCCAAATCTTTCACCTTAGAAGAGAGTGTTTAATCCTCTTATAAATTTGGGAAATGTTGGAACATTTTTAGGCATGTGGGTATGCTTATAGAGGAAATGAACCTCTAGATTTAAAGGGCTAGCTACCTGAATGGATCTCTACAAAAAAACTTCTATCTAAACCAACTTTATTGAAATGAAAAGAGTTATAGATTACAAAAAATTAAACCCTACTCTAAGAGTGGTGATATACCAAGATTATCTTCTACATAAATATCATACCCTAGTGCATGATACAGTAAAATACATAGACTATTTTCAAGCTATAAAGATTCTAACAAAAGTATTTCAATATAGAGGTGAGATGTATGAAATGACACAAGGAAAATGAACTAAAATACAAATTGTATATTTCAATAATAGTTATACACGCAAAAATTTAACACACTTGGATGCACTCTTTATAACCTGTTAGACCCAGAACTCTTGCTCAGGAATGAAGGACAAAGGATATAAGGATGAAAACCATCACTTGTTGTCACTATATGTCACTTAAACACTTAGATAATTTATCATAACTTAAAATAAAAAATACTTGTACCAATGCTTAAAGGCAAAACATGACATCAATTTAGCACGGATTCACCATACACTATGTGGGTGTTTTAACACTAGCCTAAGGGATATATTTATAGATAAAAAGAAGTGAGAGGGGGAATCCTTTGGTGCCAAAGAGAGGAATAAATTTTTTATAAGTCTCCACATTTAGCTATAATTGACTTTATAAATGATGCTCATTCAAGCCATTTGATTGATCGATGTCACCTCCCTTAATCACTCTTGACCTGATCTCTCAAAGATGCTTCTCCAATGGTTGCCTAGCAAAATCATGATATTTTGAGTAATGGCATCAATGTATTTATTACAAGGGAGTCCACCTATTATATATTTGTCCTAATTCTAACAACTTTCCATTAGCTTACTGAGGTGTGTAACAATGCAGGGGAGAGTCTTTTTCATTCTTTTAGCCTTGTCCTCCTTTGATTAGTTCTCAAAAAATGACTTGGATCATGATTTGATCAATGTTGAAATGAGCCTTCTGATCTACTTTGGTGGATGTAGAATGTGATCCCCTTGTATTTTCTTGGGATCCTCTTATTTGAATGCCAACAATTATTCCCTCATCTTGAATTTGACATCCATATAACCATCACTCTACTAGGACCAATTCCTTTAGGGCATTTTATTTGAACATTTTCTTGAGGCATTTTTGTCTAAAATAAACCACCTTTTAGGCCCCTTTGGATTGGTTCACCTTTTCTAAGAATGTTCCTTTGAGTTTTTAGAGTATCTATTCATAAATATTATTCTAGACAAAATGTTTGAAATAATTCCTTTTGGCAAAGGACACTTCTTTCGAGACAATTCCTTTGGAATAATTATTTCAAACAAAATGTCTAAAATAATTCCTTTGAACCTTTTTCATGTACCTTTCAAATAAATCAACTTTTCCCTTCATAAGCTTGAAACTTGACACTTTGCATAGAAAAAGATCCTTCGAAAGAATGAAAGACCCATTTGGCAATCTTGAAATGGACCCCTTCAAAAATATTGTAAAGGACTACTTTTTTGAGAATGTTCCTTCAAAATAATTGAAGTGTATCAATTGGAAATCCATTTCCTTCAAAATAATTCCTTTGGAAGGATTTTTACAGACAAAATGTCTGAAATAATGCTTTTGAAAAACTTGGAAATGTCCCTTCAAAATTTTAGAAGATGCCTTTCAGAGAAATTGTTGTTGCCTTCCATGAGAAAAAAACCCTTTAGAAGAATGAAAATGTCCCTTCAAAAATATGAACATGATTGATTCCTTTGGAAAAGTAGAAAGGATGAATTCCTTTAGAAAAAGTGCAAAGTGTCCCTTTGGAAAACTTGAAGCAGACCAATTCTTTGAAAGAACAAACCCTTCAGAAAGATTGTTTCTAGAAAAAAAGTCTAAAAAAATTCCTTCATAAATCCTACAAATGCCTTTTAGAAAATTAAAATGTGCCCTTCAAAAAATTTGAGTTGGACCAATCCTTTTGAAATAAAAAACCAATTCCCAAGAAAAGACCATTCAAAAATCTTAAAAATGTTCCCTTCAAACTTTTTATAAAGGACCTTTCAGAAATATTAAAATGGACCAATTCCTTCAGAAAGATTATTTTAGACAAAAATTCTGAAACAATTCCTTTGAGTCTTGAATAAAAGACCTGAAGTAAAAACTTGTCAAAAGAAATAAAACTTGAGAAAAAGGACTGAAATATCACTTGAGCACTTTGTTGTGGGGATAAAAAAATAAGGAACGTTTCACTTATAAAAAAATGAAAGATGTAAAACTAGGTGTGAAAATTGGCTAACATAAACCAAGTCCCATAATTAATGATGTGCACCATGGAACAACTAGCCCAATGCGGGCCCTGTTTCTTTCTCTATTATAATTTAGGTGAGTGCATAAGGCCTATGACTTATGTGAATTGATGTCTATATAGTTGAGTGTTAAATTTTAAGCACAGAAAGACAAACCCATGTTTGCACTTGGTTGTAATGATTCCAAAATTGACTTAGACAACTGAATGAGCACTTGAGCCTAAAATTTATATAACATGGTCATTGCATGGGATATCATCTAGTTGATATTATTTACATGGAGTAAAACATGAGAATTATGTGATTTATATGGTCAATGATGGATTTTTTAAATCATTGTCATGCATATTTTATAAATAATATAATATGATTAATAAGGGATTGGAGAGAAGCATTGAGATGATTAGGGTTACTAATCATCATTTGGCTTTAGTTAAGTATTATTTGGGAGAAAATTATGGGGTTCACTTTGTTTGCATGGTGGTAGATTGTGAGTTGGTTGAGATATGTAAGCATGTATATTCTTGAGCAAGTTTAATTTACCAAAGAGTGTGGAGAAGTGGAAGGTGAGTAAGGGGAAGAATAATAATAAAAAGAGGATAATGTGAGCTTTGAATAGGATGGCTCATGACATATTGAAATGAGAAGACAAAATGTGGAGAAAAGGTAAACAAGTGTAAAGAAGAAGGAATTTTCTTAGCTTTCTTTGACATTCATATATTTAATAGGTAGGTTTGTAATTCAATACATGTGTG